>JAGFNQ010006200.1:0-351858 GCA_024364735.1 Boesenbergia rotunda | reverse complement strand
CGGAGCAGAGCGCGGTCGTCAGAGCGTTTGGATGCGTTGAATTCAAAGTTCATGTGAAAGCCTTGGTCGAGGGTCCTATTTATAGGGTCTAGGGGCGCCCTGAACGTCGGGGGTGCCCTGCCACGTGTCCCAAGATCCGGATTTCGCTCGGTCAAGCGTTATCCCACCCAGATAGGGATGAGGTTTGACCTCTGGGGCGCCCTGGTCGCTGAGGGCGCCTTGGTTGACCCGGTCTTCTCGGCTGAATAGAGTTGATCGCCTTCGCTGGCTTAGGCGCGAAGGCGCCTTGGCTCCTGAAGGCGCCTTCGGCGCTGAGGGCACCCTGGCTGACGAAGGCGCCCTGGCTGCTGAGGGCGCCTTGCCCAGTAAGCAGCCAAAGCCCATTTTGCTTCGCTTGGTTCTGGTTCACCTTGAGGGCGCCCTGGACACTCAGGGCGCCTTACTCAGCTGTTGCCTCACTCCTTTGAGACTCTCTGAGTTGCAGACACACGTTCCTTCGGTCCTGCATCAAGGGTTTGTCCAAAAACACAATAACACAATTAATTATTATTTTATACAGCCTTAGCTATCTTGGTTCTGACTTTGGTCTCCAAAATGGAGCCCTAGGTCGAACCGACGCCTACTGTTCCCTCGACGGGGAACGCGTCCTCACCTACTCCACTCGGGAGAGTTTACCTGATGCCAACCGCTCCTTTGGTTGGACTTTTGCCTGACGGTCCTTTATCAGGTCTTGTGAACTGGCAGTCCTTCGCCAGTTGCCTAGCAGTCCTTCGCTAGGGCTTTTGGTGCTGGCAGTCCTTCGCCAGTGCCTAGCAGTCCTTCGCTAGGGCTTTTGGTGCTGGCAGTCCTTCGCCAGTGCCTAGCAGTCCTTCGCTAGGGCTTTTTCTGCACACTTGATTAACTTGTTAGAAAACAAGAAAGACTTAACTTTTGTCCTATGTTGCCATTATCAAAACACAGGTTTGACTTAGGTGCATTTCTGCACCAACATCAAAGTCAAACCTGTGTTTTGATAATGGCAACATAGGTCAAAAGTTAATTCTTTCTTGTTTTCTAAACAAGTTAATCAAGTGTGCAGAAAAAGCCCTAGCGAAGGACTGCTAGGCACTGGCGAAGGACTGCCAGCATCAAGCCCTAGCGAAGGACTGCTAGGCACTGGCGAAGGACTGCTAGCATCAAGCCCTAGCGAAGGATAGCTAGGCACTGGCGAAGGACTGCCAGCACCAAACGCCCTAGCGAAGGACTGCTAGGCACTGGCGAAGGACTGCCAGCACCAAAAGCCCTAGCGAAGGACTGCTAGGCAACTGGCGAAGGACTGCCAGTTCACAAGACCTGACAAAGGACCGTCAGGCAAAAGTCCAACCAAAGGAGCGGTTGGCATCAGGTAAACTCTCCCGAGTGGAGTAGGTGAGGACGCGTTCCCCGTCGAGGGAACAGTAGGCGGCGGTTCGACCTAGGGCTCCATTTTGGAGACCAAAGTCAGAACCAAGACAGCTGAGGCTGTATAAAATAATAATTAATTGCTTTATTGTGTTTTTGGACTAACCCTTGATGCAGGACCGAAGGAACGTGTGTCTGCAACTCAGAGAGCCTCAAAGGAGTGAGGCAACAGCTGAGTAAGGCGCCCTGAGTGTCCAGGGCGCCCTCAAGGTAAACCAGAACCAAGCGAAGCAAAATGGGCTTCGGCTGCTTACTGGGCAAGGCGCCCTCAGCAGCGAAGGCGCCCTCGTCAGCCAGGGCGCCCTCAGCGCCGAAGGCGCCCTCAGGAGCCAAGGCGCTTCGCGCCTAAGCCAGCGAAGGCGATCAACTCTATCTAGCCGAGAAGACCGGGTCAACCAAGGCGCCCTCAGCGACCAGGGCGCCCCAGAGGTCAAACCTCATCCCTATCTGGGTGGGATAACGCTTGACCGAGCAAAATCCGGATCTTGGGACACGTGGCAGGGCGCCCCCGACGTTCAGGGCGCCCCTAGACCCTATAAATAGGACCCTCGACCAAGGCTTTCACATCAACTTTGAATTCAACGCATCCAAACGCTCTGACGACCGCGCTCTGCTCCGGAAACTTCCCGACTCAAGAACGAAGCGCCGTCAACCTCCCACTGCACCGAAACTCGATCTACACCGGGAGTTGGTAAAACAAAGTGTATATTTCTATTTATAGTAATTTTGTAATCTCACTTTGTAACCGTTTTTGCGTACTATAGAATTGCCCAAAGTAAACGGTCAACGACCGTGGGCCTTGGAGTAGGAGTCGACCCAGGCTCCGAACCAAGTAAAACCTTGGTGTTTGCGTTGTTTGATTTTATTCCGCCGCGCACTTACTCTTTCTTTTAAATCCTAACATTTTCCGATATTCACCCCCCTCTATCGGTCTTTCTCGATTCAAATTAATTTTTGTCAAATTCGAATCTAACACAAAATTTCAGCTAAGTATAGATTTAAACATCTTTTCAAAAATTTCAAAATTACTTAAGTTTTCAAAATTTAAATTGTTTTCATAATTTTTTTTCAAAATAAACTATCAAAGACTGTCTCACAAAAACCTATAAGGATAACGTGATTGAAAACCCTAGATTAGGGTGAGACAGACTAGGCAGTAAAACTCAATTTAAGCTACTCCTGATTCTAATTGGATCCAAATCAAGAAAATTCTTTATGCGTAGGAACATAAAAACCAAAGACTTAGGTTTACCTGGGTTAGGTTCCTAAAAACCAAAGATGTAACCCTAAACCTATTCCATGAATTCTGTAAACTAATTGAAAATCAAAACGACACTAAAATAAAAAGACTTAGGAGTGATCACGGGGGAGAATTTGAGAATCAACGATTCGAAGAATTCTGTAAAATAAATGAGTATTTACATGAATTTTCATGTCCTAGAACCCCCCAACAAAATGGGATAGTTGAGCGAAGGAATAGAACCTTACAAGAAGCTGCTAGGGCTATGCTCAACGAATTTAATCTAGCAAACCAATTTTGGGCAGAAGCAATTAGTACAGCCTGTTATATCCAAAATAGGGTGTTAATTAACAAACGACATAACAAAACCCCCTATGAATTGTACTATCATAGACTACCAAATTTACATTACCTAAGGGTCTTTGGGTGCAAAGTCCATATCCTAAACACCAAAGACTATTTAGGAAAATTTCAATCCAAGTCAAACCCAGGAATCTTCCTAGTATATTCAACCACAAGTAGAGCCTATAGAGTTTACAACAAACAAACTAAGAAAATTGACGAAACAACCAACTTAATTTTTGATGAAAAAATCAAGTCAAATTCTAATAATTCTGAACCAATTTCATCAAACTCTGACCAAGAAAATGAACAACTAATTGAACCCTTAAACGAACTAACTATTGAACCAACTAATGAATCAACTGAACCAAGAATCGAACCAACAAATCAACCAGTCGAAACAAATAGTGAACCAAACCGACCAGCCGGACCTGAGGCTGAACCAAGCACTAGAAGAACAAAGAAACCCAGACTTAGTCACCCAACCGATCAAATTATGGGTGATCCAACTCTAGGAGTCAGGACTAGGTCCTCCTATAGAAACCTCAGTCAAATAGCTATGATATCAATAATAGAACCCAAAACTATAGATGAAGCCCTACCTGACCCTGATTGGATCATAGCTATGCAAGAAGAATTAGCCCAATTTGAGAGGAACCAAGTCTGGGAACTAGTGCCTAAACCTGAAGGTAAATCCATTATAGATACTAAATGGGTTTTTAGAAACAAACTAAATGATCAAGGAGAAATAGTCAGAAATAAAGCCCGCTTAGTAGCTAAGGGATTCAGCCAAGTAGAGGGACTAGACTATGATGAAACATATGCCCCAGTAGCTAGACTTGAGTCCATTAGAATGTTATTGGCCTTTGCATCCCATAAAGGATTTAAATTATATCAAATGGATGTAAAGTCAGCCTTTTTAAATGGATTTATTAAAGAAGAAGTTTATGTAGGGCAACCCCCCGGGTTTGAGGGCTTAGACAAACCTAACCACGTCTATAAACTAACTAAAGCCCTATATGGACTAATACAAGCACCTAGGGCTAGGCACCAAAAGCCCTAGGTTTGACTTAGATGTGTGCTTAAGTTAGAAAAATTTTTCCTGAAGATCAAAAACCTATATTTTTTTTACCTCAAGGACAGTAAGTTAGCCCCTTAAACCAATCTAACTTAAGGTATTGTCAAACATAAAAAAGGGGGAGATTGTTGGTGCAAGTTGCATCAATGATATTTCTCTTTAAGTGTTTTAATGTTTGACAATACACTTAAGTCAGTGATACATTGAACAGACAAAGGGGAGAAGAGAAGTAACCTTAGCTGAAGAAAAGTCCTAATTAAACTAGGCATCGAAACCCTAAGACCTAGCGAAGGGCTGCTAGGCACCTAGTGAAGAACTACTAGAAGACCTAGCGAAGGGCTGCTAGGCACCTAGCGAAGGGTTGCTAGGCATAAAAGACCTAGCGAAGGATTGCTAGGCACCAGGCGAAGGACCGCTTGGTAACAAAGACCTAGTGAAGGGCTGCTAGGCACCTGGCGAAGGACTGCTAGGTAATGAAGACTTAGTCCGAGGGACTAAGCAACTTAGCTGAGCGATGACTAAGGACAGGAGTAGAGACTGGTCAGGGTTTGGGCGTCTCGAGGTCCGGAGGTATCGGAAGCTAAGCAAAAGTCCACCCGAAGGGCTGGGTGGCAACCGTCTCCTGAAAGGAGTAGGTGAAGGGCGAGTTCTCGGGGATAGGAACTCGTGCCGGTTCGACCTAGGGTTTCGTGCAAATCCGAAGTCCGAACCAAGTCCTTAAGACTAATATTATATGTATCTATGCTTTGTGGTTGTATATCTTGTAGGTACCAAGATTGGAAGATGGAGCAGCCTGCTGAAAGCCCTAGCCAGGGCGCCCTCATGCACCAGGGCGCCCTCATGCACCAGGGCGCCCTCATGCACCAGGGCGCCCTGGCCAGCAACCTGGTTCGCTTCTGCGAGTCCGAAGCAAGTGGATAAGCGTTGACTGGGTTCAAGATAGGCGCCCTGAAGATCTGGGGCGCCCTGGTCAAAGCTGTTATCAGCTGCGGCGAGGTAGACGCAGGGATAAAGCTTGATCGAGTCTTCCGGGGCGCCCCCAGCGACTAGGGCGCCCCCAGGAGGCCTATATAAGGGGTCTCGACCCCTCAGCTTCAGACACAACTTCCAAGCACTGTTCTGATCATTCTGACCGACTGCAACGCACTAGAAATGAGGCTCTACGACCGGGAGGCTCCAGGAGGAAGTGCGCGGCACTTCGGAGGTCCAGATCGGCCGAGTTTCAGATTTTTGTTCGGTTCGCTTTTACTTATTCCGCACTTTATTTTCTATATTATTGTTTGTAAATCTTACACTGTAAGTCGGGTTTCTCCGCCTCCGGAAAGTCCGGGAAGGAGACCAATAGTGGACGGGCGTTCCCGTGCATAGGCCTTGGATGTACTGACCCTGGGGGGTCGGGAACCAAGTAAAAATCCCGCGTGTCCTTTGCTGTGTTTTTATTCGTTCTATTTATTTTTCCGCTGCGCTAACACTCTAAGTGTAGAACGAAAGTTACGAAGTTTCTGCGAAGTTTTCACGATCGATATTCACCCCCCCTCTATCGACGGCACCGGTCCTACAAGTGGTATCAGAGTCGAGCCGCTCTTCACCGGACTAACCGCCGACGGAGCAACGACGCCAGGAGTTGAGGGGGAGCCCAGGGGTGAATCAGGTATATTTTAATTTTAAAATGTCCAATTTTAAATTCCATATTATTTGTTTCATGTGCAGGGAGAGAGGGCACTACAAAAATCAGTGCCCTACTCGTAAGAATCGTTCGTCACCGGTGGCAAAGGAGATACCAGCGCCAGGAGTCCGGAAAAACAAGGATCACGTGCAATGCTTCAAGTGTGAAAAATTCGGACACTACAAAAACAAATGTCCGGCAAAGGTACGAAAAATGCATGTTCCAAAAACTTTACAAATTCCTGCAATGTCGTTTAATAATTTAGATAATTTTCCTGAGAAGTTAGAATTATTGCATAGTCAATTAGATATTTTAAATAATAAGTTACATAATGTGAATATGGCTAAAATGTCAGAAATAAATTATTTAATCATTAATACCAATTCAATAATTGCTAAAATTAATTCTGATATTAAATCTAAAATAAACTCTGATAATTCTACAGATAATGATGCAATTAATTCTGGATCTAAATCTGAAATCAATCCCGAACTCGAAATTGAAAATCCTAAGGATAAATCCGAATATCCTAAGGATAAATCCGAAATTAATCCTGAAAATCTCAAGATTAATTCAGAAATTAATTCTGAAATTCTTAAAAATAATCTAGAGATAAATATTAAAAATATTGAAAATATATTTGAGGATAATTCTAAGGATAATTTTGAATATAAAATTCTCCTAGATAATAACTTAATCATAGATAATATTGAATATTATTATAAAACTTTATCTAGTGGCCCAATTTACTCCACCTACTGTGAGGATATTGAAAAACTTAATCTTGAGGAGGAAATAGAATTTTCTAAGATAAAGGTCATAATCAATAAAAATTACAAAAATTCAAATAAATCAAAATTATTAGAAAAACTTGAAAAGAAAGACAAAAATGAAGAAGAAATTTTTGAAATAATGAAAATGATGAACTTAAACCCACAATTATTAATTAATCATTATAATTCAAATTAAATTCAAATTAATTAGAATTAAATCCAAATTAATTCAAATTAAATTCAAATTAAATCTCGAATTAATTCAAATTAAATTCAAATTAATTCAAATTAAATTCAAATTAATTCAAATTAAATCCAAATTAATTCAAATTAAATTCAAATTAATTCAAATTAAATCCAAATTAATTCAAATTAAATTCAAATTAATTCAAATTAAATCCAAATTAATTCAAATTAAATTCAAATTAATTCAAATTAAATCCAAATTAATTCAAATTAAATTTAAATTAATTCAAATTAAATCCAAATTAATTCAAGTTAAATATCTAATTAATTCAAATTAAATCTTCAATTAAATTCAATTAAATTCGAATTAATTCATATACTTCAATTAAATTCAATTAAATTTGAATTAATTCATATAATTCAATTAAATTCAATTGAATTCAAATAATTCAATTAAATTCAAATTAAACCTAAATTAATTCAATTTAATTCAATTCAAAATTAAATTAAAATTATAACTTCAATTAAAATTAACTTAATATTAATCCTACTTAATTAATTTCTAATTAATTCATCCTCAATTAACTCGTAATTAACCTGAATCCAACTAAAATCTTAAATAACTTAAACTCAAACTAATGTAAAATTTTACCCAAAGTGTAACAATTAAAATTAATAACATTAAATATGTCAAAGTGGGTTGACATATTCGCGGGTTCACTCGACATGTATCAAATCGAGAATTTGATACATTTTAGAAACTTAAATAAAATTATTTGACTTGTTTGACTCATGCATAACTGCCATGACATGCATTTGCTATTCTTTTAATATATGACATGACATTCATATTTAAATTTTATGCATATATTAGAATGGCTATAGGAAAAAGAATAATTGAAACTTGATCAACCTAGTATTGGGTAGCGGTGAGATGATAGTACGTTAGGGAAGCCAATTCTAATAAGATCAAGTTCACTTGGTCTCTTTAGACTGGTGAAACTAGCCGAAGCTACCGATCCAAAACCCAAACTAGTTAGACCAGAACTTTTTCAAAGATTAATTTTGAAAATGAAACTTCATTAAACGGCTTTGTCAAGGAAAGGGTGGATTATCCCATAAGGCTACGGCCAAAGAAGGCCTAGTGCCTCGCCAAGACCTGGAAGCCAATTTTTGAATTTCAAATTCAAATTATTCTTTGTTAAATTCAAATCTAACACAAGCTTCAATTAATTCTTAGAGTTAATAAATTAAGAAAAATAAATCAAGCATCTCACAATACACCTATAAGGCAACTATGCTTGTTGTATTGATACATCTAAAATGGGCGAGATGTTAAGGATTAATGAATTGAAAAATATTTTTCAAAATTGTTTTTTTTCAAAATTATTAAAATATTTTCATAAAAATATATTTTCAAAATAGTGCTTCAACATAATAATGTTTTTATGAAATTCATGCTTGTCTGATTGATTATATATATTATATATTCAAAAATATATCTTTTCAAAAATTTGTTTGACTCACTCAATTAGACACAAGCCTATTAGGACAACACTAAAGTTCCTTAAGGCATTTAGATAGAGTCAAACAGTATCGGGTACAGGGGGAGTACTTTTCATTTTTTGGTTTTCAAAAATTACACTTTAAAAAATTACTATTTCGAAAACTGTGCTTTAAATCTTTATCACTTGCATTTTTCGAAAAAGGTTTATTTATCTGTCTTGTTTGATTTTGATAAACCCTAAAGACACAGAGGAAGGTCCACTTCATAATCTACAAGGACTCCTAGGATGTGTCAACTTTAGGGGGAGTATAAATCAAACTTCTGAAATAAATTTCTTTTAATTAATTGTTGATTAATTATTAGATAATTTCTTTAATTTGAATCAAACCTTAAGACTTAGAGGAAGAGTACTTGTGGTCAACAAGCTTCCCAGGACTGAGTCAAGTTTAGGGGGAGGTCAAATTAAAAGAATTATTGAATATTTCAAATGTTTTCATGCGCGGTATTTTCAAATCCTATTGAAAACATGAGTATTATCTTAAAATGCTATCAATTTTTTTTTTCAAAAATAATATCTTAAAATGAGTATAATCCTATTGAAAACATCTGATTTTGATCAATTTTAAATAATATCTTGGTTTTTGAAAAATTTCCAGGACACTTAGGAAATGTCCTTGTGGTCAACAAGGTTTCCCAGGATGGTGTTAGACTGAAAAATAAACCAAGTAAAGTCTAATATTCTTCCAAAAGTACCTAGTCTTCAAAAACTCAATATATTTTTAAAGGTACTTATATTTTTCAAAAATTATGTATTATTTTTTAAAATCTGATCTTTCTTCAAAAGTAACTGTACCTATTAGTACTTGCAAAATTATTATTTTTCAAAATATCATTTTTCAAAACTGCTGAATCTAAGTTGCATGACTCAAAAGATCATCTTTTAAAATATTTGGCATTTTCTCAAAAATATTGTCTAAGATGTCTAAGTTCAAAATACTTAAGTATTAGTTTTATGCTATGTTCTCAAAATTTTATACTAAGTACTTTCAAAATACCCTCCTTGTTGGAGCAAGTATTTCTGTTTTTTTATGTACGACAAAGGGGGAGAGATGTGTGCTTAAGTTAGAAATTTTTTTCCTGAAGATCAAAAACCTATATTTTTTTACCTCAAGGACAGTAAGTTAGCCCCTTAAACCAATCTAACTTAAGGTATTGTTAAACATAAAAAAGGGGGAGATTGTTGGTGCAAGTTGCATCAATGATATTCCTCTTTAAGTGTTTTAATGTTTGACAATACACTTAAGTCAGTGATACATTGAACAGACAAAGGGGAGAAGAGAAGTAACCTTAGCTGAAGAAAAGTCCTAGTTAAACTAGGCATCGAAACCCTAAGACCTAGCGAAGGGCTGCTAGGCACCTAGTGAAGAACTACTAGAAGACCTAGCGAAGGGCTGCTAGGCACCTAGCGAAGGGCTGCTAGGCATAAAAGACCTAGCGAAGGATTGCTAGGCACCAGGCGAAGGACCGCTTGGTAACAAAGACCTAGCGAAGGGCTGCTAGGCACCTGGCGAAGGACTGCTAGGTAATGAAGACTTAGTCCGAGGGACTAAGCAACTTAGCTGAGCGATGACTAAGGACAGGAGTAGAGACGGGTCAGGGTTTGGGCGTCTCGAGGTCCGGAGGTATCGGAAGCTAAGCAAAAGTCCACCCGAAGGGCTGGGTGGCAACCGTCTCCTGAAAGGAGTAGGTGAAGGGCGAGTTCTCGGGGATAGGAACTCGTGCCGGTTCGACCTAGGGTTTCGTGCAAATCCGAAGTACGAACCAAGTCCTTAAGACTAATATTATATGTATCTATAATTTGTGGTTGTATATCTTGCAGGTACCAAGATTGAAAGATAGAGCAGCCTGCTGAAAGCCCTAGCCAGGGCGCCCTCATGCACCAAGGCGCCCTCATGCACCAAGGCGCCCTCATGCACCAGGGCGCCCTGGCCAGCAACCTGGTTCGCTGCTGTGAATCCGAAGCAAGTGGATAAGCGTTGACTGGGTTCAAGATAGGTGCCCTGAAGATCCGGGGCGCCCTGGTCAAAGCTGTTATCAGCTGCGGCGAGGTAGACGCAAGGATAAAGCTTGACCGAGTCTTCCGGGGCGCCCCCAACGACCAGGGCACCCCCAGGAGGCCTATATAAGGGGTCTCGACCCCTCAGCTTCAGACACAACTTCCAAGCACTATTCTGATCATTCTAACCAACTGCAACGCGTTAGAAACGAGGCTCTACGACCGGGAGGCTCCAGGAGGAAGTGCGCGGCACTTCGGAGGTCCAGATCGGCCGAGTTTCAGATTTTTGTTCGGTTCGCTTTTACTTATTCCGCACTTTATTTTCTATATTATTGTTTGTAAATCTTACACTGTAAGTCGGGTTTCTCCACCTCCAGAAAGTCTGGGAAGGAGACCAATAGTGGACGGGCGTTCCCGTGCATAGGCCTTGGATGTACTGACCCTGGGGGGTCGGGAACCAAGTAAAAATCCCGCGTGTCCTTTGCTGTGTTTTTATTCGTTCTATTTATTTTTCCGCTGCGCTAACACTCTAAGTGTAGAACGAAAGTTACGAAGTTTCTGCGAAGTTTTCATGATCGATATTCACCCCCCTCTATCGACGACACCGGTCCTACACTAACCACCAAGTTAACGGAATCAAAATTCCGGGAAAAGAAGGAAGGAATCGCGATCCGCTTCTTCTTCTTCTTCGACTCCTCCTTGGTTGTTGTTGCTCACACCAACCCTAGATGGGTGGATGGTGCGCCGGCCCTAATGGGAGCTTGGGGCGCCGGCCCTAAAAGGGTCAAGGGGCGCCGGCCCTAAGGGGAAGAGAAGGGGAGGAAGAGAATAACAGAGAGAGAGGGAGAGAATTAATCTCTTGATTACTCTATTGATCAAGGAACTTAAGCCTAGCCTTGGTTCCTTTATATAGTAATCTCTCCCTTGCCAAGTCTCCTCTTAATGGAATTTTCATAACAAATTTATCCTATAAATTCTCTTATGAATTATTCCGTTTAAACCAAGTTTTATTATAACTAACTTTATAATAAAACAAATACTTCTTCTCCTTTTATTATGGAATAAATTTTATAAGAAATTTATAAACTTTCTTATTATGGAAAAATCAATTCATAATTGATTTTATAAAATTAAAATAAACCATTTCATGGACCATTTTAATTTCCATAAAAGAATAAATTTCTATAAATTTATTTATATAAATTTCTTTACACAAATTTATTTATCCATAATTTATAAAACAAATCACGCTAGATTCATTTTATTAATTAAACCAAATAAATTGGTTTCTTCCCCTTGATGTGGCCGGCCAAACCAAAGGGGTTTGGCACCCTCTTTGGTCGGCCAAACCAAGCCGAACCGATCGCGAATTAAACTCATTTAATTCGCCCAATAAGCCTTCAAAAGACTTAGCCATTTTTAGTTTCCGTTGCGCCTCTGATTAACTCAGATTCGACTTATTTCTCTTGATCAGAAAATCCAATTTTCAACTCGTTTTAAATCCCTCGGATTACTCGTAGTGCGTGTGACTAAATCGGCTTTCGATTTATGTTGGCCATCTATAATTAACCAATTATAGAACGGTCATGAGTGGCACCTAGTAGTACATCATGACCCCCAATTAATCGAAAGATCAACGGTTTGACCTCAGAAGTAATTCTGAAACCCTTCAGTAGCTCTAATGAATCGTGCCCCATTCCCTTCACCATCTTATACCCACTTGGTTCAGGACATGGTCTAATTGTGTCAGTCCCCACTAGACTGACTATGTCACACCTAGCCCAAGTAATGTCTTTCTCGTCCTTTGGATTTCTAATTACTCTCATGTATTTTAGAGACTTGCACTCTAAACATGATATGCTCTGGCCAGAGGCTTTGAGTAACAATCCGACGATAGGCCTGAGTATACATCTCCTCGCAAGGAGTGGTGAATCCTTTGTAGGCTGTTCAAACATCTTCGGGCACTTCGGCTTATACCCAATCATCCTGGGTCCACACCTCCTTGGAGATGCTTGCTTAAGATGTTAAAGTATAAGTCTCCATGACCAAGATGACTTGAACACCGCAAGTCAAAGGAACATCGCACTTAAGCCGCAGTAAGAATTTCATTGACATATCTATATAGATAACCATATGAAGTCTTACAGCTAGTCACTCCAATGAACTAGTTTCCTTAACTAGCATCCATGTTTATCTTCGGACATCCCAATGTCACCAGCCAGTGAGAATCAGCTGATTAGAGAATAACCCATGCTAGTCTCAACAGAATTGATAATGCCTATTTTTATCAATTTATCGACTAGGGATACTTTCAATACTTCACATTTGCACATTTAGAGATAATCACTAGTTGTGATCCCATCACAAATTCTCTTATGCTGTGAATTGTATTGCGGACATTCAGTAGATGAGTTTAAGATCCCAATCAAATACACAAACATGTATACTCAAATAGTGAATTATCATTTATTAAATAAATGTTTACAATCATAAGGCGATTGCCTTAGGACACTTCTCTCATATCACTAACAGGACTGCCAGGCAAAAGTCCAACCGGAGGAGCCGGTTGGCAACAAGTAAATTCTCTTGAGAGGAGTAGGTCAGGACGCGTTCCCGGTCGAGGGAACAGTAGGCGTCGATTCGACCTAGGGTTCCATTTTGGGGACCCAAAGTCAGAACCAAGATAGCTACGGCTGTAAAATTATCTAACACTCTTACTTTGTTGTTTTGGAACTAACCCTGGATGCATGACCGAAGGAACGAGTTTTTGCAGCTCAGAACGCCCCAAAGGAGCGGGCGGCCCCAAGGGCAAAGCAAACAACTAAGCAAAGAGTTGCCTCGAAACTGCTCTAAGCAGGGCGCCCTGGAGGTCCCGGGCACCCTGAGTCAAAGCCACGAAATGAACCGAAGCAAAGAAGCAACCGTGAAGCCTGTTGACCGAGTCAAGCAGGGCACCCCCAGCAGCCAAGGCGCCCCCAGTGTCCCGGGCGCCCCCGTCGGCTTCGAGCTCTATCTTGAAGGGATAAGCTCTGACCAAGTCTCGGATAGGGGTTTGCGGATCCAGAGGCACGTGGAGGGCGCCCCCGACGTCCAGGGCGCCCCCAGGTGCACTATAAAAGGGGTTCGACCCCCAAGGCTTCCGAACACAGTTCTCGAATGCCAATACGCTCTTCGACTCAAGCGCTCTGCTCCAGAAACCTCCCATCTCGAGATTCAAGTGCCGACGATGACCCTCTACTCCGAAGTACGATCTACACCGGGCATCGGTAACGAAGAGTTTGATTTTCAGTTTACTGTACTACAACTGTAATATTTTTTTGTAAGCATTTGCGCACATATAGAATTGCCCACAGAAAACGGTCAATGACCGTGGGCCTTGGAGTAGGAGCCGACCGCGACTCCGAACCAAGTAAATCCTTGTGTTCGTGTTTGTGTTTTTAATTTCCGCTGCTCATTCTCTTAAAATTATATCCAAAAAAGTTTTACGATATTCACCCCCCTATCGTATGTTGGATCGAGAAATGCGAGAGAGGGGGGGGGTGAATGTCGCAAATCGTTCGGATTTAAAAAGAGTAAGTGCGCAGCGGAAATAAGACACAAAAACAATGCTAACAAGGTCGTTTTACTTGGTTCGGAGCCTGTGTTGACTCCTACTCCAAGGCCCACGGTCGTTGACCGTTTTCTGCGGGCAATTCTATACGTTCGAGAAAGTTTACAATAAAAAGTATTACAGAATCAGAGTAGTAAACTTAATCAAGCTCTTCGTTACCGACGTCCGGTGTAGATCGAAGTGTTGGAGCAGCAGGACATCGTCAGCTCGAGTTGGAAGAGTTCGGGAGCGTGTCGTGGAAGCAGAAGAGCGTGGAAGCGTCGCAGTTATTGATGCTCTGAAGAAGGAGGTCGAGGGCCCTTTATATAGGGCCTAGGGGCGCCCTGGTCGACGGGGGCGCCCCCCACGTGGCAGCAGATCCGGTTGTAGCTCGGTCGCCGTCTGATCCCATTATCCTCGGGATCCGGTTTGACCGGGGCGCCCGGAGGACTCGGGGCGCCCGGATTGACCGGTCAAAGCCTCATCTCTTCGGCTTCGCAGGGATGCGCTTCGGCAGCTGGCAGTGGGGGCGCCCGAGACACGCGGGGCGCCCGCGACAAGCGGGGCGAAGCGCGTCGAGGTTGTTACAGACTTGGGTTGACCTTGGGGGCGCCCTGATCGTCCGGGGCGCCCTGCTCAGCTTCTGCCTCACTCCTTTGAGGCTCTCTGAGCTGCAGATACTCAGTCCTTCGATCCTGCATTCAGGGTTAGTCCAAATAACAATTATATTTTATACAGCCTTAGCTGTCTTGGTTCTGACTTTGGTCTCCAAAATGGAGCCCTAGGTCGAACCGACGCCTAATGTTCCCTCAAGGGGAACGCGTCCTCACCTACTCCTCTCGGGAGAGTTTACCTGGTGCCAACCGGATCCTCCAGTTGGACTTTTGCCCGGCAGTCCTTCGCCAGGTCTTGAGTTACCAAGCTGCCCTTCGCTTGGTGCCTAGCTACCCTTCGCTAGGTCTTTTCTTCTGGCAGCCCTTCGCCAGCCTATCAGTCCTTCGCTAGGGCTTGTCTTCTGGCAGCCCTTCGCCAGGACCTAGCAATCCTTCGCTAGGGCTTTTCCATTCTGGCAGTCCTTCGCCAGGGCCTAGCTGTCCTTCGCTAAGACTTTTCTTCTGGCAGCCCTTCGCCAGGGCCTAGCAGTCCTTCGCTAGGGCTTTTCCTGTACACTCAAGTAGCATTGTTAGATAACAAACAACCCTTAACTTTGAATCCTTTGCCAATATCAAAACAAGGTTCGATCTGGTGCTTCCTGCACCAACAATCTCCCCCTTTTTGATTATGGCAACACAATTCAAAGTTAAGGAAAAACTTATAACAGTTTAAGCACAAAAGGTTAAGCAATGAAGTATAACTATTTATGAATAGAATAAATGTAGAGTTGAAAAAAATATTTATTTTTCATACTCCCCCTAAAACCCTGAATACTTGTATTTACAACTCTTAACTTTGACCTTTCCTCCCCCTTTGACATATATCAAAAACAGGCATGGGTGAACAAGGTATCTAACAGGGATTTATGAGTTTTTCTAAGTGCTTCATGTTTTTGACAAAGTATTTCAAAAACAGAGTAAAAATATTTTCAAAACTTTTTACACTTAGATAATTTTCAAGTATAAAGCAAGTACTTTTGAGAAGTTTGAAAATTTAAGTGTCAGGTACTTGGTTTAAAAATAGTTAAGTACTAAACTCATTTAAATACTTGAAATAAATTTTTGAAAGGAATTGTTAAGTACTTAGAAATAATTTTTGAGAAAGACTTAGAAATAATTTTTGAAAGAAATAGTTTAGTAATTGGAAAAAAAATGTTAAGTACTTAAGTTGTATTTTAAAAAAAATTAAGTAAAAAAGCAAGTACTTAAATTGATTTTGAAAAAATTAAGTACTTCGGATGTTTTTGAAATTCAAATTTGAAAAATTTGATTCCTTCTTTTCTTTCCTATCTCTCCCCCTTAATGTTAAATTCTTCTCCTTAGACCATTTTTAAGTTCAATTAAGAAAAATATTTTGAAGGAAGTGATAAGGAGAATGTTTGTGTATCAGAGCCTATGAATTTTGAAAGCAAAAAGATACTTAGAATAATTTTGAAGGCATAAAAAAAACTTAAATTTCTAGATTAAATCCATTTTAAAAAAAATGTATTTGTAGGCAAATCTTTAAAAGCTTCACGCACTTAGAACACTTTTGCCTTGAAAAATATTTATACTTTTGGAAACATTATATTTTGAAAAATAGCAGTATTTTTTGAAAGATATTATGCATTTTTGAAGACATAAGTATTTTTGAAATAAATTATGATTTGAAACACATAAGTACTTTTAGAAAAATATTAGACTTTGAAAGATATGAGTAATTTTTGAGAAGTATTATGCATTTTGAAAAAAAATATTTTACTTGACTAGGTTTCTTTTCCAGTCTGACACAATCCTAGGAAACCTTGTTGATTACAAGGACATTTCCCTAAGTGTCCTGGAAAAGTTCTCCAATTCAAGTAAATACTATCTCCAAAAAAAATGATAGTACTTTGAAAGTATATGCTAGTACATTTTGAAAAATGTATGACCTTTTAAAGACACAATATTTTGCTTGACTTGGTTTATTTTCCAGTCTGACACAATCCTAGGAAACCTTGTTGACTACAAGGATATTTTCCTAAGTGTCCTGGAAATTCGCCAACCCAAGTAAATATTATTTCAAAAGCAATTTCATAGGCCACAATAATAATAATATTTTGAACGAAAAATTATTTATGTTTTCAAAAGGATTTTAAACTTGCAGTGCATGAAAACATATATTTTGAAAAATTTTCAACAATTCTTTTAATTTGATCTCCCCCTAAACTTGACCCAGTCCTAGGAAGCTTATTGACTACAAGTGATCTTCCTCTGAGTTTTAGGGTTTGATTTAAATTATAAGAATTATCTAATAACTTTAAAATAATTACCAAAAAAAATTTCAAAAATTCTTCTTTTGAATCAAACTCCCCCTAAATTTGACACTTCCTAGGAGTCCTAGTGGATCATGAAATGGACCTTCCTCTGTGTCTTTAGGGTTTATTAAAATCAAAAGAGTATAGTTTTGAGTATAGTAATTTTCAAGAAGATAATTTTAGAAAATTCAATCTGGAATGAAGATAATTTTGAGTATAGTAATTTTCAACACAACTTGGAATGATAACACAGTTTTCGAAGAACATTTTGAAATGATAATAATTTTTCAAATAGATAGTAATATACGAAGGCTTTTGAATCAATTTTTGAAAAATATTAAAGGAAACTTCCCCTGTATCCGACATCGTCTGACTTTTATCTAAATTTCTTAAGGGGCTTTAGTGTTGACTAGGTTTGACCATGTTTGACTCAGTTGACTAAGGTTTGACTATGTTAATCATGGTTTGACTATGTTGGAATTATCCTCTGAATTAAAACACAACATAAAAGAAATTTGAACTTAATTTTCCTGTCTCACCTAATCTAGGGTTTTCAAACAGTTAGCCTTAAAAGTTCTTGTGAGACAGGTTTGAAGGTAAAAATTAATTTTGAAAATGAATTTTCATTTATTTTGAAAAAAGTTATTTAATTTTGAAAATAGATTTGAAAGAAAAAAAAAGAAAAAAAAATTTAGAAAGCAGAAATTTTGAACACTGATTAAGTGATTTTTGAAACAGAATAAGTTTGAAAAATAGAAATTTTGAAAACAGATTAGAATCTATAATTATTTAAAATTTGTGTTAGATTCGAATTTGACAAAAGATAATTTGAATTTGAATTTCAGAAATTAGCTTCCAGGTCTTGGCGAGGCACTAGGCCTTCTTTGGCCGTAGCCTTATGGGATCATCCACCCTTTCCTTGACAAAGCCTTTTAATGAAATTTCATTTTCAAATTAAATTAGGTCATTTTCTGGTCTAACTAGCTTGGGTCTTGGATCGGTAGCTTCGGCTGGTTTCACCAGTCTAAAGAGACCAAGTAGACTTGATCTTATTAGAGTTGGTTTCCCCAACGTACTATCATCTCACCTCCTCCCAATACTATGTTTTCAAATTTCAAGTAATTGGTTAAGTCCTTAAGCTAACTAAACCTAAGTCTAAGCATGGTAAATTGCAGAAATTAAATAAACAATCAATCAATCAAACATGCAATTTTAAAAAAAATTATTTAAGTCACTTCAAAATGGTAATAATATTCTAGATTTTCGCAATAAGCAATGTTATGAATTACATTTTCATATGAATTAATCATGTTGTTCATAGTAAATAATGGATTATTAAAT
Organism: Boesenbergia rotunda; assembly: GCA_024364735.1. Taxonomy (NCBI): domain Eukaryota; kingdom Viridiplantae; phylum Streptophyta; class Magnoliopsida; order Zingiberales; family Zingiberaceae; genus Boesenbergia; species Boesenbergia rotunda. The sequence continues at coordinate 333,711 of JAGFNQ010006200.1, read as the reverse complement.
ACTGTAAATTTACCATTTGATTCCCTTTTGGAGGTCTCCCACTTGATTTTAGCCATCTTCCCTTTGCTTGATTGTTTCCTCAGTATTTTGTAGTGGTCGCGAGCTAACCGGACAAGTTTCCGAGGATACCTTTCTTTGTCGTCAGATTCTGAGTCTGAGTTGGACTCAGGTTCTAGTTGAGGCCTCTTTTGCAGTTCTCTTGGAGTTTTCCCTGCAATAAAACTTATACCTTTCTCGACCATTATAGTATCTATTTGATTATTCAATTCTAATTTAGAAAAAGATTCAAAATTAGTTACCGTCTTAGTCAGTTCGTCGTCTGATTCTATTGGTTCGATTTCGATTCTGGATTCGAGTTCAGATTCTGATTCGGCTATCTGTGCTTGGACATCAAGTACCTCAATGTCGGAGCTCTCTTCGTGTAGGTTGATTAGTTTCTCCCACATTTCTTTAGCACAGTTGAAGGATCCAACTAGCTTGAGTTGTTCGTTAGTTAGACCGCATTGAAGAATTGCAGTTGCTCTTACATCAGTCTCAATTTGGTTGAGGGTTGGTTCATCCAGTTTGTCCCATGCAATTGATAGTCCATCTTCTGTAGGGAGGTGGAACCCTGTTTGAATTATCAACCAGAGATCTAGATTGTCCTTCAGGTGGGATTCCATTAGACTTTTCCAGGTTCTGAAGTTCTCGCCAGAGAATAGAGGCAGACGAACACTGTTCCATTCTTGATTGGCCATTACGGATAAATCTTGCACACAAGGAAAAAAAATAGAGATGTACCAAGACTTGGTCTTGGATTAGTAGTGCGGGAGAGAGAGAAAAACAAGCTCAAAAGGTGTTTGCACGAATTTCGAGGTAAAATAATAAAAAAATTTTTTGAAAATGTTGACCTTAATAATTTTGATTACTGAAGAAAAAGTAAGAAAAAAAATTTCTCGAATTAAGATAGCACGAATTTCGAGGAAAAATATTAAAATAATAATAAAAAAATTTTACGACAAGTTTTCACAAATTGATTCTTTTATCAATTCTGACTTATGGTGAGAAAATGAGAATTCAGAATTGAAAAAGGCGTAAGGATATTTTAAATACACTCACAGATATTATTTATTTGAAAAATAAAGCGAAAAAAATCCGAAAAAAAATTTCAAAGTGGTGGTTGCACCAACTTTGAATAACCCCGCTCTGATACCACTTGTTGGATCGAGAAATGCGAGAGAGGGGGGGTGAATGTCGCAAATCGTTCGGATTTAAAAAGAGTAAGTGCGCAGCGGAAATAAGACACAAAAACAATGCTAACAAGGTCGTTTTACTTGGTTCGGAGCCTGTGTCGACTCCTACTCCAAGGCCCACGGTCGTTGACCGTTTTCTGCGGGCAATTCTATACGTTCGAGAAAGTTTACAATAAAAAGTATTACAGAATCAGAGTAGTAAACTTAATCAAGCTCTTCGTTACCGACGTCCGGTGTAGATCGAAGTGTTGGAGCAGCAGGACGTCGTCAGCTCGAGTTGGAAGAGTTCGGGAGCGTGTCGTGGAAGCAGAAGAGCGTGGAAGCGTCGCAGTTATTGATGCTCTGAAGAAGGAGGTCGAGGGCCCTTTATATAGGGCCTAGGGGCGCCCTGGTCGACGGGGGCGCCCCCCACGTGGCAGCAGATCCGGTTGTAGCTCGGTCGCCGTCTGATCCCATTATCCTCGGGATCCGGTTTGACCGGGGCGCCCGGAGGACTCGGGGCGCCCGGATTGACCGGTCAAAGCCTCATCTCTTCGGCTTCGCAGGGATGCGCTTTGGCAGCTGGCAGTGGGGGTGCCCGAGACACGCGGGGCGCCCGCGACAAGCGGGGCGAAGCGCGTCGAGGTTGTTACAGACTTGGGTTGACCTTGGGGGCGCCCTGATCGTCCGGGGCGCCCTGCTCAGCTTCTGCCTCACTCCTTTGAGGCTCTCTGAGCTGTAGATACTCAGTCCTTCGATCCTGCATCCAGGGTTAGTCCAAATAACAATTATATTTTATACAGCCTTAGCTGTCTTGGTTCTGACTTTGGTCTCCAAAATGGAGCCCTAGGTCGAACCGACGCCTAATGTTCCCTCAAGGGGAACGCGTCCTCACCTACTCCTCTCGGGAGAGTTTACCTGGTGCCAACCGGATCCTCCAGTTGGACTTTTGCCCGGCAGTCCTTCGCCAGGTCTTGAGTTACCAAGCTGCCCTTCGCTTGGTGCCTAGCTACCCTTCGCTAGGTCTTTTCTTCTGGCAGCCCTTCGCCAGCCTATCAGTCCTTCGCTAGGGCTTGTCTTCTGGCAGCCCTTCGCCAGGTCCTAGCAATCCTTCGCTAGGGCTTTTCCATTCTGGCAGTCCTTCGCCAGGGCCTAGCTGTCCTTCGCTAGGACTTTTCTTCTGGCAGCCCTTCGCCAGGGCCTAGCAGTCCTTTGCTAAGGCTTTTCCTGTACACTCAAGTAGCATTGTTAGATAACAAACAACCCTTAACTTTGAATCCTTTGCCAATATCAAAACAAGGTTCGATCTGGTGCTTCCTGCACCAACATCATATTCTCTTGATCCAATATTTTTTCATATGACATTTCTTCTTATAAAAGAAACAAATGGATTTCTTATCCTGGTCTTGTGCTCCTTATAGTCATTGCCTCCAGAATCTATAATTTGTTTTCCTTTTCATTTATTATTGATCCTCTTTTGCTTCTTGCTCGTACTTTAAGAACTAACTGCTAAGTGAGCATTCTCAAATATTTAAATCTTCAGTCTCCCCTCCTCTTGCATACATTGAGCAATGAGCTCATTCAATGTCCACTTTGTTGGAGCAATCTATGGTCCGGACCATGTGTTTTGATGTTTGAGCAAAAGGTTTAAGATAGGTTCACTCTTGTATTTGATATGTGTATGTGAGTGTGCAGGTTTGCAGGATACACATAGGCTTAGCTGGACGACTTCAAGTCTGGTGAAGGATGGCATAAGGAGACAAGTTGTGGGCTTGTAAGCATCGAGGGACCGTGGACAAAGCAGAAACGATGAGCTAAAGGAAACGCACTTCGAAGCATACACGAAGGATGGCATGAAGACGAGCCGCGGGCTCGTATGCATCTAAGGGACGAGAGCCAAAGTCGAAGAAGGCTTGAAGGCAACAAGTCGAGGCTGCTATGTGAAGAGTCAACTGAGTTGTGAGGGTTTGAGTGTTGAGCGAATTATACTTGGGAAGGAAAACCCTAGGTTTAGGGTTTGGGTAGTCGACTGCGGCTTGTAGCAGTCAACTGGTAATTAGCACAGAAAGATCAGTCAACTGATCCTCTGTGCAATCGACTGGTGTCGGCTAGAAATTTGAACGTTGGGATGTAACATTCAGATTCAATTAAAACCAGTCGACTGGTGCCATGTAACATTCAGATTCAATTAAAACCAGTCGACCGGTGTTGGCACCAGTCGACTGGTAACGGCTAGTTCAATCATGAGCTCTATTTAAGGGAGCTCGGTTGGCTGGCTAGGGTTGACAAAATTGGATTTGGTTAAAGGATAATTAGAAGTCTAAGTGCTTAGGTGAGTGTTGTGGGTTGTGGCTAGGTTTATCCACCCATAAGGAGCTACACGAGCTAGCCGGAGGTCATCCGAGGACTCATCCACCGACAGATCGGGATCGTTCACCTTAAACACTACCGTGGAGTAGGAGATTTATCTCCGAACCACATAAATCGGTTTGCTCTCCTAGTTGCTAGTTTTAGTTTTTTGTTATTCCGCTTGCTCACTAACAACGTGTAGGAAGAGAACCGCAATTGAAGTGGGTGATCGACTATTCTGAAGTGGGTGATCGACTATTCACCCCCTCTAGCCGTATGCATCGATCCCCAACAAGTGGTATCAGAGCCGGGGTCTCTCGTCTATAGACTAACCGCCGGGAGAGCAAAGAGCTAGAGGAAATGACGCTTGAAGAGAGATTAGGGGATGACATCAACATTCCACCTCCCTACGACCGTGAGAGTTTTGATTATTGGAGAATACGGGCAAAGACGTGGTTCAACATGGATTGGGATCTAATGATCGCCATTGAAGAACCATTTGAGTCCCGAAAGATAAACACATGAAAAGCTCCGACCACGATATTGGAATGAGGAGCAACAAACACAATCAAAAGCAAATGATAAGGTAATATCAATTTTACTTAATGTTTTGCCTAATGATATAATTAGTTGTGTAAGTGAATATAAATGTGCTCATAAATTATGGAGCAAAGTGATTTCTCTTCATCAAAAGCCTACACAGAAAGAAGAGCCCAAGGAGATGGGTTTATCGGTCCAAGAAGAACAAGAAGTGGACAAATCAGATGAGAAAAGAAGCTCAACATCCGAAGAGGAGGAGAAAAAAGAAAAAGAATAATCCACCTCCTCAAGTGAAGTGGCACAAGAAAATGAGGAACCATCCACTTCATCAAAGGGTAAAGAAGAAGTCTCCACTTCAAGGATTGAGTGGAAGGAGAGACCATCCTCAACACCAGAGTAAGAAGAAGTCACCACCTCCACCAAAGCAAAATCCAAGGATCACATCATTTGTTTTGAATGCAATAAAAAGGGGAACTACAAGGACAAGTGCCCATTGGGTAAGAAAAAGAAAGTAAACCCTAAACACAAGTCAATCCCTTTAAATTCTAACATAGGTTGTAGGGAAAAGAAGAAGAAGAAGCACATTCGATGTTTCGCGTATGGTGAGCAAGGACACTACCACACGAAGTGCCCAAGGAGTGGAGAACTCAAGAAATTGATGTTAGTAGGAGCCCTAGAGCCAATTATGTGATGATTGACTAGGGACATTTTGTATCATATTCTATTATTAATAAAGGCATGTTTGGTTATTATATTTACTTTGTATTTGTGCCAAATAACTAAGTATAATAATGTCCTTGGGTAGTAAGTTCTTATTTACATTATATCGATTGGTTGAATCGATAGTGAGATGATGTAGAGAACACTACTCTAAACCATTCCTAGTCAAGTATTAATATTCAAGGACAATATTAATGCATGGAGACTAACATGTAGGTCAACTGATGACTTGAGCTCACAAGTCATGGATATGTGATATCAAGTTGACACATGGGTATACATTGGAGAATGTGTACTGAATGGCCCACCATGAGAAAGTTTCATAGATTGTCATATGAGTGTCATAAACTTTCTTATGTGACTATTGGTATGAATAGTCCTTAGACCTGAAGTCACTACGGTTCCCTACATAAGGAGTTAAGTACTTTGGTATCGTCAAACGTCGCCCGTAATAGGGTGGACTATAAAGGCGATCACTAGGTATGTAATGAATTATGTGGAGGGATGTGAGTGATGTAGATGAGATCTATCCCTCCCATATGACGGAAGTGATATATGCGGGCCCCTTGATCGAGTAGGACTACTAAAACGCATGGTTATGCTTAAATGAGTCAATATGCGATATTGAGCTCATTTGTTTGAGTGAGTCTACTCGGGGATCAAGAAACACAAGATTGATTGAGGATGACACGGTCTATGCCTCATTAGTCAATCTAGATATCAAGGATAGAAAGACAAGGTCATACATTATCATAGTCACGGAGGTTTAGTCGGATCTCGACTTTTCTTGTTACTTGGGTAGCAATGATGCATTGCTAGATGCCGCTCATTGCTTATGTGTCTAAAGTGGTTTAGATACATTGCCAACGTTACGAGAACCTATTGAGTCACACACTAAGGACACGATGCTTCGGAGATTAATTGATCTTGGTTTGACTAAGATTTGATTCGAATTGGATTAATTTAGTTAGACTCAAGTGAATTCAATTAGATTATGGGATTGAGTCTAATTTGAGTTAGACTCATCTAGATTAGACTCAACCACTTAATTATGGATAATATTCATTAAAAGGTTTAATAAATATTATTTAAGAGGAAGGCTAAGAGACATTCTATTCATTAGATGAATAGAATATTAAGAGTCTCAAGGAATACCAAGAGACTTGGTATTCATTAGGTTTTATTAGTATTAAGATGAGAGGAGCTCAAGGGACATAGACCCTTGGTATTCATTAGATGAGTATAAATACCCTCCCCATTGTCAAAGGCTAGAGTGTGCATCTCTCTTCCTCTTCTTTCTTCCTCCTTGTCCATAACTCCCTAGTGGAGGTTCTTGTGCTTTATGAATCATCCCAAGTTACTAGCACAACTAAGGTGGTTCTTCTCCGAGGCGTAGATCGTGTTCGTGTAGATACGCATAGAGGCACGGACACTTGAACGTGCAAGAGATCCGGCGAACCAAAGGACTAGCTGGATAAGTGAAGGGCGCGCGACAAAGGTATTCCTATAAGATAGGAATTGTAGATCACTTTGTATGAGTTTTTCTTTCGCATGGATCGCTCGAGGGATCTTATTTCCGCTGCGATTTTAAATGTTTTTACCTATAGATCCCTACAGTGGTATCAGAGCCACTTGCGAAAGATCGTACAAATTTTAGAAAACTTTTATATGTGATATAGAAGTAGGATATAATTTTATTATAGATTGTTTAATGTATGAGCATTTGTCGAGATACAAAAGTTTGTGTTGATCAAACTAAAAGTCTATAGCATCATCATATGAAATATGAAAGTGTGCTATGATACGAATGTACTCGACAAATTTTATAACCTATGGTTTCGGCTCATGAGCATTTTTACAATCATAATAAAAATTGATGTCCTAAATCTATTATAATTGATTGATGACATGGTGCATGGTTATGATCTTAACCCCAATGTGATTGGATGTATGTGTGTGTGTGCATGTTGTAATTCATAATACGGCCTGCGTGTCGTGTCTTGTCTCTATTTTTCCTAGTTGGAAAAATATATTTAGACTTGAATGTAACTCGAGTTTTCCTACATTGTAATGTACAAAAGAAGCAGTGGAGTGTCCATTGAAGAATGAAGTTACAAGAAGGATGCCGACCACACACGATGACCAAAGGATGCACTTGGAGAAGATGTTATCCCTAGGTTGAACATTGATCTTCTCATTGACTTGAGAAGATCGTAGTATACGGGCCATAACCATGTCACGTTTTCTTACTTATATGTTGATATATGATATGTGTGTGTATGTGATGCATGCTTAGATGTTTATCTTAATTAAGTCAACTCAATATGCCTACCAAAGTTTGGTACTCATAAACTACCTCGATCATTTGTTGTTGGGTTTGCCAAAGCAAAGCAACGCATTTTATCTTGGTAGAGTGCGAGAGGACAATTGTGATGTCCCGCTATCGAACTTTGGGTGAGACTTAACTAAGTCCCCTCAATTAGATTGAGAAACTGGGAGGCATATCCCAAAAGTTGGAAAAATTGGGTAAGAGAACAATTATTCTATGTCTTGGGCGATTAGCCAAAACTAACTCAAGATGATGTGTAATGTGGATCTTAACCCTTTGTTTCAAAGAGTTGCATGAGATGTAATTGGTAAAATATTACCTACCTAATTATGTTGCATCAGTGATGTCCTCCTGTAAGTGTTTTAATGTTTGATAATACACTTAAGTCAGTGATATATAGAACAAGGGAGGGTGAGCAAAGAAGGAGTAACCTAAGTGGAAGAAAAGTCCTAGTTAACCTAGGCACTAAGACCTGGTGAGTGAAGTTGGGCACCGAAGACCTGCTCGGAAGGTGGGCACTAAGTCTTGATCGAGGATTGGGCACTAAGTCTTGGAAAAGGGCTGGGCACCGAAGACCTGCTCGGAAGGTGGGCACGAAGTCCTGGTCGAGGACTGGGCAAGAAGACCTGGCCGAGGGTTGGGCACCGAAGTCCTGGACTTAGGGATTGAGCACGAAGTCTTGGTCCGAGGGACTGAGCAACTTAGCTGAGCGATGACTAAGGACAGAAGTAGAGACGGGTCAGAGTTCAGATGTCTCGAGATCCGGAAGTATCGGAAGCTAAGCAAAAGTCCACCCGAAGGACTGGGTGGCAACCGTCTCCTGAATGGAGTAGGTGAAAGGCGCGTTCTCGGGGGTGGGAACTTGCGTCAGTTCAACCTAGGGTTTCATGGAAATTTGAAGTCCGAACCAAGTCCTTAAGGCTAATATTGTATGTATATTTACTTTGTATTTGTGTATCTTGCAGGTACCAAGAACCAGAGATAAAGTAGGCGAGAGGTTGGAAAGCAGCCAACCCAGGCGCCCCTATTGATGGGGGCGCCCAGATCAAAGGCTAAAACCCAGTGTTGAGTTGAAAGCCTTGAAGCCAGGCGCCCAGTATGATGGGGGCACCCAAGCCAAAGAGGAAAATGGCAGTTTCGTGAAGTAAGCAGAATAGGCTTCCAGTTAGGCGTCCGGGATGATACGGGCGCCCAAGTTGAAAGTTGTATTTGCTGTTTCGAGGTCGAAACATAGATAAGCCTTCACTCAAGCGCCTGGGAGGTCCGGGGCACCCTGGTCAAAGGTTTTATCAGCTACGGTGAGGTCGGCGCGGGGATAAGGTTTGACCAAGTCTATAGGGGCGCCCCCAACGTATCAGGCGCCCGTATGAAGCCTATATAAGGGGCTTTGACCCCTCTGCTTCAAACACAACTTCCAAGAGTGATTCTGAGCATTCTGACTGACGACAACGCGCTAAAGATGAGGTTCTGCATCCGGCAGGCTCCAGGAGGAAGTGCGCGGCACTTCGGAGGTCCAGATCGGCAGACGTGTCGACATAAATTGTTTTGGTTCGATTTACATTCTGCAATTCAATTTACTTATCTTTTTGCTTGTAAATCAACTGTAAGACGGGTTTTCTCCGCCTCCGAAAATTTCAGAAAGGAGACCAATAGTGGACTCACGCCGAGTACATAGGCCTTGGACGTACTGACCCTGGGAGGTCGGGAACCAAGTAAATAAATCTCGCGTATCTGTCGTCTTGCTTTTATTTTTCTATATTTACTTTTCCGCTGTGCTACTAACGCTCTGAGTCTAGAAAATAGTTAGAAAGTTTTACGAAGATTTCCGCAAGATTTTTCATGGTCGATATTCACCCCCCCTCTATCGACGACATCGGTCCTACAATTGGTATCAGAGACAGGCCGCTCTTCACCAGACTAACCACCGACGGAGCAACGACTCCAGGAGTTGAGGGGGAGCCCAGGGGTGAACCAGGTATATTTAATTTTAGATGTCAAATTTTAAATTCCATGTTATATGCTTCATGTGCAGGGAGAGAAGGCACTATAAAAATCAGTGTCCTTTCTCGTAAAACTCGGTATACACCACCGGCGACAAAGGGGGCACCAGCGCCAGGAGTCTGGAAAAACAAGGATCACGTTCGATGCTTCAAATGTGAGAAATTCGGGCACTACAAAAATAAATGTCCGACAAAGATACGCAGAATTTACATTCCAAAAATTTTACAAATTCCTGCGTTGTCTTATGATAATTTAGTGATTTTTTCTGATAAATTAGAATTATTGCATAGTCAAGTTAATATCTTGCATGACCAGTTAGAAAATGCAAATAATGCTAAAATATCATAAATCAATTATTTAATTCTTAATGTCAACTTAATGATTTCTGAAATTAATTCTGACAATATTAAAAATAATTCTGATTCTGAAATTAAATCTGTTATTTCAGAAAATCTTAATAATAATTCTAAATTCAAATATGATAATATTGAAGATATTCTAGAAATTAATTCAAAAAATCTTAAGGATAATTCAGATATTAATTCTAAAAATATTAAGGATAAATATGAATTCAAAAATTTTGAGGATAAATCTGAATTCAAAAATCCTAAGGATAATTCTAAATTTGAAAATCTTTTAGATAATTATGAATTCAAATTTGAAAATCTGCTGTATAACTCTGAATTCGAATTTGAAAATCCTAAGGATAATCCAGAAGTTAATTCTGAAAATATTATTTCTGAGATAATTCTGAAGCTGAAATTCTCGTAGATAATAACTTAATTATAAATAAAGGTCATAGTTAATAAAGTTCACAAAGTTTCAAACAAATCCGAATTGCTAGAAAAATTTGAAAAGATAGACAAAGAAGAAATAGTGGATGAAGCAAAAATTTTCGAAATAATGAAAATGATAAACTTAAACCCACAACTATTAATTAATCATTTCAACCATAATTATTCAAATCATAATTAAATGAAAACCTTACTTAATTCAAATTAATTTAATTTAAGCATAATTAATTCAAACGTAAGTAAATTCAATTAAATCATAATTAATTCAAACTTAAATTAATTCAAACTTAAATTAATTTAATTAAATCATAATTAATTCAAACTTAAATTAATTCAAACTTAAATATATTTAATTAAATCATAATTAATTCAAACTTAAGTTAATTCAATTAAACCATAATTAATTCAAACTTAAATTAATTTAATTAAATCATAATTAATTCAAACATAAGTTTTATTCAATTAAATCATAATTAATTCAAACTTAAATTAATTTAATTAAATCATAATTAACTCAAACTTAAATTAATTCAATTAAATCTTAATTAAATCTAATTCAAATTATTCAAATAAATTAAACTTAATTAAATCTAATTCAAATTACTTAAAATAAATTAAATCTTAATTAAATCTAATTCAAATTAATTCAATTAAATTAAATCTTAATTAAATCTAATTCAAATTAATTCAATTAAATTCAAATTAAAACAAATTCAATTAAATTGATATTAAATCAAATTCAATTAAATTCAAATTAAATCAAATTCAATTAATTCAATTAAATCTTAATAATTAAATCTTAATTAATTCAAATTTAAATTAATTCGAATTAAATCATAATTAATTCTAATTTAAATTAATTCAAATTAATTTTTAATTAATCATTAATTAATTCAAATTAATTCTTAGATTAATTAATCCGTAATTAATTTAACTTTAAGTAATCTTTTTTAAACTCTAACTCGTAAATAACTTAAACTCAAATTAAATAAAATCCTACCCAAAGTGCAACAATAAATTTAATAAAACTAAATATGTCAAAGTGGGTTGACATATTCGCGGATTCACACGACATGTATAAAATCGGGAATTTGATATATCTTTAGAAATGAATTAAAATGCTTTGGACTTGTTTGAATCATGCATCAATGCCATGGACATGCATGTGCTATTTTCTTTAATACGTGTCATGTCATTCATATTTAATTTTATGCATAAATTAGAACGGTTATAGGAAAAAGAATAATTGAAACTTGATCAACCTAATATTGGGTGGAGGTAAGATGATAGTACGTTAGGGAAGCCATCTTGGCGGAACTAGCCGAAGCTACTGGTGGACCCAAAATATGCTGTCACGAATGTGGGTATCAAAATTTAGATATTCGTAAAACTAGAAACCCTTTTTGCCAACAAGAATAAAAATGTAGTAAAAGGGTCACAGGTCGTGTTTTTCCTAGGGCTAGTTAAGGTTGTTTGATTCGAGCTCGCGTTTATGTGTCGTCAGATATTTTTGGGTTTCAGATAAGATTTGGGTTTTGTTTGCAATCAGAAATGAAAACACAATGAAAAGAAAGGAAACTTAACTAAATGAACTAGTAAGATAAATGCAACTAATGAACTCACTAATGGGAAAATTAATCAACCAATACAACTTAGCCGAATTTGGGAAACAAATCTGAACTCAAGTGCAAGTGTACACTACAAATTGCATTGAACTCCAGGAATTACCACTCAAAATCGGAACTTAACTTGATACAAATGTAGCAATGAAAACTTGATACGCAAGGAGAAAGAAAACTATGTGCCAAAATGACACTAAGTGCAGGAACTATACATGACAATTCAGAATTGGACTGATCAATTTAGTTTGGGAAAACAAAGCTATTAGTGAAGAGATTTGCAAAAATGAATGAAAAAAATTCGAAACCTGAAAACTGATCAATCAAAATAGACCTATTGCAGAGATGAAATGAAGGAAAACAGAATCTTGAAGTAGAAATGCAGCAACAAAAATTTGATGCAAAGTCAAACAAGCAACTGATGTGAAACAATTGGATGTGAAGCAAACAAATCGGTTGCAGAATTTAGCAGCAAATAAATGCAGAAACAAGCTCAAGTGAAACAAAATTTCAGAAACTAAACTGATGTGCAGAAATGAAATAGCTAACTTGCAGAAATTCAGAATCAAAGTTGAGCAGAAACAAACATATGCGAGCTTAAGTCGAGTGCACTAATCTAAAGTCAGATAAGATTCACAAGAGCTAGAACTCACTTGATACAAATTCAGGACTGATAAACCGAAACTTGCAGAATTGGAAACTAAAGTTTGCAGAAATGAAAACTGAAATGCACTAACTGAGACCAAATGCAGAAAATGAAATTCTAGATGTTGTATCTAATTTAACGAATTTAAACGAGGAGCAAGCTGAATTGAAACAAGCTGCAAAGTTCACAAGGAGCTATTGTTGACTGATACGCAATGCAGAACTGGAAGTTGATACGTAAGAAAAGGAACATAAAACTGATACGCAAGAATTAAATGGCAGAGCAACTGAAATTAAGTGCCATGTTCACTAAACACGCTATCTAGCTAATAATAGTGCAAAATTGAAACACTAATTATGGCAAAAACAAATCAGAATCTAAATTAAACTGATTCAAAATTCAGAAGCTGAAAATGAACTGCAGAATTCGAAATTACAGCTAATAACAGAAATGCATTGAGAAAACTATCATCAATCCCTTCCCTTAGCTCAAGTTCTTCTTGCCGTCACACAAGAGTGAGCCTCGAACCCGTAAGCTCAACAAATCGCTGGGAAAACTGTCTCTGTGATCAAATCAAACTCAACTCTGCTCAAATCTAAAAAACCCATTCGATCTCTTCAATCTAGCTGTGTTTGATTGCGACGATGGATTCGGGATGATCGGAGCACTCCAGAGGACCCTCCAGATAGATCAGATGGATGACAACGGCACACAACTGAGACCAAGGCAATCAAATGGCAGAATTGACGAAACCTCACTCAGCTCTGTTCTTGGGCAAATTGGAGCTGGATTCTTCACGGAAACACCTTCCCAATGATCTAGAACTTGATCCAATGAAGAAATTGATGCGGTCACGCCCTCGGATGAAGCAAACTCGAAGAAGAAATGAAGAACAATCGAAGAAGATGAAGACAGCGGCGAAGACGTGACACTGCGACCTGGGGAGGATTTGAGTTTAAATACTCAGCAATGGACGACCCAGATTTTCCTAACTCCATCCAACAGTTGGATCTCATTCGATCTGAACCAAAATTTGATGATGTTGATCAAGGGTCAAGATCTGCCTCTCAGTAGCTCGGATCTTCCAGGATTGCAACGGATGGCTCAGATCTACCCGATCTTTGAATGGACGGTATAGATCCTCCTGAGCTTGATCCAACGGCTAAATGATCTCTGATTTGGATGAAAATTTCAGATCTTGACCTGAGTGCTTGATTAGCTTTAACCCTAGCTCGGATTGAACCAAAAGTTCTCAGGGGCCTCAGATCTAGCTGTTTTTAAATCGGACGACCCAGATTAGTCGGATGCTTGATCACTCGATCCGGTCCACTTCTGACTCAAGTTTGACCCATCATGACCTAGGTCCATGATCCTTCCAAGCCTGCAAAAGTAGATCAACAATTTAGTGGCAAAATAATTCAAATATATAAAGATTTACAATAAAGTCCAAAATAGAATAAATTCATAAAACCTAGGATAAATCTAATATTAAATAAGTAAAATATGGGTCAAACTTGGATTTTAAAATCTGAAATGATCAATAAAATAACACTTATCAGCTACCGATCCAAGACCCAAACTAGTTAGACCAAAATCTTTAAAGAAGTAACTTGAAGATGAATTTTCTATAAAAGGCTTTGTCAAGGAAAGGGTTGATGATCCTCGCCAAGACCTAGAAGCCAATTACTGAAAATCAAATTCACTTTACTATTGTCAGATTCGAATCTAACACAAGTTTCAATTAAATCTTAGATTTAATAATCAATTAAGAAAAATGATTCAAGCATCTCACAATACACCTATAAGGCAACCATGCTTGCTGTATTGAGACATCTAAAATGGGTTAAATGTTAAGGACTAATAAATTGAAAAATATTTTTCAAAACTATTTTTCAAAATTGCTAGAATATTTTTCTAAAAATATACTTTCAAAATAGTGCTTTAACATAATAATATTTTTATGGATTTCATGCTTGTCTGATTGCCAATATATTATATGTCTTCAAAAATTTATATCATTTTCAAAAATTATTTGACTCACGCAATTAGACACAAGCCTCTTAGGACAACACTAAAGTTCCTTAAGGCACTTAGATAGAGTCAAATGGTGTTGGGTACAGGAGGAGTTTTACTTTAATGTTTTTATCATTTGAAAATACTTTTCGAAAATTATGCCTTAAAATTAGTATCACTTGTGTTTTCGAAATAGGCTTATGTTTAAAAATTATATGTTCAAAAATTTACCTGTTCCTTTGACTTTGATAAACCGTAAAGACACATAGGAAGGTCCACTTCATGATCTTCAAGGACTCCTAGAATGTGTCAAATTTAGGGGGAGTCTGAGTCAAAAGCAGAATCTCAGAAAAGTTTTTTTGGTAATTATTTAATTTTTTTAATTCATTAAATAATTCTTTTTAATCTGAACCAAATCATAAAGACTCAGAGGAAGAGTGCTTGTGGTCAACAAGCATCCCAAGACTAGGTCAAGTTTAGGGGAGGTCAAATTAAAAGAATTATTGAATATGTCAAATGTTTTCATGCGCTGTATTTTCAAATCCTTTTGAAAACATAAGTATCCTTTCAAAGACTATCATTTTAGTAATTTTTCTTTAAAAATACTATTATTTTAAAAAATTCATCTGGTTTTAATCAATTTGAAATAGTATTTTTCTTGAGTTTGGAAAATTTTCCAGGACACTTAGGAAAATGTCCTTGTAGTTAACAAGGTTTCCTATGATTGTATCAGACTGGAAGATAAACCAAGTCAAGTAAAATATTATGTCTTTAAAAATTAATACATTTTTCAAAATGTACTTACATATATTTTCAAAATACTATCATTTTTTTTTCAAAATTCTGTTTAGAAATAGTACTTACTTGAATTTGGAGAATTTTCTAGGACACTTAGGAAAATGCCCTTGTAGTCAACAAGATTTCCTAGAATTGTGTTAGACTGGAAAAGAAATCACGTCAAGTACTTATACTTCTCAAAAATTCTAATACTGTTTTAAAAAGTACTTATATTTTTCAAAGTCTAATCTTTTTTAAAAAGTACTTATACTTCTCAAAATTCACTTTTTTCAAAAGTACTTAGATTGTCAAAAAATTGCATAATATGTTTCAAAAGTACTTAGATTTTCTCAATCTATTTTTTTTTTCAAAAGTACTTGCATGTTTCAAAGATCATTTTTCAAAGTATTTGTAACTTTCAAAGCTTATAGTATTTTTTCAAAAATATGGTATTTTCAAAAATAATATTGTTTATGTTTTCTGAGTTCAAAATACTTAAGTACTTAGTTTTATGCTATGCTTTCAAAATCTTATACTAAGTATTTTCAAAAAGAACCAAATGTTTTCATTGTTGGTGCAAGTATTTTTGGTGATTTTAGATGTATGACAAAGGGGGAGAGGTGTGCTTAAGTTAGAAAATTTTCAATGAAAATCAAAATATTTTTTTCAAAAAGGGGAGAGTGAGCTTATGTTAGAAAATAAATTTCTCCCAAAGATCAAAATGTATTTTCAAAACTTATATCAATTTTTTATTTTGATCTCAAGGATAGTAATTTTGCCCTTTCGGCCAATCTAACTTAAGATATTGTCAAATATCAAAAAGGGAGAGATTGTTGGTGCAAGTTACATCAGTGATGTCCTCCTGTAAGTGTTTTAATGTTTGACAATACACTTAAGTCAGTGATACATAGAACAAGGGAGGGTGAGCAAAGAAGGAGTAACCTAAGTGGAAGAAAAGTCCTAGTTAACCTAGGCACTAAGACCTGGTGAGTGAAGCTGGGCACCGAAGACCTGCTCGGAAGGTGGGCACTAAGTCCTGATCGAGGATTGGGCACTAAGCCCTGGCAAAGGGTTGGGCACCAAAGACCTGCTTGGAAGGTGGGCACGAAGTCCTGGTCAAGGATTGGGCAAGAAGACCTGGCCGAGGGTTGGGCACCGAAGTCCTGGTCGAGGACTGGGCAAGAAGACCTGGCCGAGGGTTGGGCACCGAAGTCCTGGACTTAGGGTTTGGGCACAAAGTCTTGGTCCGAGGGACTGAGCAACTTAGCTGAGCGATGACTAAGGACAGAAGTAGAGATGGGTTAGGGTTCGGAAGTCTCGAAATCCGGAAGTATCGAAAGCTAAGCAAAAGTCCACCTGAAGGACTGGGTGGCAACCGTCTCCTGAATGGAGTAGGTGAAAGGCACGTTCTCGGGGGTGGGAACTTGCGTCGGTTCAATCTAGGGTTTCATGGAAATCTGAAGTTCGGACCATGTCCTTAAGACTAATATTGTATGTATATTTACTTTGTGTTTGTGTATCTTGCAGGTACCAAGAACCAGAGACAAAGCAGGTACCAAGAACCAGAGACAAAGCAGGCGAGAGGCTGGAAAGCAGCCAACCCAGGCACCCTTATTGATGGGGGCGCCCAGATCAAAGGTTAAAACCTAGTGTTTCATTGAAAGCCTTGAAGCCAGGTGCCTAGTATGATGGGGGCGCCCAAGCCATAGAGGAAAATGGCAGTTTCGTGAAGTAAGTAGAATAGGCTTCCAGTTAGGTGCCCGGGATGATACGGGCGCCCAAGTTGAAAGCTGTATTTGCTGTTTCGAGGTCGAAACATAGATAAGCCTTCACTCAGGCACTTGGGAGGTCCGGGGTGCCCTGGTCAAAGGTTTTATCAGTTGTGGTGAGGTCGGCATGGGGATAAGGTTTGACCAAGTCTATAGGGGGGCCCCCAACGTATCAGGCGCTCGTATGAAGCCTATATAAGGGGCTTCGACCCCTCTGCTTCAAACACAACTTCCAAGAGTGATTCTGAGCATTCTGACCAATGATAACGCGCTAAAGATGAGGTTCTACGTCCGGGAGGCTCCAGGAGGAAGTGCGCGGCACTTCGGAGGTCCAGATCGGCAGACGCGTCGACATAAATTATTTTGGTTCGATTTACATTTTGCAATTCAATTTACTTATCCTTTTGCTTGTAAATCAACTGTAAGATGGGTTTTCTCCGCCTCCAGAAATTCCGGAAAGGAGATCAATAGTGGACTCATGCCGAGTACATAGGCCTTGGACGTACTGACCCTGGGGGGTCGGGAACCAAGTAAATAAATCCCACGTGTCTGTCGTCTTGCTTTTATTTTTTTGTATTTACTTTTCCACTGTGCTACTAACGCTCTGAGTCTAGAAAATAGTTAGAAAATTTTACGAAGATTTCTGCGAGAATTTTCACGGTCGATATTCACCCCCCTCTATCGACGGCACCGGTCCTACAAATTATAGCAAGTCTTGGGCGATTAACCAAAGCTAACTCAAGATGAAGTATAATATGGATCTTGTCCCACATGAATAATGATTGCTATTTGGTTTGGAGATAGTAGTGTTGGTAAATTGAGTTTGCCTACATCCATGACTAGCTCCAACCAAAGCTCTACGATTTAGTGGGAGCGTCATTTAATTAAAGTCCTAATTAAATGAATTAGATATGATACTTATTTCTGCATAATTTTACTATTGTAGATCACTATGTCATCTAACACGTCAAATACTATCTCTCTGTGATCCGTCCATGAGAAGGACAAGCTCAACGGAGCTAATTTCCTAGACTGGTATAGAAACTTGAGGAGAATCCTCAAACAAGAACGAAAAATGTACGTCCTAGAGCAATCTCTTCCAGAAGCACCCGCCGCTACCGCTACCCGTGCTGAAAAGGATGCTTACAAGAAGCATCAGGATGATGCACTTGATGTATCATGCCTTATGCTTGCCACCATGTGTTGATGCAGTCTGACCCTTATTGTTGTTTTGGTGTTGACACCGATTTTAGTTTAGATTGATGATTATGATGATTATGATTAAGCCCTGATCGGGGATTAGGCATGGTATGAAAAATCCTAGCTTGGAGGGCTAGGTGTTGGAAAATCCTA
The DNA here is from genome assembly GCA_024364735.1 of Boesenbergia rotunda. Classification (NCBI taxonomy): domain Eukaryota; kingdom Viridiplantae; phylum Streptophyta; class Magnoliopsida; order Zingiberales; family Zingiberaceae; genus Boesenbergia; species Boesenbergia rotunda. The sequence continues at coordinate 315,590 of JAGFNQ010006200.1, read as the reverse complement.
ACTTGGAGGGTTAGGTGTGGAAAATCCTAGCTTGGCGGGCTAGGTGTTGAAAAGTCCTAATTCGGAAGGGTTGGATGAAAATTCCTAGCTTGGAGGGCTAGGTGAAAAGTCCTAACTTGGAGGGTTAGGTGAAAAGTCCCAACTTGGAGGGTTAGGTGAAAAAGTCCTGGCTTGGAGGGTCAGGTCCTAGCTTGGAGGGCTAGGTTTGGAAAAGTCCTAATTCGGAAGAGTTGGGTGAAAAGTCCTAGCTTGGAGGGCTAGGTGAAAAGTCCTAACTTGGAGGGTTAGATGAAAATTTCCAACTTGGAGGGTTAGGTGAAAAATCCTTAGCTTGGAGGGCTAAGGTGGATGAAATCCTAGCTTGGAGGGCTAGGTTTGAGTCCCTGGATCGGTCTGGTGACCGATCAGGGATNACCGACCGATCAGGTCCTCATCTGATCAGTCACAGGACCGATCAGAGACATCTCTGTCCGGTCACGTGATCGGTCAGTAGCTGAAATCACCCGCGATCTCCTCCTTCTTGACACGCTGAGTGACGATAGAGCTTGGAAACTCTCGGTAGCCTTCAGAGAACCCCTCCACAAGCTTCGATTGCACCCGCTTGATAGAAACAACAACGATCGGTCAGAATCGACAGTGGGCAGAGCACCGGCGAAACCCTCTCCTGCACTCTATCAGCTGCGAGAATTTGATAGAAAAACTGAACAGAAATCTTACCGCGATGATTTAAAACCTTGAGAAGAAATGGATCTGATGTCTTGGTCACACGATCTGAGAAGAAACAATGAAGAAAAACGATGCAGAATTGAAGAGCAGAGAAGGAAGCTAGGCTACTGCGATCTGGCGACTATGCGACCCCCTGAGCGGAAGAGGGAATGTTTGATTTAACAGATCCAATTTGAATTTAGACGGCTGTGATCTTCCTTGCTCAATCCAACGGTCAGATCTCTTCAGATCTGAACCAAACCTTCCAGATCTTGATCAAGGGTTAGGATCTGCTCCATCTCAGCTCGGATCTATCAGATCTACATCGGGTGGCTCAGATTGCCCTGATCTTTGAATGGATGACTTAGACCCTCTCGAGCTTGATCCAATGGCTGGATTAACTTTGATTTGGCTCAAACTTTCAGATCTTGATCCATGGACATGATTAACTCTATCTTGATCTTGGATTGATCAAAAGTTGACGGATGGCTCAGATCTAGCCGTTCTCTTAAATGGATGACCCATATTAATCTGATGCTTGATGACCTTGATCCGGATCCAATTCTGACTCAAGTTTAATCCAATCTGATCTAGGTCCATGATCATTTGAAGCCTACAAAATTAGATTCATATTTTAGTGACAAAATATCTCAAATATAGAAAGAATTTTATCCAAAGCCAAAATGGAAAGAATTCATGAAACCTAATGTAAATGCAAACTTAAGCATATGAAAGTGGATCAAAACATAGATTTGAGAGCCTAATTTTAGCAACAAAATGGTAGTTATCAACTCCCCCACACTTACTCTTGGGCGTCTCGCACAAGCTACTAGTAAACTAATGATGTATCCCCCTAGATTATTCTCAATCATAGTTAGAAGCAATTGAAAGGAAATTACCTAGGGTTGTTAATTCTCAAAAATCTAAACTCAATGGACTAGTATCTTGTCTTTAAATCAACAACTTAACATACTTCATCCTTCATGACTCATTGAGATGAACTAAACACACAAAGCCTATCAAGGGAATATTTAATGGCTCTCTTCCTAAATTCTACATTTCAATGAAAGTGGAGCTCACTCAAACACAACATGTTTCTTGCACTACCATAAACTTGCTTGTTATCTACTCTCCACCATCATTCTTGACTTGGATCCACATCTACAAAAGCTTATTAGAACATGTCAAAGAAGATATATGAATTGATAGAAATGAAATAAGATCTTGATGAACTTTGATACCAAAGAATCATGATAAAGAAAATAAAGAAATATGTCATGATAAGGAAATATGATAAAGAAATATGGCATAATAAGAAAATATGGAAGAAGTAGAGAAAGTGGAAGACTTGGACACTCAAAAATGCAACCTAATGCACTTTGCCCTCTTATTTTAAATTATCCTGCACGTATCAGAGTTGTGGTGGAGCAAGGACTGAAGAAATTCACTGAATTCTTGGTTTTGTTCTGTGCCAACTCTACTGATCGGTCCAAAGACCGATCAGACACTGCCTGAACGTTCTGGGGATCGGACTGGAATGCTTATGATTGGTCAAGGAACTGATCAGTCACCTGCCTGATCGGTCTAGGGACCGATCAAGTGATGATCAGTAGCTGAAACTGCAGATTCTGAACTGCCTTCTGCCAAGGTTTCAATCTCTCAATCAATACTCACTCTTGCATTCAAACAACTTCTTGCTTCCATCTTCTACTTCAGAAATTAATCCAACTCCTGACACTTTATGTTTTTTTTCTTTTCTTTTGTTTTTCAGCTGCTCTTTTTTTTCTGCAGCTAAATTTTTTCCTGCTTCCATTTTTCTTTTTGACAGATTTGAAATTCTAAACATTTCAGCTTTGGTTCAATGGAACATTGCTTGTAACTTTGCTTGTTCTCACTGTTAAATGCAGCCCACTCACATGGAAAATATGATAGAATGCTTGGATGTTGCCAAGTGCTTCAATTTCAGATTTTTCAAGTTGATCTCTACTCACCTTTCTTTTCCACTAAATACTTTCTCGAGCACATCTTTTTCCTTTCTTTTCTTTTCTTCTCGTTTCTTCTATGGTAGCGAGAATGAGTCTTCATTTCCCATCACTAATCAATTCTTGCAACCCAAACTTGATACAAAATCCTTCAAATTGACACACTTTTCTTGTAGGTTACCCATGCTTGATTGTCCTCAATTTTTGATAGAATGCTTGCATCCTCCCCCATACATAAACTTTTGTCCGTCTCGGGCAAAATAACATCAAGAAATATCAAAGTACCCAAGTCCATGGAAACAATGATGATGAACATGAAGATTAGGGAAGGAAAATGGAATATAGAGTAGATCAATAACAAAATTGCAAAAATGATATGAAAAGGAAACAAAGTGATTCACCTCTATAAATGTGGTCCAATCATAGAAATATAGCTTTGAAAGAACCTAAGCAAGTTATAGAGTACAATCACATGTGTGTATCACAAATCCTCACTAGGTAAAGAGAGTTCATCTCAATTCATCAATCTAGAGTCCATAACTAAGTAGTACTCAAGTATCCAAGAATTTTCATCCATTGGCTCAAATCCTAAGTCTTGACAACCAAATTTAATTTGCTTTCAAAGGACTCTAAAATAATATAGAGAAAATCTAGATGGATACATTTATTCCAATTCATGCAAGAAACAAAATGCCAAAAGGGATAAAATGGTATCTATAATGACTCTTATTCAATTGACACTACCCAAGCAATTATTAGCAATGAAATAAAAGAAAATTTTAATTAAAAGAAAACATAAAAGAAAATTTTACTTCTAGAAAACAAAAAAAATGAAACATGCAATGCAATAAAATGCAAGAAGGAACAAACTCCCCTTTATTCCTGACGGTTGGAGTCGATTAAGGAGTAACCTCCATCCCGGTAGTGGTGCAGTCTGGGTGGTCGAGAGAGCATTCTTCATGTGATCAATGTCATGGTGCACTACTCCCCCACACTTCAACTTCACATAAATATGTTATGGTGGCCGGAGACGATTAAGGTACAAAATCCACTTAATTGGTGGAGTGCTACGAGTTAAAGTGAGATCATCTCCTCCCTCTTGATGCTTTTTGGAAATCCTTCCAGGAGGTTGGAGTCTATTTAATTGGAGCATCCACTCCAAAAGTCTACAGCGCCCTGCAATATCATGAAAAGAAAATACCTTCCGCACGCATGCAGGGTAAGCAAGAAATGAATACAACCAACCTCTACATAAAATGTATCCAGAAATGCATCACATCCAATAAAATCAATCTTAGGTATCTCTATTAATTTTTCTAAATTAGTTTCTACAAAGGATGTATCAAGAAATGCTTCGCAACTAACAAAATCAACCTTAGGTACCTCTATGAGATTTTCTAAAAAATGATCCTCTACAAAGAATGTATCAAGAGATTCATCACAACCAATAAAAACAATCTTGGGTACCTCTATGGATTTTTCTAAAGAAATAGGAGAAATACTTACCTCGTCATGCTGAAAAATACCTAGAGGTTCTACAAGAGTAGATGTAACTATGACCTCCTCCTGATCATGTACAGGCTCCACTTCAATCTCAGGTTCTGGTGGGCATTCGGGTAAAATAGGTGATTCTTGGGTTCTTGCTTCCACTATGCAGGTCCCTACACTTTCATACTTATCCTCTGACTCTTCTAATGTATCAATCAATGTTAGTGGTCCCTGGGGCTCAATGTAATCCCCTACACCTGTAGAATCATCTGTAATGCATGCTTCCTCAACAATATCTGCAACAACCATATTAGACAAGTTTGGACCAACAACAACTATATCATCACAAAATAAAAATCTAGAAGGATGGCATGGGAGACAAGCCGAGGGAAGCGAACTTCGAGGCATACGCGAAGGATGGCATGGGAGACAAGCCGAGGGCTTGCATGCATCCAAGGGACGAGAGTCAAAGTCGAAGAGGGCTTGAAGGCGATAGGTCGAGGCTGCTGGAGTAGGGATGATGAGCCAAGGGAAGCGGACTTTGAGGCATACGTGAAGGATGACATGGGAAGGTGAGCCGCGGGCTTGCATGCATCCGAGGGATGAAAGCCAAAGTCGAAGAGGGCTTGAAGGCAACAGATCGAGGCTACGAGATGAAGAGTCAGCTAAGTAGTGAGGATTCGAGTGCTAAGAGAATTATATTTGGGAAGGGAAACCTTAGGTGGCGGTCGACTGATGCTTAATCAGTTGACTGAGGTAGAGCACAGAATAATCAGTCGACTAATGCTTGATCAGTTGAATGATGCAGTCAACTAGTGTCGACTAGAATGCGAATTGTCAGGCTGTGACATTCAAATTTGTGAGGACCAGTTGACTGGTAATGGTTAGAACAACATCGAGCACTATTTAAGAGGGCTCATTTTTGGCTATTTTTCCTTGGCGAAACAAGCTTGGTCAAAGCCTGCTAGTAGCCTACAAGTGCTTAGACATTGTCAAAGGATTGTGGCGAGATTTCTCCACTCACAAAGAGCGAGAATAGCTAGCCGGGGGTGCTCCGGGGAATCATCCACCGAAGGATCGGGATCGTCTACCTTACGGACAACCGTGCAGTAGGAGTTTCATCTCTGAACCACGTAAAGGTGATGTGTTAGCATTGTTTTAGTTTATATTTGAGATTTTCGCTTGCGCTTGCTAACATTTGTAGGAAGAAAAATCGAAAAGTAGCTATTCACCCCCCTCTAGCTAAACGACAAGGCCCCAACAAGTGGTATCAGAGCTTGGTTCGCTCATCTATGGATTAACCGCCGAGAAAGCAAAATGCTAGAGGAAATGGCGATTGAAGAATGATTGGGGGATGATATCAATGTTTTACCTTCCTACAATCACGAGAGTTTGAGTATTGGAAGATGCGGACAAAGACATGGTTTGGTATGGATTGGAACTACATGATCGCGCTAGAAGAGCCATTTGAAGTTCCAAAAGATAAGCACGGGAAAAGGCTTCGACCAAGATATTGGAATAAGGAGTAACAAACCCAATCAAAGGCAAAGGAAAAGGTAATTTCAATAATACTTGATATTTTGCCTAATGTTATAATTAGTGGTGTAGGTGAATACAAAAACGCACACGAATTATGGAGTAAGATATTGGCACTTCATGAAAATCCTACACAAGCTCAAGTAGTGGAAGAGTCCAAGGAAATGAGCTTCATGGTCCAAGAAGAGGAGAAGGACCAATCAGATGAGGAAAGAAGCTCAACATCCGAGGGGGAAAAGAAAGGGGGAAAAGAGTCATCCATCTCCTCAAGTGAAGTGACACAAAAAATTGAAGAATCATCCACTTCATCAAAGGGAGAAGAGGAAGTCTCCACTTCAAGGATTAAGGGGGAGGATGTTGGGTATGGCTTGGCGGGGTTCCTAAGTGAATACTCAGTCGATCCGAGAGAACTCTCCATGTCTACGGATTAAAAATTAATCCGAATGGAGACCCGTATCCCTATGACCGTCTCGTGTCGTATCGAGCGATCCAAATTATAACTCGACCAATTACAAAAATCGGCCTTGTAATTTGCCTGACCGTTCGACCTCGAAAAAGGTGATGAGTTGATCGTCAGCTTTTGAGTTTATGGTCGGGGTCCAGTTAATAAATTATTCATCATGATACGATATCAAAATAATAAATTAACTAACATGAAATGACGAGACAAATGAATAAAGCACACAAACAACATAAGGTTAATCAAGGAGCTTAGGGAAGAGATATACCTTCCCGATCACCTCGCGGTCTTCTACCTTATGTCCCTCCCTTCACGGACGTCGTGTGGGCGATAATCTACAGTGAACCGAGATCACCGAGGCACTCCTACTGAGCTTTTCTTCTCACCTTAGCCGAAACAAGAAACCCTAAAACCTAGGGTTCTCCTTGTGCCGACTCCTTCTTCCTCTTCCTTTGCGCCGCCGACCGCCAGAGCTGTACCAGGGCCTTCAGACCGACTGTAGTCCTTGAGAGGTAGGAGAAGAAGATGAAGAAGTTCCACACCCAACCGACCAGAACTAGACTCCCACCTCCAACCTTGCGACGACGTCGCAACCTTGCTTGCGTCGCTTCCTATCGGCCGCCGGCAACCTCTCCACCCGACCAGAGCACCACACAAGGTAGAGGACTCCTCTGCCTTGTCTCTGTGACTCCCAGCCGAAGTATCAAGGAGAGGGGAAGAAGAACCGAGGAGCAAATCTCCTCTTCTTCTTGTTGGCGCCGGCCGAACCCTAGGGAGGATAGGAGAGAGAAGAGAGAGAAGAGATGCCTAGGGTGTTGACTCTTGGATCAAGCCTTGGTTTCATGATCTCTTTGGGTATATATAGGGCTAAGGTAGGGACCAAGAGGAGGAGTTGGATCTTGGCCCACCAATGGATCTAAACCCGATCCATTAATTAAGATCCATTCCACTAAAGGATCTTAATTGAACTTCCTCACCAACCCCAATATTTTCATATGGGCTCCACATATTACGAGTCGTCCATCCCCCCATGTTTAAGATCTTGAATGTCTGTTAATTAATTTAAATTACTGACAATTCAAATTAATTAACCTCTGAGTCCTTGACTAGTACCACTCGACCTTATTATCATGCCAGATCAAATCCACCTGCAAGGTTTAGCATGATGAACCTTTCGAGCTCATCAAGGGGGCATCATCAACCTGACTCACCAAGACACGGATTCCATCAATAATCAATAGCACATCATATTATTAATATTATTTCTCAACTTACCGGGCCTATCGATCTAACAGAATAGATTTCGCCCATTGGTAAATCAAAGAAATAATAGTTAATAATATATGCCCGTTATTATATCGGGATTAAGGGATCATACTCCATAATATAATCTTGAGGTCCTATCCAATTATCGAGTCAGTACAAATTGGATAACCTCGGGTTTTGGTCCTACTCAATGTACTCAAAGCACACAAGTGTAATTCTATGGTCAAGACCAACCACACCAAATTACACTACAACCATCCCGATGGGTTGTCCAATTCCATCTCGGTTGTGGGCCTCTATTTATGCTAAGAAAGGAACTGATAACATGATCTTCCGTGTGACACCACACACTATGTTATCTACAATGCAAAGTAATTGGACGGGCGCGAACCCTGGGACGCTGGGCTTCTAGACTGGCCACCACGAGCGCTTCCCGATTTACCCTGGTGACCGGTGGGAAACTTCCGTGGGGCCGGGCCGGTCACCCCAGGTTCAATTTGTCTACTGCCTGGTTCATTATTTTGTTTACAATCCAAAGTAATTGGGCTTCAGGCATGTACTAATGTAAACAAGCACCTAGAGTTGTTGTGATTCTCTTTACAAAATGAAGATGTTCATATAAAGAAATTCATGTCTTTCAGTATAGACATCTTACAGAGGAGTGATCATCCTCAATGTCAGAGTAAGAAGAAGTGGCCATCTCCACCAAAGCAAAGTCAAAAGATCACATCATTTGCTTTGGGTGCAACAAGAAGGGACACTGTTGGTGCAGACAGCACCCAAGTCGAACCTGTGTTTTGATAATGGCAAAAGGGTTCAAAAGTTAAGATGTAATGTTTATCTAACATACTACTTGAGTGTGCAGATTAAAGTCTAGCTAGGCATCGGAACCCTAAGACCCAGCGAAGGACTGCTAGGCACCTAGCAAAGGACTGCTAGGCATCGGAACCCTAAGACCCAGCGAAGGGTTGCTGGGCACCTAGCGAAGGGCTGCTAGGAGTCAAAGACCTGGCGAAGGACTGCTGGGCACCAGGCGAAGGACTGCCTGGAACTGAAGACCTGGCGAAGGACTGCTGGGCACCAGGCGAAGGACTGCCTGGAACTGAAGACCTGGCAAAGGACAGCTAGGCACCTGGCGAAGGACTGCTGGGCAAAAGTCCAACCGGAGGAGCCGTTTGGCAACAGGTAAATTCACCCGAGAGGAGTAGGTGAGGACGCGTTCCCCGTCGAGAGAACAGTAGGCGTCGGTTCGACCTAGGGTTCCATTTTGGAGACCCAAAGTCAGAACCAAGATAGCTAAGGCTGTATAAACCTAATACTTGATTGCTTTGTGTTGTTTTGGACTAACCGTGGATGCAGGACCGAAGGAATGAGTTTCTGCAGCTCAGAACGCCTCAAAGGAGAGAGGCAACAACTGAGTAGGGCGCCCCCAGTGTCCCGGGCGCCCCCAAGGTCAAGGCAAAACAAGTTAAGCAAGAGTATGCTTCGGAAGCTTACTGGGCAGGGCACCCCCATGCTCCCGGGCGCCCCCGTGCTCCCGGGTGCCCCCAGTGCCCAGGGCGCCCCGGGCTCAAGCCAACGAAGCGGATAAGACTTATCCAGCCGAGAAACCAGCGGATCGGGTCATCCAGGGTGCCCCCAGCATCCCGGGCACCCCACGGTCAACTCTAAGCCCTATTCGAGTGGGATAAGGGCTGACCGAGACTTGCTCGGATCAACTGACACGTGGGGGGGGGGGGTGCCCCCTGTTAGTGCAGAATGCACCCAAGTCAAACCTGTGTTTTGATAATGGCAACATAGGTCAAAAGTTAAGTCTTTCTTGTTTTCTAACAAATTAATCTAGTGTGCAGTAAAAGCCCTAGCGAAGGACTGCTAGGCACTGGCGAAGGAATGCCAGAGTTAAAAGCCCTAGCTAAGGACTGCTAGGCACCAGGCGAAGGACAGTCTGGGACTGAAGACCTAGCTAAGGACTGCTAGGCACCAGGCAAAGGACAGTCTGGGATTGAAGACCTAGCTAAGGACTGCTAGGCACCAGGCGAAGGACAGTCTGGGACTGAAGACCTAGCGAAGGACTGCTAGGCACTAGGCGAAGGACAGCTCGGCATCCAAGCCCTGACAAAGGACCGTCAGGCAAAAGTCCAACCAAATGAGCGGTTGGCATCAGGTAAATTCTCCCGAGAGGTGTAGGTGAGGACGCGTTCCCCGTCGAGGGAACAGTAGGCGTCGGTTCGACCTAGGACTCCATTTTGGAGACCAAAGTCAGAACCAAGACAGCTAAGGCTGTATAAAATAATAATTATTTTATTATGTTTTGGACTAACCCTGGATGCAGGACCGAAGGAACGTGTGCCTGCAACTCAGAGAGCCTCAAAGGAGTGAGGCAGCAGCTGGGTAAGGCGCCCTGAGTGTCCAGGGCGCCCTCAAGGTGAACCAAAACCAACCGAAGCAAAAAGGGCTTCAGCTGCTTACTGGGCAAGGCGCCCTCAGCAGCGAAGGCGCCCTGGTCAGCGAAGGTGCCCTCAGCAGCCAAGGCGCCTCGAGCCCAAGACTGCGAAGCTCCAGCCCTATCCAGCCGAGAAGAACGCGTAAACCAAGGCGCCCTTAGCAACCAGGGCGCCCCAGAGGTCAAACTTAATCCCTGTTCGAGCGGGATAGAAGTTGACCGAGCGAAGTGTGGATCGGCTGACACGTGGCAGGGCGCCCCTGACGTCCAGGGCGCCCTAGGTGCTATAAATAGCACCCCTCGACCCCAAGCTTCACATCAACTTCGCTCCAAAGCTTCCACGCTCTTCTGTGCTCAAGCCTTGCTCCGGAAACGCTTCACCTCGAGCTGACGACGTCCTGCTGCCCCGAAAGAGTCGACCTACTCCGGACGTCGGTAAAAAGAAGAGCGTATTTTTTATTTAATATTTTATTGCATTTAATTTTGTAAATCAAATTGTGTAACTTATTTGCGCCAAATATAGAATTGCCCAAAGTAAACGGTCAACGACCGTGGGCCTTGGAGTAGGAGTCGACACAGGCTCCGAACCAAGTAAATCGATTGCGTCTCTGTGTCTTTTCGTTAATTTCCGCTGCGTACCTATTCTTATACAAATCCGAAAGTTTGCCGATATTCACCCCCCCTCTATCGGGCTTCTCGATCCAACAAGTGGTATCAGAGCGGGGAAGTTCAAACCTGGTGCAACCACCAGTTTGAAATTTTTTTTCGGATTTCTTTTTAATTTTATCATTCTATTTTCTTTATCTTACGAATTTTTCGAAAAAATTTCATTCGTTTTTTTTGGCAAGGTTGGTGCAACACCCCTTGTCTGGAGATCCCCCGAAACGCTGAAGGACTTCCACAAAGCTACTCGGAGTGGGACAACACTCTAAAGCGCAAGATAGAAGCCGACGCAAAAGCAACGCAAACCCTACAATGCGGGCTGACAAAAGAAGAGCTGAACCGCGTGGGCCCCTTCAATAGTGCAAAGGAGCTATGGACAAAACTGATTGAGCTGCACGAAGGGACTTCAGATACTCGGATCAGCAAGCGGGATCTGCTACTAAACAAATTATACACTATCAAGATGGCGGACAACGAATCAGCAGCCGAACTCCACGCACGGATCCAAGAGGTAATGAACGGTCTTCACACAATAGGTCACAAGGTCGAAAGCCGTGACCTAATAAGGTATGCTCTAAACGCCTTCCCTAGAAACACCTTGTGGGCATCTATGGTAGATGCATACAAGGTCTCTAGGGATCTTTCTAAAATAAAATTAGACGAATTATTTCTGAACTAGAACTGCACGAACAAACTAACACCAATATGGTTGAGAAAGGTATTGCTTTTCTTGAAGGCAAGACTGGAAGAACAACAAAGAAGAAGCCTGAACCTGAAACCGAATCTAACTCAGACTCAGATTCAGAAGAAGAAGATAAAGATCAAACTAAGCTGGTCCGGCTCGCTCGAAGCTACTACAAGGAGCTGAAGAACCGAACCAACAAACGAAAAATCGGCCGAAGAAAGGACGAACCAACTGAACCAGCAAACAAGCCCAATGTGACCTACTACGAGTGCAAGAAAAAGGGCCACTACAAGTCAGAGTGCCCTAACCTAAAGGAGACTAAAAAGCCGAGAAGAAAGAAGGCACTGCAAGCAACCTGGGATGAGTCTTCCTCAGAAGAAGAAGAAGAGGCACCTCAGTCCAACCTCCTAGCTCTGACCGCCTCAGATAAAGTCGAGACAGAATCAGAATCAGAACAAGAAGACGGCGAGCTGACCTTCACAAAAGACGGAGAAATTAAGGTAACTGGTTTTAATAGATTACAGTTAACTGAATTGATTTCTTTTCTTTCTCGAGATTTGGCAAAAGCCAAACTCCGGGTCGAAACCCTCCGACAGAAAGTAAAACTCCTGAAAGAGGGAGCTGACTCTAAACCCTTAACCGAGAAGGTTCAGGAAGGAACTCCTACTCAAGTTGAAAAACTTGAAAAGGAGAACTCCTCCCTGAAAACTCAGGTTAAGGATTTTAGAACAGCTTTAGAACGATTTACATCTGGTTCCAAGGGTCTTGACATGATCCTTGGAAAACAGAAATCAGTTCTAAATCGATCCGGACTTGGCTACCGAACCAAATCCTGACAAAGATCATATTTGACTGTACTGAATCAGTCCAGAGGCAAAATTCAGGCATGGGTACCTAAACTATGCCTGAACAAACCAACTGGATCAAATCAGTATTGGATCCCCAAGGACAAGATTCACATCTTGCCTAACCATCACCGTGGCTTTAGTCCAGGGGGAGCCAAACTGAAAACCATTTTCATTATTAGATGAATTTGTTATTATTGATTCAAATTGATTGTTTGATTGTTTATTTAATTTCTGCAATATACCCTGCTTAGACTTAGGTTAGTTAAGGACTGAACAAACTTAGCTGAAATTTGACAACATAGTATTGGGTAGAGCTGAGATGATAGTACGTTGGGGAAACCAATTCTAATAAGATCAAGTTCACTTGGTCTCTTTAGACTGGCGGAACTAGCCGAAGCTACCGATCCAAAACCCAAACTAGTTATACCAGAAATTTTTCAGAAATTGATTTTGAAATGAAATTTCATTAAAAGGCTTTGTCAAGGAAAGGGTGGATGATCCCATAAGGCTTCGGCCAAAGAAGGCCTAGTGCCTCGCCAAGACCTGGAAGCCAATTTTTGAAATTCAAATTCAAATTAATTTTTGTCAAATTCGAATCTAACACAAAATTTCAGCTAAGTATAGATTTAAACATCTCTTCAAAAAATTTAAAATTAATTAATTAAGTTTTCAAAATTTAATTATCCTTCAAAATTAATCAAAATTTTCAAAATTATCAAAACCTGTCTCACAAAACCTATAAGGTTAACGTGATTGAAAACCCTAGATTCGGGTGAGACAGTAAAATTAAGACTAAATTATGACTCCTTTAAATACCTGTGTTGCAGTAAAATTCTATATTTCAAACCATGGTCAACATTGTCAAACCATGGTCAACATAGTCAAACCATGGTCAACATAAGTCAAACCACGGTCAAATCAGGTCAAGTCTGGTCAAATGCACTCCCTTAGAGTTCAAAGCTAGTCCTTAGGGCGCCCAAATCCGTGTGGGCACCCCAAGGCTGGTCAAAAAGTACCTCTGCCACTGCACGCTGACCAGGGCGCCCTGGAGCATCAGGGCGCCTTAGGATACCCCTTTGTTGGTCAAAAGCTGCCAAAAGACAGCTGCAGCTCTGGGTGGAGGCGCCCTCCTCAGTCAAGGCGCCCTCCCACAGTCCTTTCACGGCAGAAAGCTGCCGAAAGGTAACTGCAGGCCTGGTCAAGGCGCCCTCACTGGTAAGGGCGCCCTCACCAGTCAAGGCGCCCTCCCTGGGGAGGGCGCCCAACCTGCCTATAAAAAGGGGCTCCCTTCCCCTTCTTCTCTTCACACCTAAAACACTTCTCCTCCTCAACTATCTACCTTCCAAGAGACCTTGCAACACTCTCAATCCCTCATCTTCAACAATGCCTCCCCGACCAAACCGGTATAATTTATTGTTTTTGTTAATTTCTTTTCATTTTTTTTATGCACACTTTCTTTAAGTATACATTCTTTCTCTTAGAAGACGTCGACCTAATCAGGCAGAACCCGGTACTCAACCTAGTTCTGATCCTAGATTTCCCAATTTAGAATTGTGTAACAAGTTTGCTCGTACCACCTATAAACCTACCAAAACGAGCTACTTAAATAGGTTATTCTTCACCCAATCCTGTCCCCTAGCTATGAACGTTATAAACCACTACCAACTAGACAATCTCGTATTCTGCACTCACCCAATCAATACTTCCTTATGTGCAGAATTTTACAATAATATCATTAGACAGGATAATCTCATGTTCTCCACATTGGTTCAAGGTATTCCCTTAACCATCACACCAACATTACTGAACCGATTTCTAGGACTACGATCCTCGCAGTCCATCTTCTGTTGTTATCCTCCTAGGAAGCCTCCCTTTGATGCTCCCTATTCTCACATCACCTTAGATACATTACACTCATACTTCTTTAGGCAACCAGTGGCCAGACGATTCCAGTCAGTCGACTTAGAGGTTCAGGACTACGCCCTATACAGGGTCTTAGTCCGATGTATTCTGCCATTATCCACCAGGGACGTCACCACTATGCGACCATTCCATACCTTTCTCCTGTACGCCCTGATTCACCAGCTAGATATTGATATAGGGCTTCATATGTTTCACACTATCCTACACGCATCCAGTGTGACCACGCAAGGGCGGGTACACACACCCTACTGCCACATTGTCACATCCCTATTACATTACCATGGTAGGAACATTACCGAGGGAGAAATGGTCGATCTAACCGACTACGATGAAATAGGCTATAGAAACTTCGCCCTAGCAGGTATAGAGGTGTCCGGTACCGGGGTCCTGTCCTGGAGACGTCGGAGAGCAGCTCCCCAGATCGATTCGGGCGAGGAAGTCGAGTACGACGTCGCAGATGTAGCAGCAGAAGCCCAAGCCCATATAGACGAGCCCCCTCCACCGACACTCTACGAGAGAGTGACCCGTATGGAGACACAGATACAGAGTCTCCGAGAGGAGGTCGAGGCCTCTCACATAGAGCAGATGGACGCTCGCCGAGCTGATAGAGAAATAGCTGATGCACGATTCTTACAAATGATGGCACGATTCGATGCGTGGCAGCCGGGTCCATCTGATCACCCCGGTCCTTCATCATAGATTCACTTAGCATTGTACCTATTTGACTACCCCTACTCAGTAGGGTTGACTTGTGCTTGACTGTTGACTATGTTTAAACTAGAGTACCTGCTTTTATTTTATGATGACTAGTTTATGATTATTGGTTTCTTGTCAATCAGTTAGGATTGTGCCTTGTAGAATAGATCATTTTTTTTTGCTTAATTTAAAATTGTTTTTAAAAGTGTTTTGAAAAACTGTTTCACTTAATTTTAAAATCAGTTTTCATTTTCGACTTAGTTTCATTTAAAAACTACCCCCTTTCAAAACTAGGGATTTTTCGAAAATGGACTTAGGCTAGGCCCTAACCCTAGAACTGTATGCACCTATAGACTTAGAAGTCAGCATCTCACAAGCACCTTTGGGTACTTATGATTGATAACCTAGAAAGGGTTGAGATGCTTAGGTCTTTGCCTTAATTCAAGATGCTTTAAGTTAATGCATCTGTAGTAATTGGGGCACTAAATACAACTTATACAGCAATCAAGTTAAGTGTCAAGCTTAGAAAATCTAACTTGAACAGAAACACTTAACTTGACTAACCCTAGCAAAAACTACTGTATATAACAGTTAGTAAGTAGCTAATTGGGTTAGACAGGTCCCTACAGACAAAAATTGATTGATTTAGTGTAAATCAAACTGGTTCAGTACAGCAAATTGTTACTTATTTTTCTTAATTCATGCTATATTTATCTGTTTTGATATATGGCAAAGGGGGAGATAGAGATAGGAAAGAGAAAAATTATTTTTTTTCTAAATTTTTCCTTTATTCAAAAAGTTTCAAAAACATACTTATCCTTTATTCAAAAACTTAAAACTTTTTGAAGAAGTACTTAAGTTCTGAAAAGCTTTAAAATTTTGCTAAGTACTCTAGCTTCAAAATTCTTTACTTCAAGCTTTCAAATTTTGCTAAGTACTTTAGCTTCAAAATTCTTTACTTCAAGCTTTCAAATTTTGCAAAGTACTCTAGCTTAAAAGTTCTTAAAAGCTTTAAAATTTTGCTAAGTACTCTAGCTTCAAAATTCTTTACTTCAAGCTTTCAAATTTTGCAAAGTACTCTAGCTTCAAAATTCTTTACTTCAAGCTTTCAAATTTTGCAAAGTACTCTAGCTTAAAAATTCTTTACTTCAAGCTTTCAAATTTTGCAAAGTACTCTAGCTTTTCAAAAGATTCTTACTTAAGCTTGTCAAAATTATTTTTACTCTAAAGCTTAAAGTTTTTCAAAATTGTTAAGTACTAAAGTGTTTCAAGCTTGTTATATCCTACCAATTACTTAAGCTAACATTTTCAAAAAGGTTTTCAAGTACAAATAAGTTTTTTTAACCCCACGAATTTTTGAAAAATCTAGGGGGAGATTCCTTCCAGGGGGAGGGAACAAAAGTTAAAACTTTTTCATGTTTTTGCTTAAACTTAACTTTTTAAACTAGGGTTGCCATAAATCAAAAAGGGGGAGATTGTTGGTGCAGAATGCACCCAAGTCAAACCTGTGTTTTGATAATGGCAACATAGGTCAAAAGTTAAGTCTTTCTTGTTTTCTAACAAGTTAATCTACTGTGCAGTAAAAGCCCTAGCGAAGGACTGCTAGGCACTGGCGAAGGAATGCCAGAGTTAAAAGCCCTAGCTAAGGACTGCTAGGCACCAGGCGAAGGACAGTCTGGGACTGAAGACCTAGCTAAGGACTGCTAGGCACCAGGCGAAGGACAGTCTCGGACTGAAGACCTAGCGAAGGACTGTTAGGCACCGGGCGAAGGACAGCTCGGCATCCAAGCCCTGACAAAGGACCGTCAGGCAAAAGTCCAACCAAAGGAGCGGTTGGCATCAGGTAAATTCTCCCGAGAGGAGTAGGTGAGGACGCGTTCCCCGTCGAGGGAACAGTAGGCGTCGGTTCGACCTAGGACTCCATTTTGGAGACCAAAGTCAGAACCAAGACAGCTAAGGCTGTATAAAATAATAATTATTTTATTATGTTTTGGACTAACCCTGGATGCAGGACCGAAGGAACGTGTGCCTGCAACTCAGAGAGCCTCAAAGGAGTGAGGCAGCAGTTGAGTAAGGCGCCCTGAGTGTCCAGGGCGCCCACAAGGTGAACCAAAACCAAGCGAAGCAAAAAGGGCTTCAGCTGCTTACTGGGCAAGGCGCCCTCAGCAGCGAAGGCGCCCTGGTCAGCGAAGGCGCCCTCAGCAGCCAAGGTGCCTCGAGCCCAAGACTGCGAAGCTCCAGCCCTATCCAGCCGAGAAGAACGCATAAACCAAGGCGCCCTCAGCGACCAGGGCGCCCCAGAGGTCAAACTTAATCCCTGTTCGAGCGGGATAGAAGTTGACCGAGCGAAGTGTGGATCGGCTGACACGTGGCAGGGCGCCCCCGACGTCCAGGGTGCCCTAGGTGCTATAAATAGCACCCCTCGACCCCAAGCTTCACATCAACTTCACTCCAAAGCTTCCACGCTCTTCTGTGCTCAAGCCTTGCTCCGGAAACGCTTCACCTTGAGCTGATGACGTCCTGCTGCCCCGAAAGAGTCGACCTACTCCGGACGTCGGTAAAAAGAAGAGTGTATTTTTTATTTAATATTTTATTGCATTTAATTTTGTAAATCAAATTGTGTAACCTATTTGCGCCAAATATAGAATTGCCCAAAGTAAACGGTCAACGACCGTGGGCCTTGGAGTAGGAGTCGACACAGGCTCCGAACCAAGTAAATCAATTGCGTCTCTGTGTCTTTTCGTTAATTTCCGCTGCGTACCTATTCTTATACAAATCCGAAAGTTTGTCAATATTCACCCCCCCCTCTATCGGGCTTCTCGATCCAACACCCCCAACGTTCAGGGTGCCCCGAGAGGCTATAAAAAGCCGCTCGACCCCAAGGCTTCAATAACAACTGCTTCCAACGCCAACACGCTCTTCTACTCAAGCGCTTTGCTCCAGAGACCTCCCAACTCGAGATACAAGTGCCGACGACGTCCCTCTGCTCCGAGATACATTCCACATCGGACGTCGCTAACGAAGAGCTGTCCTTTTAAGTTTACTGTACTACTATTGTAACATCTTTCTGTAAACCTTTTTGTGCACATATAGAATTGCCCGCAGTAAACGGTCAACGACCGTGGGCCTTGGAGTAGGAGCTGACCGCGACTCCGAACCAAATAAAATCTTGCTGTTTGCGTTTGGTTTTTGTGGTGTTTAGTTTTAATTTTTCCGCTGTGCATACTCTCTCTAAATCTGAAATGACTTACGAAATTCACCCCCCCTCTATCGTTTTCTCTCGATCCAACAGACACTACAAGGACAAGCCCCCCTTAGGTAAAAAGGAAGTAAACCCTAAACCCAAGTCAATATATTTAAAATGTAACATGGGTTGTAGGGAAAAGAAGGAGAAAAAACACATTAGGTGTTACACAGGTGGTGAGCTAGGACACTACCACACCAAATGCTTAAGGAAAGGAGAATTCAAGAAATTGGAGCATTTGAGGAAGTGGGAGAAGAAGAAGAAGAGAAAAGCTCATCTCAAGGGGAAGCTACTAGGGTAAGGGAGGTAATCCCTAACTTTAAGCGTTTTTCAAATTCCTCCATGCATGTTAGAAGTAATGAGAATTACTTACCTATGCATAATTTTGGTTTTAGATATTGCGATAAGAATAGGGCTAATGCTGTATCTCAAAATCCTAAGGAATTTATGTATCATGATAAACCTAGATTTGTTAGAACTAAGGACCAAGGCATTAATCCAAAGAAAGGGAGACACATGCCTAGACAAATGGGTAGATCTAGAAGTGTTCAAGGTGGACATGTTGATACTAAGGCGAAGAACCTAGAAAAGGAAAATCAAGCCTTGAAGAAAAAGCTTGATAAATTAGAGAAAAACCTAGAACAATTCATTAATGGATCTAAGGATTTAGGCATGGTGTCGGGTAGTCAAAACCCCGACAATGATAGATCGGGTCTAGGATACCAATCTATTAGATCGAATACTATGGAAAAGTCATATGCAAGGATGTCATATGACTATAGCAAGGGGAAGGCCAAAAATGACAAGGAAAATCTATTTAAAGGGAAGAAGAAGAACTTAACCAAGTACAAAGTGTACAAAGTCAAGAAGGTTAGGGTTGTAGGCCAAGAAATACCGGAGGTACATCGGTGCGGTCTTGCCATTATAGATGAGGCTACCTAGGGAGGTGACTAAGGCTAAGAGCTCAAGGGGGAGCTCTAGGAGTCAAGTTGGGATCCATGGTCAATGGATCTCAAGAGGGTTTCTCCAAAAGGACTAGATGAATTGTGGAATGTGCCAAAGGATTTGGGGACAAGTTGTGAGTCTTAATCCTAGGGATTTGACACATTAAAAGTAAGGTTTCATGTAAATATATGACAATGGAGCCATATTGCATGAAAATTGATTCTTAATGTGGAGATGCCATATAAACCAATGCTAAGGATGCATTGTGGTTGGGGATGAGAAGATACATTAAGGAGAGATCAAAACTGGGACTTTAGGTCAAGGTTCAATTGAACTATTTAGATAGTTTTGAGTTTTGTGTCAATCTTGGGATTGGTGATAGATACATGTGTGAATGTATTTTTCCCAAATAGACATGGGTACCACAAATCTCTCCACAAAATTTGAGAATTTTTGGAGGTTTGTGGAGTTTCTGGTGCATTTCTGAAGTTAGGCCAGAAATGCTGAAATATAGGGTATCAGTCGACTGACTCAGAGGCAGTCGATTGGTCCAGCTCGAATAAGAAACTAGGATTTTCAATACAGCAGTCGAATGATACTCCATTAGTCGACTGATCCTCCATCAGTCGACTGATCTTTCTATTTTGCTCATCAGTCGACTAGCCCTGGGGTAGTCGACTGATGCTGCAAATCTTTAAAAGAAAACCCCGCGCGGGGACAGCCGAACCTAGGGTTTCAGGCACCGTCCCTTGCTGCCATTTCTCTCCCCCGACCTCCTTAGCCACTCCAAGTCTTCCCAAGGTCATAAAATCAAGTTTCTAGCCCTCTTCACCTTCGATCCAAGTCTAGGGCAAGAAAAGCACCTTCCTTGAGTCAAACTTGGTCATCATTCATCATACAACAAATGGAGCAACAGTAACAAAGTGTCTACCTTATTTTTCTCCATTTAGTTCATGGCTCACAAATAACTATTGATATTTTGCATGTTTTCCTTGTTTTTCTTCTTGATTAGGTCATTCATGGACATGTATACGGTATTTGCATTTTAGGGCTAGACAAAAGAGAAGAGTTGGTGAGTGATCATCCCAACAGCACCCATAGATTCGGCGGCACCTCGGTTCCGTTCCGAGGCTTGCCGGCGGGTCTTTGAAAATGCTGACTTTATTCTAATGAGTTGTAGATATCTCAATCAGTCATATTTTCAGGAGATTACTCCTCACATTATTGAGATCATCACACATTTTGGATTAGAAAAACTAGTATACTATCAGCATTAGGTCAACTTTGACCTCTGCAAGGACTTTTATGCCAATCTTACATGTAGTAGTCCTGATGACGGGACGTATGAGTCTATGGTACAGGGAGTTACCATTCCTTTTTCATTTGCATTACTAGGATCATTTCTAGGTGTCGGGTTTCGGGAAACCCATTTACATATTTTCCCACTATCACTGAGCCATTATCATTGTCGAATGTCACCATTGATCAGATTCATCATCATTATTTTGATAATCCTCGACCTCCTCTAGTGCATATCATTATAGCTAGGCGCATGAGTCCAGTTAGCAACATATTGTATAAAATTATTCTAGATTGCATTCTGCCTATTGTCACCAAGGGGAGGTCAAAGATTTGGCTACCTCACTTGGTGATGATATATGCATTAGAGAGGAGGCTAGACATTGACATTACCCGCCATATATTCTCATCTATTGTACATTTTTCGCATGACGTCAATGTTGGTGTCGGAAGCACCAAAGTCAAACCTATGTTTTGATGATGGCAAAGGGTTTAGAAGTTAAGATCTGGTTGTGATCTAACAAGCTTATTAAGTGTGCAGGAAAGTCCTAGGTACACTAGGCACTAAGTCCTGGTTCTTTGAATTGGGCACTAAGTGCTGGCCGCGGGCTAGGCAACTAAGTCCTGACGTAAGGTTGGGCAATAAGACTTGGTGAGTGAAGCTGGGCACTAAGACCTGGTCGAGGACTGGGTACCGAAGACCTGGTGAGTGAAGCTGGGCAAAAGTCCAATCGGAGGAGCCGGTTGGAAAAAAGGTAAATTCTCTCAAGAGGAGTAGGTGAGGACGCATTCCCCGTAGGAGGGAACATTAGGCGTCAGTTTGACCTAGGGTTCCATTTGGGAGACCCAAAGTCAGAACCAAGACATCTTAGGCTGTAAATAATGTTTAATATATCATGTATGTTTTCTTCTTGTGTTTTGGAACAAACCCTGGTTGCAGGAAACGAAGGGATAGTGTTTCTGCAAATCAGGCACCTCAATGGAAGGAGGCGCCTCACTGGGCTAGGCGCCTGTGTGGATACAGGCGCCCCAGTGCAAGGCCAAACCAAGCCATCGAAGCAAACTGCCACGAAAGCCTTTGGACCAAGTCAAGCTAGGCGCCTGTGTTAACACAGGCGCCCCAGTCAGCTCAGGTGCCCCAGTTGAAGGGATAAGCGCTGGCCGAGTCTGCGGATTGGGTTTCTCGCAGGATAGCCCACGTGTCAGGCGCCCCCTTCAACACAGGTGCCCCAGCGACCACTATATAAGGGGGTTCACCCCCAAGGCTTGTGTACAACTTGAAAATCTCGCTCTCAACACTTTCGCTCAAGCGCTATGCTCCGTACTAGCGATTTAAGCGCCGACGATGACCCGCTACTCCGAAATTCCATCTACTCCGGTCGTCGGTAAAAGCTTAAATTTCTTAAGTGTTGTAACTCCTTTTTATTTAATTATATATCTGTACTCTAAATTGTAATCATTCTTCGAATATAGAATTGCCCATCGTAAACGGTCAAGGACCGTGGGCCTTGGAGTAGGAGCTGACAACGACTCTGAACCAAGTAAAACAAACCGTGTTAGCGACTTTGTTTTACTCTTTCCGCAGCGTAATTTCTCTTAGTTATCCGAAAATTTTCTGATCGATATTCACCCCCCCTCTATCGATTTACTTTGATCCAACAAGTGGTATCAGAGCGGGTGGCTCAAACTTGGTGCAACCACCAGTTTGAGAATTTTTTATCAGATTTATGAATTTTAAATTTTTTTTCCATTCGCTCGAATTTTCTCGTTAATCGAGGTTGGTGTAACACCACTCGATCTTTTTCCGTTCTCAATATTTTTTTCCGCACTGCTAATCCAAGACCTAGTCTTGGGACAAGTTGTTTCTAATTTTTTAGAAAATTTTAATGGCCAACCAAGAGGGCACTGCCAGACCTCCTCTTTTCAGTGGAGAAGACTTCTCCTACTGGAAAAGTAGGATGGAAGACCACCTGAAAACTTAGGTGGACATGTGGATAATCATCCAGTCTGGGCTAGAAATTCCCAAAAATGCACAAGGTGTGGTGCAACATTATACCGAATGGGACGACCCGCTAAAGAAGAAAATCGAGGCCGATGCAAAGGCGACCCAAACTTTGCAATGCGGCTTAACCAAGGAGGAGATGAACCGGGTGGGACCCTTCAACAGCGCGAAGGAGCTTTGGAACAAGCTGATCGAGCTGCACGAAGGAACTTTCGACATGAGGATCAGCAAATGAGATCTGTTGCTGAATAGACTCTATACAATCAAGATGCACGATGGTGAGATTGCAACCCAACTCCATGCCAAAATTCAGGAGCTGATGAATGGGCTGCACATGATAGGTCACAAGGTTGAAAACCGTGACCTGATAAAGTATATGCTAAATTCTTTTCCGAGAAACTCACTGTGGGCGTCTATGGTAGATGCCTACAAAGTTTTAAGGAACTTATCTGAAATCAAATTAGACGAACTCTTTTCTGAACTAGAACTGCACGAACAGACTAACACTACCTTGATCGAGAAAGGTATAGCTTTTGTTGCAGGTAAATCTCAAGGGAAAACTCCCAAGAAGAAGACTCAACCAACACCCGAGTCTGACTCAGACTTAGAATAAGAAGATAGTGAAGGGGATCGACCCAACTTGGTTCGGCTAGCTCGAGATTACTACAAGGAACCAAAGTACCAAACGAGCAAGAAGAAATCGAGCCGAAGAAAGGAAAATCCAGCAAAACCTTCAACAAGCTCGAAGAGCAAGACGAACGTTACTTGCTACGAATGCAACAAAAAGGGACACTTCAAGTCAGAGTGCCCCAATCTGAAGGAAACGAAGAAGGCACGAAGAAAGAAGGTTCTCCAAGCCACCTAGGACGAATCATCTTCCGAAGAAGAAGAAGAAGTTTCACACATGAATCTCCTCGCCCTAACCGCCTCGGAAAATGTCGACTCCAGATCGGAATCAGAACCAGACAACGGAAGACTCACAATCTCGGAGAACGGGAAAATCACTGTAAGAGGTTACTCAGAATATGAACTATTTAAATTAATCTCTTATTTATCTCGCAACTTAACAAAATCCAAAATCCGGGTTAAGTCCCTTAGACAGGAAGTAAAACGACTGAAAGAGGAAGCCAACTCGAGATCCTTGACCGAGCAAATTCAAGAAGGAAACTCAACTTAAGTCCAAAAGCTTGAGGAAGAGAATTCTTCCTTGAAAACTCAAGTCAAGGAGCTCAGAGTAGCCTTAGAACGATTCACTTCGGGTTCCAAGGGTCTTGACATGATCCTTGGAAAGCAGAAGTCCGTTCTTAACCGATCCGGATTGTAGCGACCCGCCTTCTTACTGCCTTAGACGGATCGTTACTTTCCTCTACTTCTCAACTCTTATACATGACCAAAAGTAAAATGCGGAAATCTTTTTTTTTTCTTTTAAATTCTTCTAACAATTATATTCTAACTTAAGTAGTCATGCATGCTACCATATCACACTTTCCTTCTCAAAACTCGTAGTTGATACTTATTGAAACAAGCCTCACCCAACTCAAACTGCCCGTACCAGTCGACTGGTGACGTAGCAGTCGACTGGTACGCCTGTAATCAGAATTACAGGTTTTCGGCTCTTGCTTCTTAAGTCCACCATTCATTCAGTTTCGAGCCATATCAAACTACGACACCATTTCTATACTCTATGTCAGTTTCCTAAACAATTTAGCCAATCAAACGAATCCATAAACTTGAATTTAGGACTTTTATGGAAGAAAATAAACTAAACAAGTTTATATAAACTTTAACAATAGAGTTTGTACCAATCTTGACTCCTATGCATTCATAACGCCAAATACATGTTCTACAACCTTGCTAATGCATTATGAAATGTGATTGCAACTTTTCTAAACATTTTTAAGCAATAAAAACTTGATTCAAAGGGAAATTGATACTATCTTGGCACAAACACCTTTTTCTCTAACAAAGTATCAATATCTCTAACTACTTACACTTCTACTCATCCAATGCAATCATAAGGATATGTATGCTAAATGAAATGACATGGAATCTTTACTCTAAGAAATTGAGCATGTAAAACTATCCAAAACTCAAATACTCTATAATCTCCATAAGCAAGAACTTGAAATTTGAATAAACTTAAACATTGCAATTCAAATAACTAAATTGTCTCGTCTCAAAGATCTCTCCATAATCAGCCACCACACACACTCTACTCAGCACCGCCTCGTCGTCTTCCTTCAAAATTGCTTGCCTTTACCTTTATCTGCAATAAGAGGAAATGCAACTAGTAAGCAAAAAGCTTAGTAAGTACTATCTAGCTCACAAAATCTCGAAATGTGCAAACATGCTTCTAGAACAATATGAAAATCATATGAGATACTAATATGCTTGAAAGAAAACTAAGAACATGTATAACTCAAAACATGCATACTCAAGCAATAATAAATCTCAATTTACTTTTCTTGGCTCAACTTGAAACTTTAGCTATCCTTTAACTTTTGAAAACTCTTTAAACTTTAGAAAACTTTGCTAAAGCATATACTTAAAAATAATAATCACTTGGATCCACTGAAGACGTAAGTACCATCTCATGCGCGTTCCCTAAAAGGTTGGGGTAGCGAGCCACCAATCCTAATAGAGCAGACCTTGGTCTACCAGGGCCAAGACCTTGGAATTGGACACCTGGATTTCTTTAACGACGCCCTTGGACGCCGGGTACTGGTCTTAGAAAAATAAAATAGCTTTTCTTTCTTTTCTTTCTTATCTGTAAATGCCTTGGCATTTTCTGGAGCACCTTGCGTGCTAAAATCCCTAAGTCTTGACTTTTCGGGATTTGTTAAGGCCTTGGCCTTTTCTTTTCTTATCTTTATCTTCTCTTTTCTTTTCTCATAGCTTTTCTTGGTCCCTAATCTCATATAGGGCACTCAATAAAATATATAAGCATATAATGAACTAAGATCACTTGCAAAAATCTTAACAAGAAGTAAATATCACTTTTAAAAACTTTTAAAGGAAATTCTCGCGGAAAAACCGCCTCTTACTGCAGGTGAGCAGTACTTACCTTGATATCTTGGACTTACAACCAAGATTGACGTCTA
Source organism: Boesenbergia rotunda (assembly GCA_024364735.1). NCBI lineage: Eukaryota > Viridiplantae > Streptophyta > Magnoliopsida > Zingiberales > Zingiberaceae > Boesenbergia > Boesenbergia rotunda. The sequence goes on along the minus strand of JAGFNQ010006200.1, from coordinate 290,304 downwards.
GAGCTCGGGAGAAACTTGAGATCTCGGAGAATTCTTCACGCCTACGCGTTCCTCTCGTCGCGGGGATCCCGAATATAGGATTATCTCTTGGAGAAGAGTCTTGGCCGGCCCTCTAGAGCTTGGTGTTGGTCGGCGTCACCCCAAGAGAGGAGAGGAGGTCGGTGTGAGGGTTTGGAGAGGAGAGAAATAAAACTTCTCTCTTTAATTAGCTATTTATACTTAAGGGTCGGATCAACCTAACTATACCATAAATACCCTTCTCTCCGTCCCTTGTTGTGCTTGATACCCCTAGCCCGGCTGGTTGCGCGCGCGGGCTGTTTCGTGGTGGTCGCGGGTTCAATCCACCGGCTGCCCTTAAACGTTTTTATTTATTTTTCTTTTTCTCTTTTTTTTTAAAATACCAAACGAACTCGGAAAATTCCATAAAAATATTCTAAAAATTCCTAAAAATATCTAGAATATTTCTAAACCATTTTTAAATATTCTAGATAGTTAGGAACTCTAGTATAGCTCAATTTTCTGTATAGCTCAATTGGTTACCAGGATTAGTTAGGAACTCTAGTACTTTAGCCTGGAGGTCTAGAGTTCGAATCCTGGGGAAGGCAAAAACCCGCTGGCCAGGGGCGGGAAGACCACTAGTAGTAGAGTAACAACACGGCCAACAGTTAGACAGGGCCGGGTCGTTACACGGATTACACTATCGAACTAAGTCAAGACAACGATCATATTACTCTGTATTGAACCAATCTAGAACCCAAGTCCAAGCATGGGTCCCCAAGCTGTGTTTAAATAAACCGGCTGGACTAAACAAGTATTGGATCCCCAAGGACAATATTCACATCTTGCCTAGTCCTTATCGAGGCTTCAGTCCAGGGGGAGCCAGTATAAAAACCATATTCATAACTAGATAATTGTTTTAAATTCACTTGGTTGCTTGCTTGTTTTGTTTCCTTTTTGCAATATTACCATGCTTAGACTTAGGATTCGTTAGGTTTAGGACAAATGATTAAGTTGAAATTTGAACAACATAGTATTGGGTGGAGGTGAGATGATAGTACATTAGGGAAACCCCTCTAATAAGGTCAAGTATATCCTACTTGGTCTGTTTAGTCTGGTGGAACTAGCCGAAGCTATCGATCCAAGACCCAAATTAGTTAGACCAAAATTTTTCAAGAAGTAACTTGAAGATGAATTTTTAGTAAAAGTCTTTGTCAAGGAAAGGGTTGTTGCTCCAATAAGGCTACGACCAAAGAAGGCCTTGTGCCTCGCCAAGACCTGGAAGTTGATTACTGAAAACCAAATTCAAATTACTACTTGTTAAATTTGAATCTAACACAAATTTTAATTAATCTTAGATTCAACACATTTTTCAAAATCAATAAACTTAAATTTTATAAATAATTCAAAATTAATTCAATGTCTTCAAAATTATCCATGCTTTTCAAAATTAAAATCTTTATTTTTAAAACCTGTCTCACAAAACCCATAAGGTTAACGTGATTGATAACACTAAACTGGGTGAGACAAACTAGGTTGTGAAAATCAAATTAAGCTATCCCTAACTCTAATTGGATTCAAATCAATAAATACATTATAGTTAGGAACATAAAGATTTGGACTAATGGATGTTGGATAGTGGATGCTCCAGACACATGACTGGAGATAAATTGAAATTCACCAAAATCAAGTTCAAGAACCTAGGCTCAGTAGCATTTGGCAACAATGCTACAGTCAAAGTCATTGGGTCAGGTAACATTGAACTCAAGTCTGATTTTGTGATTAAGAAAGTACTCCTGGTTGAAAATTTTAAGTTCAATTTGCTTAGTATAAGTCAACTATATGATACTGGCTACGTAGTTACATTCACCAACTTTGACTGCCTGATTAGAAACCTCCAAAACTTAGAAGTTATGCTTAAGGGTACTAGGAAAAACAACGTTTATACTATTAATTTACCTTTAGTAACAAAATACTTCTTGACTCAATTAGAAGAATCCAACCTCTGGCATAGGAGATTAGGTCACACTCATGTTAAACTAATTTCTAAAATTACCCAACTTGGTTTAATTAAAGGTGTATCAAAAATTAAGAATTTTGAAAACACAATCTGTAACTCATGTAACCAAGGCAAACAAACTAAGTCTACTCACAAACCAATTCAATCAGACTTAACCCAAACCACACTTGAGCTCCTGCACCTTGACCTATTTGATTCACATGGAGCCAAGTCACTAAGCGGGAATCAGTACTGCTTAGTAATTATCGATGATTACTCTAGGTTTACCTGGGTTTGGTTCCTAAAAACTAAGGATGAAACCTTGAACTTATTTATTGACTTATGTAAAATGATTGAAAACCAAAATGATACTAAAATCAAAAAATTTAGGAGTGATCACAGGGGAGAATTTGAAAATCAAAGGTTTAAGGAATTCTGCAAAATAAATGGGTATATTCATGAGTCTTCCTGTCCTAAAACCCCCCAACAAAATGGGATAGTGGAGAGAAAAAATAGAACTCTTCAGGAAGCTGCTAGAACCATGTGTAACGCCCGTAAAATCCTATCAATATTTTTTTTTAAAATATTAATCATGCCTATATGGATTCTTGAGTAACATATGAATACTAGCATGAACCTTAGCATGATTTCTTATATGGATTAAAAAGCTAAGTACTCATGGGCCCTCTAGTACCATGGCTAATAGTGGACCTTGGGTAGAATTTTAACATAAATAGAAATGAGTTCAAATTAGGAATATTAGCATGACTCTTGGTGGGCTCTTATGTGGGCCTTGCCAAAAATAAGAGTAAATGGAATAAAAAGAAAGTGCATGCACCAAGGATTGAACCTTGGACCTAGAATAGAAGCAAAGCCTCATCATGCATGTACTAACAAATTCACCTAGCAAGGGAGTGCTATTGGAAAAGAAAGAAGATTTTAGTTGTGGCTAAAGGAAGTGAAGAGTCACCATGTGAAGAGGCACCATGCCCCTTCACTTAGTATAAAAGAAATGGGTGAGAAGTGAAGAGGCACTTAAGTTATTTTTCTCCTCTTTTCTTCCACCAAGGCTCTTCCTCTCCCCTCTTCTTCCTCCTCCTTGCCGTGAGCCACAAGAAGGTTTTCCCCTTGGAAAACTTCACAAGAGGACTCCCTCTTGAAGATCCAAGGTTTCCTACAAGGCTACAAGGGCAAGGGGTGTTCTAAGGTCAAGAAGGTCTTCACTCTTTTCTCTATTTAAGGTTTATAACCAAGACAACAAGAGGTAAGACTCCCTCACCTGTGGTATAATAGCTTTTATGTTGTCTTTCTTGATTTAACATTTGTTTGGGGATCTATGTTGAGAAAACTATGGAATTAGGGCTCCTCTAGGGGTTCGGCCAAGCACCATTTTAGGGCTTGGGATGATGTTAAAACCTCACTTATACTTCATAATGCTTTCTCATGATAAAATAAGAATGAATTGTGAATTGTGGAATTTTTGTAACACCAAAAAGCTCTTATGAAGTTTTCGGCCCCTTCCCCATTTCATGGTTAGGATTAGATCTAACCCTCCAAGCATACTTATTATGATTCCCTATGATACAATGGATGTTAATTGTGAGTTATACGAATTTTCCATGTCCTTGTGACCCCTCTAGGGTTTCGGCCAAGACCCAATTCATGGTTAGAAATTAGGGTTAGCCCCAATCATGTGTTCTAATGGCTTCCTATGGCATTGTATGTATTGTATGGGCATTACTTTAGTTATGGTACCTCACATGTTGCTTGAATAATGGGACTTTCATTTACAAACCTTCGGCCAAGCACCTAAGTCTAAGGTTTGGGTTAGGCTAGGGTTTCAAGTGTACTTGTTTATGGCTCATTATGATGTAAATATATGTTCAAGTATGTTGTATGAATTTTATGGTGTCTAAACCCTAACTTTATGTGCTATGCATTGTTGGATCGAGAGAACCGATAGAGGGGGGGGGGTGAATATCGGAAAACGTTCGGATTTAATATGAGAGAAATTGCACAGCGGAAATTAAAACCAACACACGAACACAAGTGGTTTTACTTGGTTCGGAGCCTAGGTCGACTCCTACTCCAAGGCCCACGATCGTTGATCGTTTACTTTGGGCAATTCTATATGAGGCACAAAAGCAGTTTACAAAGATTGATTACAGAATAAGTGCAGTAAATTAAAAATCAACTATTCTTTACCAACGTCCGGAGTAGATGGTATTTTCGGAGCAGTTGGACGTCGTCGGTGTTGGGACCGGGTGCATGTCGACAAGGATACGGGTTCGTAAAATTTTAAATTTTTACGTGCAGCGGAAGAATTAGCATAAAATAATTTCCTAAATTATTTTAACCACGTATCTAGCATGCAACCTTATGGTGTGTGGACATAATCATAAATTAAAACTTTGCGGAAAAGTAAACTAATTTACTAAGTATCTCGCGTAACTCGAAGTAAGGGACGAGATCCAACCATAGTGTCCCTTGGAAGCTTCGCCTCTATTCGCGTCCACGCCGAGTTCTCTTCGGGATGACTTCGCAAAGTCACGAGTTTTGTGTCGACGAGAACTACTAGATTCTCTAAAAGCACAACTAGAACAACAAGAGAAAAGAATGGAAACTAACCACCAAGAATCGGAATCGAATTCCGAGAAGGAAGGAGATGTGATCCGCTTCTTCTTCTTCTTGGTTGGCTTCTCCTTCTTCTTGATAGCTCACGGCAATCACCCTAGGGTGTGCTAGGGGCGCCGGCCCTAGGTGGGATGAAGGGGAGCTGGCCCTAATCCTATTAAGGGGCGCCGGCCCTAATGGGGAAGAGAGAAGAGAAGAAAAGAGAATAAGAGAGAGAGGGAGCTTCCAATCTTTTGATAACTCAATTATCAATTTTGAATTAAAGGCTTGCCTTTGGTTCCTTATATAGTTGCTTCTCCCTTGCTAAGTCTCCTCTTTAACAGAATTTTACATAAGAAATTTATCCTATAAATTCTCTTATTAATTATTCCGTTTAAACCAAGTTTTATTATAACTAACTTTATAATAAAACAAATACATTCTCTCCTTTTATTATGGAATAAATTTTATAAGAAATTTATAAACTTTCTTATTATCGAAAAATCAATTCATAATTGATTTTATAAAATTAAAATAAACCAATTCATGGATTATTTTAATTCCATAAAAGAATAAATTTCTATAAATTTATTTATATAAATTTCTTTATACAAATTTATTTATCCATAATTTATAAAATAAATCACGCTAGATCTATTTTATTAATTAAACCAAATAAAATGGTTTTCTCCCTTTAATGTGGCCGGCCACTTCAAGCCCCACCAATCGCGAATTAAACTCATTTGATTCGCCCAACAAGCCTTCAAAAGACTTAGCCAATTTTTGGTTTCCGTTGCGCCTCTGATTAACTCAGATTCGACTTATTTCTCTTGATTGGAAAATCCAATTTTTAACTCATTTTAAATCCCTCGGATTACTCGTAGTGCGTGTGACTAAATAGGCTTTCGATTTATGTTGGCCGTCTATAATTAACCAATTATAGAACGGTCATGAGTGGCACCTAGTAGTACATCATGACCCCCAATTAATCGAAAGATCAACGGTTGACCTCAGAAGTAATTCTGAAAACCTTTCAGCAGCTCTAATGAATCGTGCCCCATTCCCTTCACCACCTTATACCCACTTGGTTCAGGACATGGTCTGTCTGTGTCAGTCCCCACTAGACTGACTACGTCACACCTAGCCCAAGTAGTGTCTTTCTCGTCCTTTGGATTTCTAATTACTCTCATGTATTTAAGAGACTCGCACTCTAAACATGATATACTCTGGCCAGAGGTTTTGAGTAACAATCCGACGATAGGCCTGTGTATACATCTCCTCGCAAGGAGTGGTGAATCCTTTGTAGGTTGTTTAAACATCTTCGGGCACTTGGGCTTATACCCAATCATCCTGGGTCCACACTTCCTTGGAGATGCTTGCTTAAGATGTTAAAGTATAAGTCTCCATGACCAAGATGACTTGAACACCGCAAGTCAAAGGAACATCGCACTTAAGCTGCAGTAAGAACTTCATTGACATATCTACATGTAGATTCCCATATGAAGTCTTACAGCTAGTCACTCCAATGAACTAGTTCCCTTAACTAGCATCCATGTTTATCTCCGGACATCCCAATGTCACCAGCCAGTGAGAATCAGCTGATTAGAGAATAACCCATGCTAGTCTCAACAGAATTGATAGTGTCCGTTTTTATCAATTCATTAACTAGGGATAATTTCAATACTTCACACACATTTAGAGATAATCACTAGTTGTGATCCCATCACAAATTCTCTTATGCTGTGAATTGTATTGCGGACATTCAGTAGATGAGTTTAAGATCTCAATCAAATACACAAACATGTATACTCAAATAGTGAATAATCAATTATTAGAATAAATGTTTACAATCATAAGGCGATTGCCTTAGGACACTTCTCTCATATTACTAACAGTCGACGCTTGTATCTCGAGTCAGGAGGTTTCTGGTGCAGAGCGTAAGAACGGAAGAGCGTGAATGCGTTGGAAAACTTGGATGTTCTGAAGCCTTGGTTCGAGGGCCTTTTATAGGCCCTGGGGGCGGCCGGAACGTCGGGCCCCCCCCCCACGTGTCAGCCGATCCGCCTCGGTCTCGGTCAGCTCTGATCCCTCAAAAATCGGGATCAAGCTTTGACGGGGGCGCCCTGATCGCTGGGGGCACCCGGGTTGACCGGGTCAGCTCTCTTATCTGCTGGCTTCAAGGGGAGTTGCTTCGGTACTTGGCGCTGGGGGCGCCCGCAGTATGCGGGGCGCCCAGAGCGATGGGGGCGCCCGGAGCATCCGGGGTGCCCCGACAGTCAGTTGTCGAAGCAGAGTTTGCTCCTGCTGGTTGGTCTTCACCTTGGGAGCGCCCGGAACATCCGGGGCGCCCTGCTCTGCTTCTGCCTCACTCCTTTGAGGCTCTCTGAGCTGCAGACACTCAGTCCTTTGGTCCTGCATCCAGGGTTAGTCCAAAAAGCAGTAACATATTAATTTTTTATACAACCTTAGCTGTCTTAGTTCTGACTTTGGATCTCCAAAATGGAGCCCTAGGTCGAACCGACGCCTACTGTTCCCTCGATGGGGAACGCGTCCTCACCTACTCCTCTCGGGCGAATGTACCTGATGCCAACCGCTCCTCTGGTTGGACATTTGCCTCGCGGTCCTTCGCTTGGTCTTGGATGCCGAGCTGTCCTTCGCCCGGTGCCTAGCATTCCTTCACTAGGGCTTCAATCCCAGGCTGTCCTTCGCCTGGCGCCTAGCAGTCCTTCGCTAGGGCTTTTTACCCTGGCATTCCTTCGCCAGTGCCTAGCAGTCCTTCACTAGGGCTTTTTACCCTGGCATTCCTTCGCCAGTGCCTAGCATTCCTTGGTTAGGGCTCTTTACCCTGGCATTCCTTCGCCAGTGCCTAACATTCCTTTGCTAGGGCTTTTTACCTTACACACTAGAGTAACATTGTTAGATAACAAGTGAGACTTAACTTTTGAACCCTGTTGCCATTATCAAAACACAGGTTTGACTTGGGTGCTTTCTGCACCAACAAACTCCCCCTTTTTGATTTATGGCAACCCTGGTTCAAAAAGTTAAGTTTAATCAATGCATGTAAAAACATTAAATTTTATTCCCTCCCCCTGGAAGGACTCTCCCCCTAGATTTTTCAAAAATTCGTGGGGTTCTAAGTTTAAGGAAAAAATTTTACTTGGAACTTTTCAACAGAAGGCTTTTGTATTTTCAAAAATGATTTTTGCACTTTTGAAAACTTAAGTTTAGGTACTTGGAAATCTTTTGACAACTTAATTTTTAAAAGTACATAGAAGAGTTTTTGGAAGCATGAGTTTAAAGTACTTAGAAAAATTTTTAAGCCTTAAGTTTTAAAGTACTCAAAAGTTTTTGACAGCTTTAACTTAAGTACTTAGTAAATTTTTGACAAGCTCTAGTATTTAGTAAGTTTTGAGAAGCTTAAGTACTTGGAAAATTTTTGAAAGGCTTAAGTACTTAGAAAATTAAAAGCTTAAGTACTTAGAAATTTTTTTTTTGAAAAGCTTAATTACTTAGAAATTTTTTTTGAAAAGCTTAAGTACTTAGAAAATTTTTGTAAAGCTTAAGTGCCTTTTTGAATAAGGGATAGATTTTGAAATTTTGAGAGACAAAAATAAAAAATTTTAAATTCTATCCTTTCTTATCTCTCCCCCTTTGCCATATATCAAAAATAGATAAATATAGCTGAAATTAAATTGCATAAAGGAAATAACTTTCATAAAGGAAAATATTTGCATGATTTTGCTGTACTGAACCAATTCATGATAAGACTTAAACCAAATCAGTTGATTTTCTCTTGTAGGGACCTGTCTAACCCATTTAGCTACTTATTAACTGTTATCAGCAGTAGTTTTTGCTAGGGTTAGTCAAGTTAAGTGTTTCTGTTCAAGTTAGATTTTCTAAACTTGACACTTAACTTGATTGCTGTGTAAGTTGTATTTAGTGCCCCAATTACTGCAGATGCACTGTCTTAAAGCATCTTGAATTAAGGCAAAGACCTAAGCATCTCAACCCTTTCTAGGTTATCAATCAAAAGTACCCTAAGGTGCTTGTGAGATGTTGGCTTCTAAATCTATAAGTGCATGCAGTTCTAGGGTTAGGGCCTAGGCTAAGTCCATTTGCAAAAAAAGCCCTAGTTTTGAAAGGGGGTAGTTTTGAAATAAAACTAAGTCGAGAAAAAACATTTTAAGAACTGATTTTGAAATTAAGTAAAGCAGAAAAACAAATCAAAAGTAGAGTTAATCTATTCTACAGAGCACAATCCTAACTGCCTTCTTAGTGAGCTGAACTCAGACTCAGGTAAGGGTTTTGTGAATATATCAGCTAAGTTAGATTTTGAGTCTATATGCTTAAGTACTATCCCACCCCTGGCTACATGGTCTCTTACGAAGTGATGTTTAACTTCTATGTGTTTTGTTCTGGAATATTGGATTGGGTTCTTAGTTAGATTAATTGAACTTATATTGTCAATAAATACTTGAGTTTGAGTGTAGTTGAGCTGGAAGTCCTTAAGAGTGTGCATCATCCATAAAAGTTGTACTACACATTCTCCTAAGGTTACATACTCAACTTCAGTTGTGGATAGAGCTACACAGTGTTGTTTTCTGCTGCACCAACTTACTAGACTATTTCCTAACAGTTGGCAGCTTCCACTTGTGCTCTTTCTATCTAATTTACAACCGGCATAGTCAGAATCCGAGTATCCTGACAAATTGAAGGTTGAGGTTCTAGGATACCAAATCCCTACATTTAGGGTACCCTTTACATATCTTAGTATTCTTTTTAGGGCTGCTAAGTGTGTTTCCTTAGCACAGGTTTGGTATCTAGCACACATCCCTACAGCAAAAAGAATGTCAGGTCTGCTGGCTGTAAGGTACAGTAGACTACCTATCATACTTCTATATAGTTTGAGGTCTACTGGCTTACCATCAGGGTCACTATCTATTTTTACATTAGTGGCCATGGGGGTATTATGCTTTTAGAGTTATACATTTTAAATTTATTTATTAAATCTTTAGCATATTTGGATTGATGGACGTAGTTTCCATCTCTAGTTTGTTTGATTTGTTGTCCTAGGAAAAAGGTAAGCTCACCAACTAAGCTCATTTCAAATTCATTTTCCATTATCTTGACAAACTCTTTTAGGAAGTTTGTGTTGGTGGATCCGAAGATTATGTCATCTACGTAAATTTGGGCAATAAATATATCTTTTCCTAGGGTTTTAATAAATAAGGTTGAGTCAATTTGTCCTTGTTTAAATTCTTTAGAAGTTAAGTAAGTTGATAAACGTTCATACCAAGTCCTAGGTGCTTGTTTTAACCCATATAGTGCTTTAGTTAATTTGTAAACGTGGTCAGGTCTGTCTAAGTCCTCAAACCCAGGGGGTTGTCCTACATAAACTTCTTCTTTAATGAATCCATTTAGGAAAGCTGACTTTACATCCATTTGGTATAGCTTAAATCCTTTATGGGATGCAAATGCTAACAGCATTCTAATGGACTCAAGTCTAGCTACTGGGGCATATGTTTCATCGTAATCTAATCCCTCTACTTGGCTGAATCCCTTAGCTACTAAGCAGGCTTTATTTCTAACTATTTCTCATTGATCATTTAGCTTATTCCTAAAGACCCACTTAGTGTCAATGATGGATTTGCCTTCAGGTTTAGGCACTAGTTCCCAGACTTAGTTCCTCTCAAATTGGGCTAATTCTTCTTGCATAGCTATGATCCAATCATGGTCAGGTAGGGCTTCCACTATAGTTTTGGGTTCAATTTTTGATATCATAGCTATTTGACTAAGGTTTCTGTAGGAGGATCTAGTCCTGACTCCTAGAGTTGGATCACCCACAATTTGATCGGTTGGGTGACTAAGTCTGGGTTTCTTGGTTCTTCTAGAACTTGGTTCAGCCTCAGGTCCGGCTGGTCAGTTTGGTTCGCTATTTGATTCGACTCTTTGGGCTGGTTGATTTGTTGGTTCGATAATTGGTTCAGTTGACTCATTAATTGGTTCAATAGTTAGTTCGTTTAAGGGTTCAATTAAAGATTCACTAGTTTGTTCATTATTTTCTTGATCAGAATTTGATGAAGTTAGGTCTGGATTATCAGATGTTGAGTTGATTTCTTCATCAAATATTAAGTTTGTTGTTTCTTCAATTTTCTTAGTTTGTTTGTTGTAAACTCTATAGGCTCTACTTGTGGTTGAGTATCCTAGGAAGATACCTGGGTTTGACTTGGACTGAAATTTTCCTAAATAGTCTTTGGTGTTTAGGATATGGACTTTGCATCCAAAGACCCTTAGGTAGTGTAGATTTGGGAGTCTATGGTAGTACAGTTCATAGGGTATTTTGTTGTGTCGCTTGTTAATCAGAACCCTATTTTGGATGTAACAAGCCGTACTAATTGCTTCTGCCCAATATTGGTTTGCTAGGCTAAATTCGTTGAGCATGGCCCTAGCGGCTTCCTGTAATGTTCTATTCCTTCTTTCGACTATTCCATTTTGTTGGGGGGGGGGGGTTCTAGGACATGAAAATTCATGTAAATACCCATTTACCTTACAGAATTTCTCGAACCGTTGATTTTCAAATTCTCCCCCGTGGTCACTCCTAAGTCTTTTAATTTTAGTGTCGTTTTGATTTTCAATTAGTTTATAGAATTCATTAAATAGGTTTAGGGTTTCATCTTTGGTTTTTAGAAACCTAACCCAGGTGAACCTAGAGTAATCATCAACTATTACTAAGCAGTATCGGTTCCCGCTTAGTGACTTGGCTCCATGTGAATCAAATAGGTCAAGGTGCAGGAGCTCAAGTGTGGTTTGAGTTAAATCAGATTGGATTAATTTGTGATTAGATTTGGTTTGTTTGCCTTGATTACATGATTCACATATTAGGTTTTCATTATTTTTAATTTTGGGGATACCTTTGATTAATCCAAGTTGGGTGATTTTTGAGATAGTTCTCAGATTGGTATGACCTAATCTCCTATGCCAGAAGTTTGATTGTTCTAACTGAGTTAACATACATTTGGGTACTAGGGGTAGGTTTATAGTGTATACATTATTTTTTCTAGTGCCCTTAAGTATGATTTTTGAGTCTTGTACATTTCTAATCAGGCAGTTAGAATTGTTGAAGGTGACTATATAACCCGAATCACATAACTGACTTATGCTAAGCAAGTTAAAATTGAAGTTTTCAACCAAAAGAACTTTCTTAATAACAAAATCATATTTGAGTTCAATATTACCTGACCCAATTACCTTGAGTGTAGCATTGTTGCCAAATGCCACTGAGCCTAGGTTCTTGAACTTGAGTTTGGTGAACTTCAATTTATCTCCAGTCATGTGTCTGGAGCAACCGCTATCCAACATCCATTGGTCCAAATCTTTATGTTCCTACACATAAAGAGTTTTATTGATTTGGATCCAATTAGAGTCAGGAATAGCATAAATTGAGTTTCACTGCCTAGTCTGTCTCACCCAAATCTAGGGTTTTCAATCACATTAGTCTTATAGGTTTTGTGAGACAGGTTTTGTTAAGTAAAATTATTTTGAAAAAGTTAATTTTTATTTAGAAAACCTTAAATTAATTTTGAAGACAGTTAAGTTTATTTTGAAAAGAAATGTTTGAATCTATACCTAACTGAAAATTTGTGTTAGATTTAAATTTGACAAAGAATAATTTGAATTTGAAATTCAAAAATTGGCTTCCAGGTCTTGGCGAGGCACTAGGCCTTCTTTAGTCGTAGCCTTATTGGATCATCAACCCTTTCCTTAACAAAGCCTTTTAATGAAATTTCATTTTCAAAATTAATCTTTGAAAATTTCTGGTCTAACTAGTTTGAGTTTTGGATCGGTAGCTTCGGCTAGTTTCACCAGTCTAAAGAGACCAAGTATACTTGATCTTATTAGAATTGATTTCCCTAACGTACTATCATCTCACCTCCACCCAATACTATGTTGTCAAATTTCAGTTAAGTTTGTTCAGTCCTTATACTAATTATTTCTAAGCATGCATGGTAAATTGCAGAAATTTAAATAAACAATCAAACATGCAATTTGCAATCAAGAATTAAATTTTATCTAACAATAAATATAGTTTTCAGTTTGGCTCCCCCTGGACTAAAGCCACGATGATGGTTAGGCAAGAAGTGAATCTTGTCCTTAGGGATCCAATACTGATTTGATCCAGTTGGTTTGTTCAGGCACAGTTTGGGTACCCATGCCTGAACTTTACTTCTGGACTGATTTAGTACAACAAAGTAAGATCTTTGTCTAGATTTGGTTCTATAGCCAAGTCCGGAACGATTTAGAACTGATTTCTGCTTTCCAAGAATCTTGTCAAGACCCTTGGAACCAGATGTGAATCGTTCTAAAGCTGATCTAAGATCCTTAACCTGAGTTTTCAGGGAGGAGTTCTCCTTCTCAAGTTTTTCAACTTGAGTAGGAGTTCCTTCTTGATCCATCTCGGTTAAGGGTTTAGAGTCAGCTCCCTCTTTCAGGAGTTTTACTTCCTGTCGGAGGGATTCGACTCGGAGTTTAGCTTTTGCCAAATCTCGAGAAAGATAAGATATAAGTTCATTTAATTGACTTCTATTGAAACCACTTACCTTGATTTCGCCGTCTTCTAAAAAGGTTAGTCTGCCGTCAACCTGTTCTGATTCTAACTCGGTCTCGACTTCTTCTGAGGCGGTCAGGGCTAGTAGGTTTGACTGGGATGCTTCTTCTTCTTCTTTAGAGGAAGATTCGTCCCAGGTTGCTTGGAGTGCTTTCTTTCTTCTTGTCTTCTTAGTCTCCTTTAGGTTTGGACACTCCGTCTTGTAGTGGCCCTTCTTCTTGCACTCGTAGCAAGTCACGTTGGGCTTGTTTTTGTCATTTGTGGGTTCAGCTGGTTCGTCCTTTCTTCGGCTTGTTTTCCATCTGTTGGTTTGGTTCTTCAATTCTTTATAGTAGCTTCGGGCCAGTCGAACCAGCTTAGGTTGATCTCCTTCTTCATCTTCTGAGTCTGAGTCTGAGTTAGACTCGGGTTCAGGTTAAGGCTTCTTCTTGGTTATTCTTCCAGTTTTACCTGCAATGAAGGCAATACCTTTCTCAGCCAAACTGCAGTTAGTCTGTTCATGTAGTTCTTATTCAGAGAATAATTCATCTAACTTTATTTTTGAAAGGTCCCTTGAAACCTTGTATGCATCTACCATAGATGCCCACAAGGTGTTTCTCGGAAAAGCATTTAGAGCATACCAATAGTGTGAAGACCGTTCATTAGTTCTTGAATCTGGGCGTGAAGCTAAGCAGCTGTTTCGTTGTCGGCCATTTTGATGGTGTACAGCTTGTTCAGAAGCAGGTCTCTTTTGCTGATCCGAGTGTCTGATGTTCCTTCGTGCAGCTTGATCAGTTTTACCCACAGCTCCTTGGCACTGTTGAAGGGGCCCACCCGGTTCAGCTCCTCTTTTGTTAAGCCGCATTGTAGGGTCTGTGTTGCCTTTGCATTGGCTTCTATTTTGTGCTTCAGAGCGGTGTCCCATTCTGAGTAGCTTTGAGGTAATCCTTCGGCGTTTTTCGGAATCTCCAGTCCGGACTAGATGATTATCCACATGTCCACCTAAGTTTTCAGGTGGACCTCCATTCGACTTTTCCAGTAAGAAAAGTCTTCTCCACTGAACAGTGGAGGTCTGGCGGTGCTGAATCCTTCTTGCATGGCCATTTATCTAAAACTTTAACTAAACAAAAAGAATATGCTAAGACTTGGTCATGGATTAGTAGTGCGGGATAAAATAAAAAATATTCGTCGAGTGGTGTTGCACCAACCTCGATCAACGAGAAGAAATTAAAAAAAAATCGAACGAGAGAAAGAATATTAAACGAAGTTCGAACGAAGAGAAACGAAATTCGAATGAAGAAAAAATAATAAGCGGAATTCGACAAAAAATATTGAAAGAAAAATTAAATAAAATCCGAAAAATTTTCAAACTGGTGGTTACACCAAATTTGAACTTCCCCGCTCTGATACCACTTGTTGGATCGAGAGAACCGATAGAGGGGGGGTGAATATCGGAAAACGTTCGGATTTAATATGAGAGAAATTGCACAGCGGAAATTAAAACTAACACACAAACACAAGTGGTTTTACTTGGTTCGGAGCCTAGGCCGACTCCTACTCCAAGGCCCACGATCGTTGATTGTTTACTTTGGGCAATTCTATATGAGGCGCAAAAGCAGTTTACAAAGATTGATTACAGAATAAGTGCAGTAAATTAAAAATCAACTCTTCTTTACCGACGTCTGGAGTAGATGGTATTTTCGGAGCAGTTGGACGTCGTCGGCGCTTGTATCTCGAGTCAGGAGGTTTCTGGAGCAGAGCGCGGGAACGGAAGAGCGTGAATGCGTTGGAAAACTTGGATGTTCTGAAGCCTTGGTTCGAGGGCCTTTTTATACGCCCTGGGGGCGCCCGGAACGTCGGGGGCGCCCCCCCCACGTGTCAGCCGATCCGCCTCGGTCTCGGTCAGCTCTGATCCCTCAAAAATCGGGATCAAGCTTTGACGGGGGCGCCCTGATCGCTGGGGGCGCCCGGGTTGACCGGGTCAGCTCTCTTATCCGCTAGCTTTGAGGGGAGCTGCTTCGGTACTTGGCGCTGGGGGCGCCCGCAGCATGCGGGGCGCCCGGAGCGATGGGGGCGCCCGGAGCATCCGGGGCGCCCCGACAGTCAGTTGTCGAAGCAGAGTTTGCTCCTGCTGGTTGGTCTTCACCTTGGGGGTGCCCGGAACATCTGGGGCGCCCTGCTGTTCCGGGCGCCCTGCTCAGCTTCTGCCTCACTCCTTTGAGGCTCTCTGAGCTGCAGACACTCAGTCCTTCGGTTCTGCATCCAGGGTTAGTCCAAAAAGCAGTAACATATTAATTTTTTATACAGCCTTAGCTGTCTTGGTTCTGACTTTGGGTCTCCAAAATGGAGCCCTAGGTCGAACCGACGCCTATTGTTCCCTCGATGGGGAACGCGTCCTCACCTACTCCTCTCGGGAGAATGTACCTGATGCCAACCGCTCCTCTTGTTGGACTTTTGCCTCGCGGTCCTTCGCCAGGTCTTGGATGCCAAGCTGTCCTTCGCCCGGTGCCTAGCATACCTTCGCTAGGGCTTCAATCCCAGGCTGTCCTTCGTCTGGCGCCTAGCAGTCCTTCGCTAGGGCTTTTTACCCTGGCATTTCTTCGCCAGTGCCTAGCAGTCCTTCACTAGGGCTTTTTACCCTGGCATTCCTTCGCCAATGCCTAGCATTCCTTCGCTAGGGCTTTTTACCCTGGCATTCCTTCGTTAGGGCTTTTTACCCTAGCATTCCTTCGCCAATGCCTAGCATTCCTTCGCTAGGGCTTTTTACCTTGCACACTAGAGTAACATTGTTAGATAACAAGTGAGACTTAACTTTTGAACCCTGTTGCCATTATCAAAACACAGGTTTGACTTGGGTGCTTTCTGCACCAACATGCATCACTACCTTGTATGCTTATGTTATGTGTCATGTTTTAGTAGGTTTTATTCATGGATGTTTTAAACCATATACCATGAACATATATGCTGTGAAGTATGTATCATGTTTATGTAGAATTATGCATGCATTATGTTAAATGCCTTGAACATATGTATTATGATATATATATATATATATATATATATATATATATATATATATATATTATGGTTATGTAGACCTACACATGTTTATGTTGAATGTCATGAACGTATGTAGTATGTCTCATGTTCATATGGATCCTAACCATGCATGCATTATGATAGATACCATGATCATGTATGTTATGTGATATGTACCATGTATGTAAAAAAAAACTTATCTATGCATGCTTATCTTATGTACCATGATTATGCATGCTTTATGAACAAAGATGACGTTTATGCCTTTAAGGCATAATTATGTATGTATGTCATGCCTTATGAATTAAGATGATGCTCATGCCTCTAAGGCATAAGGATGTATGCATAACATACCTTATGAATCAAGTCTATGTTTGTGCCTTTAAGGCATAATGATGTTATGCATTAACTATGAATGATGAAATGCTAAGTATGCTTTATACCATGCTTCATGTATTAAGATCATGTTTATGTCTTTAATTATGCTATGTAAGTTCTATGAATGATGAAATGCCAAGAGCATTTCTTATGATGTAAAAAGAAGCATGTGAAGCTATTTTACTTTATGGATGGGCTTGTACCGGACCCAAGTAGGGTCCAAAGGATGGGCTCCTTAGAAAGCCTCGGTTCTGGGACTACCGTAGCTGTCCTCGGTTCTGGGACTACCGTAGCTGTCCAACAGGGATGGGCTCCTTAGAAAGCCTCAGTTCTGGACTACCGTAGTTGTCCCTAGGTTGAAGGTAACCTAGTACCCTAGTAGGTCGAGACTAGCTACCTCGCATTTACTTAGGGATGCACGCAAATGATGGATGTATGTGGTACATGTCTGGGCCCCCCATGATGTTGAGATTTATGTTTAAGTACTTATAATTATGATTTTCAAATAAGCATCCTTATATTATGTGCATTTAACTCATGCATTCATTCATGTTATGCATATATTCTATGTTAAGTATTTTATATGCTTATGTTTTATGTCAAGAACTTCTCTATGTTAAGTATTTTATGTGCTTATATTTTATGTCAAGTACTTCTTATGCTATAAGCTCTATTCACTTTCATTACATGTTAAGTACTTCTATATGATTATGTGTTTTCATGTACATCTATATGCCTCCTCATGTCAAATGCTTTATGAATACCTTCTCATGATATGCTTTTGTTTTATTTTACACTCTTTATGTTATGCCCTTTCCATGATATGTGACGAATGATTTTAGTGAGTAGGAAAGGGTCTTACTAAGCCTATGTGCTTATAAGTTTTATTTTCTTATACCGCAGATCAAGCAAGAGGATACTAAGCTAAGGGAAGCAGCAGGAGGGGCAAGTGGGTGTGTGGCAGTGACATGGCAAAAGAAAAAGATACTATTACTCATAATTGTCATATGTCTTATGTTTTGCATTGTCATCTTTAGTTTCATGCTATACTTTATGATGGTTTTCCTAAAGAACAACTTACTAGGAAAATTTTATTACATATGTTGCTTATGAACAACTTACTAGGAAAATTTTATTACATATGTTGCTTATGAACAACTTATGTTGATTCCTATATCGTGCCCCTGGGGCAGTCGACTGGTCCGAGGCTAAAAACTCTCTGTGAGTTTTGGCAGTCGACTGCCCTGCCTCTCAGCTTAGTTTCAACCACTCTGAACCTTCTCCTTCACATGTGCCTTCAGGTCCACTCCCTTGGCTCGTCCCTTGAAGTCATCTTCCTCTGGCTCTCGTCCCTCGGATGCGCACACAAGCCTTCCCTTGGCTTGCCTCTATGCCACCCTTCACGTGTGCCCTTGAAGTCCACTTCTCGGCTTGCCCTTGGAGTCCTCCTCCCTCGGCTCTCGTCCCTCGGATTTGTTCACCATGTGTGATCCTCCAAGTCCTGCAAACTCAATCACACACATCAAATACAACATAACACTCTAACCTTAAACATATTCACACACACACATCAAAATCATGATCTTCCAATCATTTTAGGGCTGATTGTCTCAACAATCTCCCCCTTTTTGATGTGTGACAATGTGTTTAAGTTTAGAGATAAATAACAGCCAACAATAACTGTAACAAAAGATAGCAATTGAAAAACATAAGACACAGCAAGCCTAAGAGGTAACCTCCCCCTTAATCCATGTCTTCTCCAATTTTCAATTCTACTCATGATCCAAGTTAAGTTTCAACTTAACACTAAACAACATTAAAAATGTAAGACATATTAACACCTAAGAGGTAACCTCCCCCTTAATCCATGTCTTCTCCCAGTTTTAATCATCCAAGGTCTAAGTTAGACAAAATACTTTAAACCATCCATTTCAAGTCAAAATTTTAACTTAAACCACCCATTCTCCCCCTTTGACATCATCAAAATGATTGCCTCAAGCAACTCAACCTTATGTCATTAAATGAGAGAAAGTTGGATTTCTGAAAAAAAAATTCAGAATCTGACAACAGGCACGCCAGTCGACTGCCCATGGGGCAGTCGACTGATACACTATCAGTGGCAAGTTTCAGCCTTTGTGCCGAAAATCAGAAACTCCCAGAAAAATCTAGAAATTTCCAAAAATTCTAAAAATTTGTAGACATGTTTGAAATGATATACTCTATCAAGGAAAAATATTAGCTCTTATAAAATTTCAAACATGCTTGACTTTTGATAAAAACTCAAAATCCTTGAAAACTTCTAATTTTTGTACCAAACTTACAATCTAATTTTGCAATTATATCACTTTTAAAACCTTGACAAAGCATATAAAGCATAAAATGAGTTTCAAAGGTTTAAAATGTCCAACTATGATCTTTGGGTAAAGTGTCCATTGATTAAACACTTGCCTTCCCCATAGTTGGTCTAGTTTTCATATGTTGATACTTCTAATGGTTCAACAATGTGCCACAAGTGTTAGTGATATGAGAGAAGTGTCCTAAGGCAATCGCCTTATGATTGTAATCATTTATTTTAATAAATAATTATTCACTATTTGAGTATACATGTTTATGTATTTGATTGAAATCATAAACTCATTTACTGAATGTCCGCAATACAATTCACAACATAAGAGAATTTGTGATAAATTCACAACTAGTGATTATCTCTACATGTGCATTGTGAAGTATTGAAATTGTCCCTAGTCGATGAATTGATAAATACGGACACTATCATTTCTGTTGAGACTAGCATGGGTTATTCTCTAATCAGCTGATTCTCACTGGCTGGTGACATTGGGATGTCCGGAGATAAACATGAATGCTAGTTAAGGGAACTAGTTCATTGGAGTGATTGGCTGTAAAACTTCATATGGTAGTCCATATATAGATATGTCCATGAAGCTTTTACTGCAGCTTAAGTGCGATGTTCCTTTGACATGCGGTGTTCAAGTCATCTTGGTCATGGAGACTTATACTTTGACATCTTAAGCAAGCATCTCCAAGGAGGTGTGGACCCGGGGTGATTGGGTATAAGCCGAAGTGCCCGAAGATGTTTGAACAGCCTACAAAGGATTCACCACTCCTTGCGAGGAGATGTATACCCAAGGCCTATCAACGGATTGTTACTCGAAGCCTCTGCCCAGAGCATGACATGTTCAAAGTATGAATCTCTTAGATACATGAGAGTAATTAGAATCCGTATGACGAGAAAACGTTACTTGGGCTAAGTGTGACGTAGTCAGCCTAGTGGGGACTGACACACATAGACCATGTCCTGAACCAATTGGATATAAGATGGTGAAGAGAATGAGGCACGATTCATTATAGCTGCTGAAGGGTTTCAGAATTGTTTCTGAGGTCAACCGTTAATCTTTCGATTAATTGGGGATCATGATGTACTACTAGGTTCCACTCATGATCGTTCTATAATTGGTTAATTATAGACGGCCAACATAAATCGAAAGCCTATTTAGTCACACGCACTACGAGTAATCCGAGGTATTTAAAACGAGTTGAAAATTGGATTTTCCAGTCAAGAGATATTGGGTTTGGTTGAGCCAAACGATAAGTCGAATCTGAATTTTTCAGAGACGCATCGGAAGCGTAAAATGGCTAAGTCTTTTGAAGACTTAATAGATGAATTGAATGAGTTTAATTCATTGGGGTGTGCCCTGGATAGGCCGGCCAAAGAGGGTCCCACCCTCTTTGCTTGGCCGGCCACAACAAAGGGAGGGAACCAAATTGTTTGGTTCAATTTATAAAATAAATCAAGCGTGGTTTGTTTTATAAAATTATGGATGATAAAGAAATTTATATAAAGAAATTTATATAAAATTTATTTTCATGGAAATTAAAATGAACCATGGATTGGTTTATTTTATTTTATAAAATCAATCATGGATTGATTTACCATGATAAAGAAATTTATATAAAGAAATTTATATAAAATTTATTTTTCATGGAAATAAAATGAACCATAGATTGGTTTATTTTATTTTATAAAATCAATCATGGATTGATTTACCATGATAAAGAAATTTATATAAAGAAATTTATATGATAAATTTCTTATGAAAATTTATTCCATAAGAAAAAAGAGACTTGGTTGATTTTTATCATGAATTAAAATATGATTTTAACCATGTTATAAAATCAAGACTTGGCATGATGGAATAAGTCATAGAAAATTTATATAATAAATTTCTTATGAAAATTTATTCCATAAGAAAAAAGAGACTTGGCGGTTGAGATGCCACTATATAAAGGACCAAAGGCAAGGCTTGGAATTCATTCGAAATAATCCAAGTATTATTGCTTGGGCTCTCTCCCTCTCCTCCCTTCTTTCTCTTGGTCGGCCACAAGCCTCTCCCCCCTTTCTTCTTGCCATGAGCACAAGGAGAAGCACCGAGGCGACGAAGTTCTTCCGTTGGGACGATCTTCCTCTCCGACCATCATCACCTTGGGATTGGGCGCAAGTCATCTTCCTCCTTTTCGCCGGAATTGTGATTCCGGCCAACCTTGGTGGTGAGTTTTTCCGATGTGATTACTTCTATCTTGGTTTTTGTCGCGTTCTCGGAGAATCTAGTAGTTCTCGAGAACACGAAACTCGTGGCTTTGCGAAGTCATCCCGAAGATACTCGGCGTGGACGCGAATAGAGCCGGAGCTTTCGAGGGATGCTTACGGTTGGATCTCATCCCTTTCTTCGAGTTACGCGAGGTAACAAGTAAATTAGTTTACGTTTCTGCAAAATTTTAAATATATGATCATGTCTACACAACATAAGGTTGCATGCTTAGATGTGTGGTTAAATAATTTGAGAAATTATTTATGCTAAACCTTCCGCTGCACGTAATTAATTTTAAAATTACGAACCCGCATCCATGTCAACATGCACCCGGTCCCAACAATGGTATCAGAGTCGGTTAGTGTTCGACATAATCATATAATTATTTTGCAGAAAACTGTCATGATCTCAATTTTGGAAAATTTTTCAATTATGGAAACTTTCCAATTATGGTAAATTTTAGATTTTGAAATTTCAAAGTTTGGAAATCCTCATGAAATTTCGCAAACTTTTGAAATATCTCTGTTTCTAAAATTTTATGATAATTGTGAAAACTTTCCATTTTTGGAAACTTTCCAATTTTGAAAATTTCCTATTTTGGAAATTTTCCAATTTTAGAAATACGTAAGTTTTCTTTGTACCAGAAACTTACAATTATTCTGAAAATTTTTTATTTTTGGATACTTTCCATTTATAGAAAGCTCGCAATTTTAGGCACTTTCTTTCAAGAAAGTCTAGACAAATTATGGGAATATTAATTGGCATTTAAATTCATAATTGGAAATTAAATTATTTATAAAATTCTTTATTTTGGATTGAGCCTCGGGGAGCCGTCCAATTTAAAGTTAGTTGTTATAATTAAATTTCCTAAATTGAATTTAAATTGTCAAATGTTTAATTTGGATTGAGCCTCGGGGAGCCGTCCAAATTATATTATCAATAAATTCTTATTTTGGATTGAGCCTCGGGGAGCCGTCCAAATTAAGTTATTTATTGATATTAATTTTCCATAAATAAAATATGTGATCAAATCTTGGAAATTTTGGAGGTGATTCTCAAACGATAATTTCCTTATTTGATTTATGAGGTGATGCTCTTACATATTATTGTCTCCAAAATTAATTAGGAAAATTATTTCCTATAGAGTATATTTTCTTAAATAAGATTTTCATGAAAATAATATGTGGTTGAATTAAGGGAATCTGTCTCTTAATTTAATAAGATTTGATTTAGAGAAATCAAAGTCTTAAACATATTATTTCCGAAATTGATTATGACAATTTAGGAAATTATTTCCCAAAATAATTCCTTGAATAAAGTGTGAAATTAAAATTAGAAAATCCGGTTCCTAATTCAATTAATGAGACTTGATAAATTAAGTCACATACATACTTTATTAAGAAAATCGTTAGAACATGACATAATTATATGTCATGAATGTGCTTAAAAGAAAAGGATGAGACCCAAAACCCCTTACAAAATATTAAGGCCAACACCTTCCATTAATATGGTTAGAACCGGAGTTTTGTTTCTCTTTTGGGTTGATGGACACATCCATGCCCGGCTTGAACCTCGACATGTTCAAACCATGGAATTAGTTTATGATTAATATAGTTGGAGTCAGAGGTCAATCCTTAGTTTTGGTTGTTGGACACATCCAAGTCTGACTAAACTGTTGAATGAGCTCCAACCATATTAAAACTATTTCTTGATTAATGGGTCAGCCTTAAGCTTGGAGCATCGATTTGTTATGCCATAGCCAACGTCGATGTAAAGAGAGGTGCAGTTGGGTGCTATGTATATTGTTGCATACTTGTTAATGAGTTAACAACCCAATGATTTATGCAAACATTCAATTAGTTGATAGCATAATGTGATAGTTACATATATGGAATATGTAATCGGTATAATTACCTACCTTCATAGCTAAGAATAACTTGATGGCCCCAGCCATGGTTGTTCTTATCTATGTATGGATATCAACCTATTTGGAGATGTTCCTACGATCTCCCGAATTGATAAAAAGGGTATTCAATTCGAAAAATAAATAGGATTTAATGAATGTATATTGATGCATTCTTTATCATTCTCATCACATAACCTCAATTTGTATTTCTAGGATAATCACTTGATCATGTCTTCTTTGAATTTACGTTCCATTTTGGACACCAATAAGTTAAATAAGGACAAAAGGATTGAAAAAGCACCAAAAGGCACTTGCCATCATTGTGGCAAGGAGGGCCACTGGCGAAGAAACTGCAAGGTTTATCTTGAGTCCTTGAAGAAGAAGGCATCCGATGCCCCATCCTCTTTAGGCATCTTCGTTATTGAATGTCACTCTATTTCCTCGACCACCAGGGTACTTGATACTGGGTGTAGCTCACATATATGTAATGACATACAGGGGCTAAGGAATAGAAGAAGACTCGTCAAGGGAGAAGCGAATTTGCGAGTTGGAAATGGAGCAAAGATTGCTGCTGTTGACATCGGAACATATTTGCTAAAGCTCCCTACTGGATTTGTCTTAGAATTGGATAATTGTTATTTTGTTCCTTCGTTAATAAAGAACATTGTATCTATTTCATGATTGAATGAAAAGGGTTATCATTTAACTTTTAGTAACAATTGCTGTTACATAACTTTAAATGGTGTTCTTTATGGAACCGGAACTTTATGCAATGGTATCTACACGTTAGATTTATCCGGTGACGTTTTCAATATCGAAGTTAGCAACAAACGTGCTCTAATAGATAATCAAATAGACTCCTATACGTGGCATTGTCGTCTTGGCCATGTGAGTAAGAAACGCATGACCAAATTACACCGATGTGGAATTCTGGAATCATTTGAACCCGATTCATTTGATACATGCGAATCATGCTAAAAAGGCAAGATGGCCAAATTACCATTTTCTGGAAAAGGTAAACCAGTGGGAGAATTGCTTGGTCTAATACATACTGATGTATGTGGACCAATGTCAACTCTTGCACAAGGAGGCTATAGCTACTTCATTACCTTTATCGATGATCACTCATGATTCGGGTATGTGTTCTTAATGAAACACAAATCTGAAGCTTTTGAGAAATTCAAAGAATTTAGAAGTGAAGTAGAGAAACAGCTTGGCAAAAGTATTAAGATACTTCGATCCGATCGGGGTGGTGAATACTTGAGTCAATAGTTTCAAGATTATCTTAGGGACAATGGAATATTGTCTCAATGGACTCCACCTTATACACCACAGCATAATGGTGTATCTGAGAGGCGTAATCGAACCTTGATGGACATGGTTAGATCTATGATGAATCATGCAACTCTTCCAAAATCCTTTTGGGGCTATGCGCTTAAGACAGCTGTTTACTTGCTAAACAGAGTCCCGACCAAGGTAGTCTCTGCTACTCCATATGAGACATGGAATAGTAAGAAACCTCATTTATCTCACCTAAAGATATGGGGTTGTCCTGCTTATGTAAAATGAACTGTATCAGACAAATTGGATGCTAAGTCTGATAAATGTCTATTTATTGGATACCCTAAGGAAACGAAAGGTTACCAATTCTATCATCCCTTGGAACAAAAGGTGTTTATTTCAAGGCATGCTGTATTTCTAGAAAAAGAATTTCTTTTACAAGAAAACAATGGGAGTAATATTGAACTTGAAGAAGTTTAAGGAACTCCAATAGACATTACAGAGACACCTAGTCTAGACCCACAACCAATAACTCATAATGATGAGCTATCAGTTGAACCTAAAACAACACCACTTCTTCGTAGGTCTGATAGGACACGCAATATTCCAGAGAGATACGGATTTCTCATAAGTGAATCGAACGGCGTGTTACTCATTAGCGATGACGAACCTATCAGTTATGAAAATGTTCTGAAAAATTCAGAAAGGGATAAATGGCTTGAAGCCATGAAGTCGGAAATGGATTCCATGTATGAAAATCAAGTATGGGACTTGGTTAACCCACCTGAAGGGATTAAGCCCATAGGGTGCAAGTGGGTTTTCAAGAAGAAAACCGACATGGAAGGTAATGTTGTTACCTTTAAGGCTAGATTAGTGGCAAAAGGATATCGTCAGAAACAAGAAATTGATTATGACGAAACCTATTCGCCAGTAGCTATGCTTAAATCCATTCGGATACTCCTGGCCATAGCAGCTCATTATGATTATGAGATATGACAAATGGATGTGAAAACAGCTTTCCTTAATGGAAACCTGCTTGAGGATGTATACATGATTCAACCTGAAGGTTTCACATCGGTTGATAAAACCAAAGTATGCAAGCTTCGACGATCCATATATGGACTAAAGCAAGCATCCAGGAGCTGGAACATCCGTTTTGATGAGACAATCAAAGAGTTTGATTTCTCACAAAATCCTGACGAGCCTTGTGTCTACAAGAAGGTTAGTGGGAGTGCAGTCATATTTCTAGTGTTATATGTCGATGACATATTACTTATAGGAAACGATATATCAGTCTTACAGTCAGTTAAAATTTGGTTGTCCAAAACTTTCTCCATGAAAGACCTGGGAGAAGCAACCTATATCCTTGGGATTAGAATCTATAGAGATAGATCAAAATGATTGCTTGGTCTTTCGCAGTCTACATATATAGACCGAGTGCTAAAAAGGTTTAGCATGTCGGAATCCAAGAAAGGTTACCTTCCCATCAGGCATGGGATCAACCTTTCGAAGTCTATGTGTCCGCGCACAGAAGACGAGAGGATTTGCATGAATAAGATTCATTATGCATCCGCGATAGGATCTATCATGTATGCTATGTTATGTACTTGGCCCGATGTATCATATGCTCTGAGCGTCACAAGAAGATACCTGTCTGATCCAGGAATGGATCATTGGGCGACTGTCAAGACAATCCTCAAGTACTTAAGAAGGACTAAGGATGTGTTCCTAATATATGGAGAAGGTGATATGATAATACGTGGGTATACAGATGCCAGTTTCCAGACAGATAAGGATGACTCCAAATCTCAGTCCGGATACGTATTTATTTTGAGTAGAGACGCAATAAGTTGGAAGAGTTCCAAGCAAGACACTGTAGCAGATTCCACCACGGAAGCAGAATATATTGCAGCTTTGGAAGCAGCAAAGGAAGCAGTCTGGATCAGGAAGTTTGTCTCAGAACTTGGTGTGGTTCCAACCATTGATGAAGCAATACCGGTTTACTGCGACAACAATGGAGCTATTGCACAAGCAAAGGAACCAAGGTCTAGTCAGCGATCCAAACATGTGCTTCGCCGCTATCATCTGATCAGAGAGATTATAGGTAGGAATGATATACAAATTGAGAAAATTTCCACTGAAAGGAATTTAGCGGATCCTTTAACTAAGGCCTTGCCTCAAAGTAAGTTTAAGGGTCATGTTAGAGCCTGTGGTATAGGGTACCGTAGCGATTGGCATTAGGCCAAGTGGGAGTTTGTTAGTGATATGAGAGAAGTGTTCTAAGGCAATCGCCTTATGATTGTAATCATTTATTTTAATAAATGAATATTCACTATTTGAGTATACATGTTTATGTATTTGATTGAGATCATAAACTCATTTTTTAAATGTCTACAATACAATTCACAGCATGAGAAAATTTGTGATAAATTCACAACTAGTGATTATCTCTACATGTGCAATTGTGAAGTATTGAAATTGTCCCTAGTCGATGAATTGATAAATACGGACACTATCAATTCTGTTGAGACTAGCATGAGTTATTCTCTAATCAGCTGATTCTCACTGGCTGGTGACATTGGAATGTCTAGAGATAAACATGAATGCTAGTTAAGGGAACTAGTTCATTGGAGTGATTAGCTGTAAAACTTCATATGGTAGTCCATATATAGATATGTCAATGAAGTTCTTACTGCAGCTTAAGTGCGATGTTGCTTTGACTTGCGGTGTTTAAGTCATCTTGGTCATGGAGACTTATACTTTGACATCTTAAGCATGCATCTCCAAGGAGGTGTGGACCCGGGGTGATTGGGTATAAGCCGAAGTGCCCGAAGATGTTTGAAGAGCCTACAAAGGATTCACCACTCCTTGCGAGGAGATGTATACCCAAGGCCTATCGTCGGATTGTTACTCGAAGCCTTTGGCCAGAGCATGACATGTTCAGAGTATGAATCTCTTAGATACATGAGAGCAATTAGAATCCGTAGGACGAGAAATGTTACTTGGGCTAGGTGTGACGTAGTCAGCCTAGTGGGGACTGACACACATAGACCATGTCCTGAACCAAGTGGGTATAAGATGGTGAAGGGAATGAGGCACGATTCATTATAGCTGCTGAAGGGTTTCAGAATTGTTTTTAAGGTCAACCGTTGATCTTTCGATTAATTGGGGATCATGATGTACTACTAGGTGCCACTCATGATCGTTCTATAATTGGTTAATTATAGACGACCAACATAAATCGAAAGCCTATTTAGTCACACGCACTACGAGTAATCCGAGGGATTTAAAACGAGTTGAAAATTAGATTTTCCAATCAAGAGAGATTGGGTTTGGTTGAGCCAAACGATAAGTCAAATCTAAATTTTTCAGAGACGCATGGGAAGCTTAAAATGGCTAAGTCATTCGAAGACTTAATAGATGAATTAAATGAGTTTAATTCATTGGGGTGTGCCCTGGATAGGCCGGCCAAAGAGGGTCTCCACCCTCTTTGCTTGGCCGGCCACCACAAAGGGAGGGAGCCAAATTGTTTGGTTCAATTTATAAAATAAATCAAGTGTGGTTTGTTTTATAAAAGTATAGATGATAAAGAAATTTATTTAAAGAAATTTATATAAAGAAATTTATATAAAATTTATTTTCATGGAAATTAAAATGAACCATGGATTAGTTTATTTTATTTTATAAAATCAATCATGGATTGATTTACCATGATAAAAAAATTTATATAAAGAAATTTATATAAAATTTATTTTACATGGAAATTAAAATGAACCATGGATTGTTTTATTTTATTTTATAAAATCAATCATAGATTGATTTACCATGATAAAAAAATTTATATAAAGAAATTTATATAAAGAAATTTATATGATAAATTTCTTATGAAAATTTATTCCATAAGAAAAAAGAGACTTGGCGGTTGAGAGACCACTATATAAAGGACCTAAGGCAAGGCTTGGAATTCATTCGAAATAATCCAAGTATTCTTGCTTGGGCTCTCTCCCTCTCCTCCCTTCTTCCTCTTGGCCGGCCACAAGCCTCTCCCCCTTTCTTCTTGCCGTGAGCACAAGGAGAAGCACCGAGGCGACGATGTTCTTCTGTTGGGACGATCTTCCTCTCTGGCCATCATCACCTTGAGATTGGGCGCAAGTCATCTTCCTCCTTCTCGCCGGAATTGTGATTCCGGCCAACCTTGGTGGTGAGTTTTTTTGATGTGATTACTTCTCTCTTGGTTTTTGTCGCGTTCTCGGAGAATCTAGTAGTTCTCGAGAACATGAAACTCGTGGCTTTGCGAAGTCATCCCGAAGATACTCGGCGTGGACGCGAATAGAGGCAGAGCTTCCGAGGGACGCTTACGGTTGGATCTCGTCCCTTTCTTCGAGTTACGCAAGGTAACAAGTAAATTAGTTTACGTTTCTTCAAAATTTTAAATATATGATCATGTCTATACAACATAAGGTTGCATGCTTAGATGTGTGGTTAAATAATTTGAGAAATTATTTATGCTAAACCTTTCGCTGCACGTAATTAATTTTAAAATTACGAACCCGCATCCATGTCAACATGCACCCGGTCCCAACAACAAGCACAAGTGAGCCAAATGTATCATCCTAATGGATCAAGCACTCTTTTTCAAATCTAATATCTCAAAGTTCATCCTATACTTCCACAAAACACATTCCAAGGCCTCTTCTTAAGGATGTAAACTCCGATTCGGGAAGAGGCTTGGTAAAGATGTCGGCTAGGTTCGACTTTGATTCAACATAGTGTAGTTCTATGTCTCCCCTTGCCACATGGTCTCTAATGAAGTGATGTTTCACTTCAATGTGTTTTGTCCTAGAGTGGTGAACCGGATTTTTGGTCAAGTTGATTGTACTTACATTATCACACAAAACTTTGACCTTTGTATAATGTTACTCATAATCTTCTAAGGTGTGTATGATCCAAAGGAGTTGGGAAACACATCCACCCATTGCCACATATTCCGCCTCCGTTGTTGATAGGGCAACGCATGGTTGTTTCTTACTACTCCAACTAACTAAGGAAGACCCAAGGAATTGACACCCTCCACAAGTACTCTTCCTATCTAGCTTACAACCCGCATAGTCCGAGTCGGTGTATCCAATAAGATCAACACTAGGGGTTCTTGGATACCAAAGTTCGACATTGAGGGTACCTTTGACATACCTTAGGATCCTCTTGACTACAACCAAATGAGACTCTTTGGCACAAGATTGGAACCTTGCACACATACCTACCGCAAAAAGTATATCGGGTCTACTAGCAGTTAGGTATAGTAGGCTACCAATCATGCTCCTATATTGCTTAGAGTCTACCATTTTACCTTCAAGGTCACTATCCATTTTCACATTGGTTCCTATGGGTGTAGATGCTACCTTAGCATTTTCTAAGCCAAATTTCTTTAACATTTCCTTAGCATATTTGGTTTTAAAAACATGTGTTCCTTCATTAGTTTACTTAACTTGAAGGCCTAAAAAGAAGGTTAACTCTCCTACAAGACTCGTCTCAAATTCATCTTCCATACACTTGATGAATTCTTGTAAGAAGTCATTATTTGTTGACCCAAAAATGATATCGTCTACATAGACTTGGGCAACAAATATCTCCTTGTCCTTAGATTTTAGGAACAAAGTATGGTCAATTGTTCCTCTCCTAAACCCCTTAGACACTAGAAATGAAAAAAGCCTCTCATACCAAGCCCGGGGAGCTTGTTTCAATCCATATAAGGCTTTTCTTAATTTGTAAACGTGTCTTGGATAATTAGGGTCCTCAAACCCGGGGGGTTGTTCTACGTAAACCTCTTCCTTAATGATCCCATTAAGGAATGCCGACTTCACATCCATTTGGTGAAGTGTGAAACCCATGTGAGCAGCATAGGATAGTAGGATTCTAATAGATTCTAATCTAGCTACGGGGGCATAAGTCTCATTATAGTCTAATCCCTCAACTTGGTTAAACCCCTTAGCTACCAATCTAGCTTTGTTCCTAGTGATTTTACCTTGGTCATCTAGCTTGTTCCTAAAGACCCATCTTGTGGTTACAATGATGCAATCATTGGGCCTAGGAACCAACTCCTAAACCTCACTTCTCTCAAATTGATTTAGCTCTTCTTGCATGGTTAAGACCCAATCAACATCTCCTAATGCTTCATCAATGGACTTGGGTTCTAATTGAGATATTAGAGCTATTTGACTAGTTTAATCCCTAAAATAGGACCTAGTCCTTACTCCTTGAGTTACATCACCCACTATTTGGTCAATAGGGCGATCGTGGTGATGTCTCAAGGGCCTAGAAGTTGTGGGTTCATTTACTACTTCTTCCTCTTCCTCCAGGGTACTTCTTACTCCCCTAGATCGTTGCCCTCCAAATGTAGGTCTTGGATTCTTTGGGCAAGGGGTTGGACCTCTTCTATATCCTTATCAATTAAGGCTTTTCTGGGGTAGGTATTTGTTGATTCATCAAACTTGACATTTGAGGACTCCTCAATCACTTTTGTCCTCTTGTTGTAAACTCTATAATCCCTACTGGTGGATGAGTATTCAACTAGAATTCCTTCATCAACTTTTGACTCAAACTTCCTTAGGTCATCTTTAGTATTTAGGATATACACTTTACATCCAAAGACCCTAAAGTAATAGACTTGTGGTACTCTCCCATTCCATAATTCAAAGGGTGTTTTTCCGAGGAACCTATGTACCAACACCCAGTTTTGAATATAACAAGCGGTGTTAACCGCTTCGGCCCAAAAGTAGCTAGGAAGGTAATATGCATTAAGTATAGTCCTAGCAGCTTCTTGTAGAGCTCGGTTTCTCCTCTCAACTACCCCATTTTGTTGAGGAGTCCTTGGGCATGAAAATTCATGCTTGTATCCATTTTCGACACAAAATTGTATGAAATTTGAATTTTGGAACTCCCCACCATCATCACTTCTAATTCGATTAATTTTGAGATGTTTTTCGTTTTCTACCCTTTTACTAAATCCTATGAATAGTTCTAGGGTATCGTCCTTATGTTTCATGAAGAAGACCCAAGTAAACTTAGAAAAATCATCTACAATAACTAGACAATATTTACTCCCTACAAGTGAGGGAGTACTATGACAATCAAATAGATCTATATGCAAGAGCTCTAATGGTAAAGTAGTAGTGGTTAGGGTTTTACCTTTGTGTGATGATTTTGATTGCTTACCCTCTTGGCATGCATCACACAATTTGGTCTTCTCGTATTTGATCATTGGTAGCCCCTTCACCAACACTTCCTTAGCCACTCTTGCAATGCTTCTCATGTTGACATGTCCAAGCCTCCAGTGCCACAACCACCCTTCCTCTTCTTTAGACATGAGACACTTAGCAACATTGTTAGTAGCATAACCAAGATCAAGATAATATAAATTTGCCTCTCTAAACCCTTCTAATATGACATTATTTGATTCATTATGTTTAATTATGCACTTCCTAGCATGAAATTCAACTTTAAAACTCGCATCACATAACTGACTCACACTAAGTAAGTTAAATTTCATATCTTTGATTAGGAGTACCTTATGTATAGAAATCGTGGGAGATACCTCAATGGTGCCCCTACAAATAATCTTCAATTTTCCACTATTTCCAAAGGAGACCGTCCCTTCTCTTAAGTAGCTAATAGTAGTGAACTTGCTCACATCCCCGGTCATGTGTCTTGAGCATCCACTATCTTCTATCCACATAGTTGAGGCCTCCTTCGCCTTTACCTATACAACATGAAAAACATACTCTTTTGGTACCCAAATCTTTGATCCATAAGCATCATTTAAAAATCTTTTAGGTACCCATGCCTTCTTTGTGTTTCCCTTAGTCCCTAGTCTCCTAGATGCACTAATCCTACCCGTGAGGGATACAAAGGTCACTTCCTTTGTCTTTGGCCTATATCCAAAGCCGGCCTTGTTATAAATGACCCTTTGACTGTTGATTATCATATCTAGGTTGCTAGATCCTACTTGGAATTTCCTAAGTGCCTTTGTGAGGTCATCTACCTTTTTCTTTAGTTCCCTATTTTCAGTTTCAAGACATGAAGCATGTGATGTAAGAGAACTAGCATGTAAGTCTTCCTTAAGTTTGTTAGATTCTATTATAAGCATGGCAATCTCATCTTTTAATTCCTTAATCTTACTTCTAGCCTTAGCCAAATCCATGTTAGTGCTAGAAATAATCTTAACTAATGTAGAGGAGGGTAAGTGGTATACCTCACTTACCGAAGCTTCTGACTCGGATGATGAAGAGGAGGAGTCGCTCTCATCACTGTTTGAACTTCTTTCATCATCTGATGAGTCTGAGTGATCCTGTGCCATAAGAGCAAAATGGGAAACTTGCTCTTCTTCTTCCTCTGAGGATGATGGATCATCCCAGGTTGTCTTGAGGTTGGTGGCACCCTTCTCCTTTCCCTTTGACTTCTTCTTGTCACCTTTCTTCTTCTCCTCCTTCTTGTCATATCTTCTCTTTAGCTGAGGGCACTCGTTCTTCATGTGTCCCTCTTGGTGGTAGTTGTAGCATATAATGTCCTTGGCCTTACCCTTGCCTTTGAACCCTTTCCTAGCATATGATTTGTTAGAGAAATTTCTGAAAGCTTTATGCATCTTTCTTACAATGAATGCCTCTTGGTCGCTATCCATGGAGGCGCTGGATTCCTCTGAATCTGATGAGGAGGAGTAGACCACCTTCTTCTTCTCCTTCCTCTTCTTCTTCTCCTTTTCTGCAATAAAGGAAATACCCTTCTCTTTGGCTGAGACGTTAGCTTGCTCGTGTAGTTCAAATTCACAAAATAAGTCATCTAATTTAACTATGGGCAAATCCCTTGATACCTTGTAAGCATCAACCATGGATGTCCACAAGGTGGTTCTCGGGAAGGCTTGTAGAACATACCTGACGATATCCCGGTTCTCGATCTTTTCTCTAATCACGTGGAGCTCATTGATTACTTCCTTCACCCTTCCATGTAGCTGGCTGACAGTCTCGTTGCTCTTCATGGATAAGGATTGGAGTTGGGCCACGAGCAAGTCCTTCTTTGCTCTTCTGGCCTCGTTTGACCCTTCGTTCAATTCCACCAATTTGTCCCACAGTTCCTTGGCGCTCTTGAATGACCCCACCTTGTTCAGTTGCTCCTTTAAGAGCCCGCAATGCAGTGTGGTGGTGGCCTTGGCATTGGACTGCGCCGTCTTCATTACCTCCTTTGACCAGGATCTCATCGGTGTCGGTTCTCCTCTTTCATCAACGGGTGCCTCGAAGTCATCTGCAATGCTAATCCAATTCTCAATATCGTTCATAAGATAGTATTGCATCCTACTTTTCCAATAAGCGAAGTCATTCCCGTCAAAGAAGGGTGGTCGTGCGGTGGAGTATCCCTCTTGAAACACCATTATACTTGCTCCGGTTAATGGTGAGTTCTTCATAAACGAACCGGCTCTGATACCAACAGATGGATCGATCTGGCGTGCTAGAGGGGGGGTGAATAACACTTTTTTAGTCGTTTCTCTACAAAGTCGTTAGTGCAGCGGAAACAATAATATGCAAAGAAAATATGAACAATGCTAACAACCAAACGTTTACTTGGTATCCACCCAGATGGGTGACTAATCCAAGGATCCGCGCCGTACACCACTTCCACTATGAAAAATTCTCCTTCAGCTGGAGAAACCTTTACAGTGGTGATCTTCCTCTTTACAGAATGCAGTAGCATAGGAGAGAGGAAGTAGAGAACACTCTTCAGACGAGCAGCACTTCGTTGTCGTACGGAACCGTACCGCTCACGTGCAAAAAGGTCCTCCTTTTATAGGAGAACAGGACAAACTCGCAGTCTGTCCAAACCCGCACCAGTTGACTGCCCATGGGGCAATCGACTGGTCTAACATTAATTGCTAGCCAACGGCTAGTTTCGGGGTGTTACCAGTTGACTGGAGGCTGAAAACTCTCTGTGAGTTTTGGCAGTAGACTGCCCTCTGGCCAGTCGACTGTGTTGGGACCGGGTGCATGTTGACATGGATACGGGTTCGTAATTTTAAAGTTTAATTACGTGCAGCGGAAGGTTTTGCATAAATAATTTCTTAAATTATTTTAACCACGTATCTAGCATGCAACCTTAAGTTGTGGAGATATGATCATAAATTAAAATTTTGCAGAAAAGTAAACTAATTTACTTAGTACCTCGCGTAACTTGAAGAAAGGGACGAGATCCAACCGTAGCGTACCTTGGAAGCTCCGCCTCTATTCGCGTCCACGCCGAGTTCTCTTCGGGAAGACTTCGCAAAGCCACGAGTTTCGTGCCGACAAGAACTACTAGATTCTCCAAAGGCACAACAAGAATATCAAGAGAGGGAGATGGAAGACTAACCACCAAGTAACGGAATCAAGATCCGGGAAAGGAAGGAGTTGGGACCCGCTTCTTTTTCTTCTTTGGCACCTTCTTGGTGGAGGAGACTCACGGCAACCCTAGGAGGTGCGCCGGCCCTAGAGGATGAAGAGGGCGCCGACCCTAGAGGAGGGAGAGGGAGAGAAGGAGAGAGAGAGAGCTTGCTTCTTTTTCTCTTGATTGGAAAATCCAATTTTCAACTCGTTTTAAATCCCTCGGATTACTCGTAGTGCGTGTGACTAAATAGGCTTTCGATTTATGTTGGCCGTCTATAATCAACCAATTATAGAACGATCATGAGTGGCACCTAGTAGTACATCATGACCCCCAATTAATCGAAAGATCAACGGTTGACCTCAGAAATAATTCTGAAACCCTTCAGCAGCTATAATGAGTCGTTCTTCATTCCCTTCACCATCTTATACCCACTTGGTTTAGGACACGGTCTTTATGTGTCAGTCCCCACTAGGCTGACTACGTCACACCTAGCCCAAGTAATGTCTTTCTCATCCAACGGATTCTAATTACTCTCATGTTTCCTAGAGATTCATACTCGGAACATGTTATGCTCTGGCCAGAGGCATCGAGTAACAATCCGACGATAGGCCTTGGGTATACATCTCCTCGCAAGGAGTGGTGAATCCTTTGTAGGCTGTTCAAACATCTTCGGGCACTTCGGCTTATACCCAATCATTCTGGGTCCACACCTCCTTAGAGATGCTTGCTTAAGATGTCAAAGTATAAGTCTCCGTGACCAAGATGATTTGAACATCGCAAGTCAAAGGAACATCGCACTTAAGCTGCAGTAAGAACTTCATTGACATATCTACATGTAGATTCCTATATGAAGTTTTACAGCCAGTCACTCCAATGAACTAGTTCCCGTAACTAGCATCCATGTTTATCTCCGGACATCCCAATGTCACCAGCCAGTGAGAATCAGCTGATTAGAGAATAACCCATGCTAGTCTCAACAGAATTGATAGTGTCTATATTTATCAATTCATCGACTAGGGACAATTTCAATACTTCACA
This sequence comes from Boesenbergia rotunda, assembly GCA_024364735.1. Taxonomy (NCBI): domain Eukaryota; kingdom Viridiplantae; phylum Streptophyta; class Magnoliopsida; order Zingiberales; family Zingiberaceae; genus Boesenbergia; species Boesenbergia rotunda. The sequence continues at coordinate 254,458 of JAGFNQ010006200.1, read as the reverse complement.
ATTGCACATGTAGAGATAATCACTAGTTGTGAATTCATCACAAATTCTCTCTTGTTGTGAATTGTATTGCGGACATTCAGTAAATGAGTTCAAGATCTCAATCAAATACATGAACATATATACTCAAATAGTGAATATTCATTTATTAAAGTAAATGATTACAATTATAAGGCGATTGCCTTAGGACACTTCTCTCATATTCTAACAGACTGCCCTGCCTCTTAGCTTAGTTTCAGCCACTCTAAACCTTCTCCTTCACGTGTGCCTTCAGGTCCACTCCATTGGCTCGTTCCTTGAAGTCATCTTCCTCTGGCTCTCGTCCCTCGGATGCGCACACAAGCCTTCTCTTGGCTTGCCTCCATGCCACCCTTCACGCGTGCCCTTGAAGTCCACTTCCCGGCTTGCCCTTGGAGTCCTCCTCCCTCGGCTCTCGTCCCTCGGATTTGTTCACCATGTGTGATCCTCCAAGTCCTGCAAACTCAATCACACACATCAAATACAACATAACACTCTAATCTTAAACATATTCACACACACACATCAAAACCATGATCTTCCAATCATTTTAGGGTCGATTACCTCAACAAGTATCATCATCATACTATTTATAGTGAACTTCCAACTTAATTTCTAATGAGCAACAACATATTGTTGACATAAACTTTAAAAGATCATAACTTTTGAATTATATTGAATCACGGACGCACATTATATCAAATCAAAAATCTCTAAGCGGGCTTCAATTTGATATTTTATTCATCTCATGGTTCAATCCTAGTAAAAAAATTATAGTTTCTTAAAGTTTAAGTCAACAACAACATTGTAGTTGGTCTTCGTGTTGTTGATCTTAATAAACTGGCAACAACGTGTTACTGACTTAAACTTTGAGAGACAATAATTTTTGACTTAGATTGAACCACGAGACGCATAATATATTAAATCGAAGTTCTTTAAACGAGTTTTGATTTGATATATTGTGAACCACATGAGTCAATCTAAATCAAAAACTAGATCTCTCAAAGTTTAAGTCATCAATAATGTGTAGCTGAGAACACCAACAACTCTTCATGTTGTTGATCTTAATATACTAGCAACAATGTATTGTTGATCATAAGATACTAGCAACGTGTTATACTTTTGAATTGGTTTGAATCATGGGACAGATAATATATCAAATCAAATATCTCTAAATAAGCATTGATTTGATATATTATATGCTTTGTGGTTCAGTCGTAATCAAAATTATGATCTCTTAAAATTTAAGTTAGCAACAACATTAATGTTGACATTCATGTAGAAAAATTTATCATACTTGAATCAAGTTGGAAAAACATCATTGCTTTCAATATAGTGTATTGCAATAGAGTTTAATGACATGGGTATAATATGGATACTAAGCCGAGCATACAAGACCTTGTTTGAAGTGAATCAAACATCTCTAGATCCATCTGTTGGGGTTGCAAGGTTGCAAATAAATTTTCATATTGAAAACACATGGGAAAGATCATGGACTTATAAGGGAAAGATATTTCTATTAGTATGAGGCCTTTTGAGTAAAGTCTGAAAATAAAACCATGAGAACTTAGGCCTACAGTGGACAATATCATATCATTGTGGAGATATCTAAATTCTTTCGATCTTAACAATTGGTATCAGATTCCGGACTGCTAGAATGTCTAACTGCTAACTGTGTAGAAGATCTATAATCTAATCGAACCATGTGAATAAAATATTTACCTCGAACAAAGGAAGTGGCGGCTTCCATGTCTGGATCAAGAGGAGCAGACATCGGATAATAAGTCCTAGTTACGACTAGGCAAGGAAGACCTAATAAGTCCGTTTGACTAAGGGATAAGAAAGTCCTTGTAGGTCGAGTGAACCAAGGGCCAAGAAGTCCAAGTAGAAAATTAAACTTGAACTAGGTTGTAAGCAATGAAGTCTTGATCAAGTGAATTGGACAAGAATTCCGTATTAAATTTGGTAAGATAGAATTCCCGATTCAGAAAATTATGAGAAAATTTATTTTCGAGTTTTCGAACATGATTGAAGGTTGAGGGGGTATGATTAAGGTGACTAAGAAGTTTGGAGGGATTAAATGGTATTAAACCAAACTTGAAGAGACTTTGGTTTTAATAAACTAAATTGGGAGGGGGGGCTAATCGCTTTAGACCCAAAAATGAAGGATGAGGGGTGTGGGTTTAATAAATAGAAATTAGAGAGTTAAATTGAAAAAAGAGCTTGGCCTAAATCCGTGTTTCCCTTCCCCTTCTTAGCAATTTTCGCTGAATTCCTCAGCTTGACAGAGACGATCTCGATTTGCCCTTCTCAATTTCTTCTTCATCTTCTCCTCTTTTCTTCCCTCCAATTAGGCACCGAGTTTACTTATCACATAAGTTCGCCGGAGAGTCAAGGGAGTGTCGTGATCCGGGCAGATGTAATCTGGGCGGAGGTGGGGCCCACTCAGACCGGTCCCTATGGATGACCTGGTCGTAGAGGGTCGAGCGAATGTCCGGGTCGGTGGTCAAGGCAATCCTAGGCTGGCCGATGAAAGGACATTGGAAGGCCATTAGGGTATGGGGCAGCTCAGGGGCTCGGCGGTGCTCGGTCGTGAGCTCACCTGGCGGGGAGGCCTGCACGACCACATGGTCACTATCGGGTTCACTCGAGTAAGTGCGATCGCGGCTCCGTGAAGGTTGGCCTGCTTCGGTGAGACTCCTGGGGAAGTGGCGTTGTGACTCGCCGATCGGCCTAGTACGGTCGGACGAACATCCGTGAAGAAGCTCGGACGCCGTACAGAGGATATCATTTACGCACCAAGGGGGTATGGAGGATACTAGGGGAATTTTGCTAGGGAATAGTGATGCGGCGCAGGACCACCAATGTGTCAGGCAGTTAAGAAAGACGGGAGGCTATACCACTAGGTCATGCTATTAGGCAGTAGGGTGTCAGATTCAACCCCTTTATCGGTTGGCAGGGCATGCATTAAATTCCTCAGGATGCTTTGGTAGGTTTTGTCTGTTGCCCCACCTATATAAAGGCCCCCCCCTTCAGAAAGGGGGGGGGGGTATGCTAAAGACTTCTCCTACAATTCTCCTCTCATTCTCTAATCACTGGAGTCCGGAGAGAGTCGTCGGAGTGTCCTCGTGGGAGATTCGCCCGATTTGTCTCTTTTCCCTTTGCGGGGATCTTCACTCGTTGTCCTTGCTGAGCACCAGACCGGGCATCCCTTCCATCCGGTGGGGCCTCGCATCTGGTCGGCCACCCAGCAGTCAATCTTTGGTAAACACTCGAGCGTGTCATCACAAGCTGGCCTCATTTACTTATCGATAAGATCAAAATTGGCGCCGTCTGTGGGAAATCATTCCTTGATCAGAAGACGAAAGATGGGACTCCAACAAGATGTCCATCATGATTTTATTAGAGGATTTCGAGCTGCTGGTCGCCACCAAGGCCCAGAAGCTGGCGTAGCAACAATTGTCGAGTGGCAACCCAGCCGCTAGGCTCCCGAGCGCCTCAGCTGTGGCGGTGCTCGCCCAACCGAAAGCAGGTACTCACTTCAGTGTGACTGCATATTTCCCTCGAGCCTTCTTCCGACCCAACGAAGATGAGGCTTAGTTGGATCATATGGAGATCTCCTCCTCTAGCCATGGGGTTCCCCGCAACCCGACCAAGAGCAAGGCTATCACCGATCAGACATCTCCGGGCAGGTCGGGTCTTCCCTTCTCTCGCCACATCCTCCGAGACCCCGTTCCCAAGCATTTTCGACTCTTGGCCATCCCGGAATATGGAGGGGTCACATACCCAGAGGACCACCTAGCCAAATTCGAAAATACAACCTTGCTGCATTAGTACACAAACGACATCAAGTGTTGAGCGTTCTTAACCACACTATTTGGTCCCGCTCAGCGGTGGTTCGATCAACTTCCTAGCAAATCAATACAGAACTTTAAGGATTTTAGGAAACTCTTCTTGTAGCACTTCGCGAGCAGCCAGAGACATCACAAAATAAACCTCAACCTCATTGCCCTTAAGGAAGGTCCAAAGGAGTCCTTAAGTGTTAGATCGTTGACGGTTTGCTAGAGGGGGAGGGGGTGAATAGCAAATTTCGGTTTGTTCTTCCTACAAGTGTTAGTGCGCAAGCAGAAATAATAACAATAAACACAAACAATCACTAACAAACTTAATTATGTGGTTCGGAGATGAAGACTCCTACTCCACGACAGTCCGTGAGGTGGACGATCCCTCGATCCTTCGGCGGATCACTCCTCGGATGGCCTCCGGCTAACTCGTGTAGCTCCTTGTGGGTGGAGAAACCTCGCCACAAACCCAAGTACACTTCTGAGCTCTCAAGACTACTAACAAGGCTTAACCAAGCTTGTTCGTCAAGAGCTCCCAGCCCAAACCGAGTTTTCTTAAATAGAACTCAAGGTTGAAAAACACCCGATCAGTCGACTGCTCCTAGGGCAGTCGACTGGTCCCACTGAAATTCGACCGTTGTAGCTCAACGTTCGAATTTCAGCCGACTCAACCAGCCGCTACCAGTCGACTGCTCCCAGGGCAGTCGATTGGTCTAGGGTCAGAAACCTTCTGTGAGTTTCTGTACTTGCTGGCAGTCGACTGTTATATTCCCAGTCGACTGCCCAGCTTACAAACACACTCTTCCTCACTCCAATGACCCTCCTCCACGCGTGCCTTCAGGTACACTCCTTTGGCTTGCCCCTCGAAGTCTTCTTCCACTGGCTATCGTCCCTCGGATGTGCACACAAGCCTTCCCTTGGCTTGCCTCCATACCACCCTTCACGTGTGCCTTTGAAGTCCACTCCCCGCCTTGCCCTTGGAGTCCTCCTCCCTCGACACTTGTCCCTTCATGACTTAGCTGACTCTCCACCAGCAGCCTTGACTGTTGCCTTCGCACCCTCTTCATCTTCGGCTCCCATCCCTCAGATGCACACAAGCCTCCAGCTTGTCTCCATGTCATCCTTCACGCATGCCTCGAAGTTCACACCCCTCAGCTCATCATCTCTGCTATCCAAGGTCCCTCGGGTGCACACAAGCCTCCAGCTTGTCCTATGCCACCCTACACCATACCGAAGTCGTCCAGCTAAGTCAATATGTGTAATCTGCATAACCTACACACTCACATACACATATTAGAACACAAGGGAAAACCTAACTTAAACCCTTTGCCCAAACATTAAAACACATGGTCACTCCGGACCATAGATTGCCTCAACATTAAAGACCTACATTAAAAGGTTAAACCAGGTGGCAATGGTTGTGTCGACCGTCAATCCAGAGGTGATGATGAGTGCATTCTCCCAAGGGCTACAAGATGGGAAATTCTTCCATTCGCTGATCTGGAAGATGCTCAAAAGTTTTGACGTCCTATTGGTGAAAGCGAACAAGTACGTCGATGTTGAGGAAGCGCAAGCTCCTTGGCGAAAGGAGGTGGGCTCAACGCTGGCCCTTTCCCCAGCTTAAAGGGCCGCCCCTCTTGCGAGGCCCATTCGAAGTCCCTGGGCAACCACCAATATGATAGGGTCGGAATACTGACAGGTGCAACAATTGGCCCAAGGATGTACTCCCGCCAAATGGAGGTCATATTACTCTTTCCACCAGAGCAACACGTACGCCACCCAGGAGTGCCGACAGCTGGGATGGGGGTAGGCTCCCGCCACCCAAGGAGCACGCTGGCCAGCTCTGCATAGAGACTTAGGCTCCCGGGGGCCGCCGAGGGACTCCCAGGTAGCAGTGCCTGTAGAAACACCCGTTGCTCGACAGCTATTCCAACAGGCCGGTCCACCTGAAGCTATTGAGGCTAATGAGAAACAAGCCAACCAACAGAATGCTGTGCAGGGGAAGATGAACATCATTTCTTGAGGGCCCACAAATGGGGACTCCAATCGGGCTCGTATGTCCCACCTGCGTTGACTAGAAATTCATCAGGTTGGGACCAACACGACTCAAGCCAAAGGCTCATAAATCAGTTTCGGGCCCCAAGACTTGCAAGGCTTGGAGGTCCCCATGATGAAGTTGCAGTCCAATCGATGGTAATAGCCAATTATCCACCGACCCATTGTGGACACTGATAGATCGAAGACGTTGCTAGGGGGGTGAATAGCAATTTTTCGACATTTTCTCTACAAGATTCTTAGCGCAGCGGAATATACAATAAAAAAAATCAAACAAATACTAACCAATGCTAACACAGAAGATTTACTTGGTATCCACCCCGGATGGGTGGCTAATCCAAGAATCCGTCAGTGGATTACGCCCCGGATAACCTCTGGCTAACTCTGTCGCTCCTTGTGGGTGGAGAAACCTCGCCACAACACTTCGGACGCTATCTGAGCACAAGAGACTACTAACTCACTTTACCCAAGTGAGTTTCATCAAGGATCTCAGCCTCCATGAAGTCCCCTTTAAATAGAACCCTAGGCTGATAATTCACCACCAGTCGACTGCCCCTAAGGGCAGTTGACTGGCCTAACCAAAATCCGACCATTACATGCCTAACGTTCGAATTCTAGTTGTCACCAGTCGACTGTGCCAAGGGCAGTCGACTGGTCCAGTGGCTAGACCCTTTCTGTGAGTTTTACCAGTCGACTACCCCAATGGCAGTTGACTGCCCTACTCACACACCTAGGGTTTCCCTTCCCGAGTACACTTCTCTCAGCACTCGACCCTAGGACTTTCCCGAGTACAATCACACAGCACTCTTACCCTCACGACTCGACTGACTCCTCCTCCGTAGCCTCGATTGTTGCCTTCGCACCCTCTTCATCTTCGGCTCCCGTCCCTCGGATGCACGCAAGCCTCCAGCTTGCCTCCATGCCATCCTTCACACATGCCTCAAAGTCCGCGCCCATCATCTCATCGTCCCTGCTCTCCAAGGTCCCTTGGATGCGCACGGAAGCCTCCAGCTTGCCTCCATGCCACTGAGGTCGTCCAGTCAAGTCCATATCTGTAACATGTACATCCTGCACACTCAACATACACATATGAGATAACAAGGGAAACCTAACTTAAACCCTTTGCCCAAACATCAAAATACTTGGTCACTCCGGACCACAGATTGCCTCAACAATCTCCTCCTTTTTGATGTTTGGCAATACGTTTAAGTTAGGGAAAGAAAGATAGTAGTCAATAGTAAAAACATGCTAAACAAATGCATATGCAATGAAAAAATGGATCCTATCCCAAGGCATCCCACACCTAACCCTCCAAGTTAAGATTTTTCCAAAACTTTTCCAAAACGGGTTTTTTAAAGCTTCTCCAAAGCTTTCCGTACATTGGACTTACAAAGGCTTTTTAAGAACCTTTCCAAGGTTCCCCTTACACCAAGAATGGAGCAACCATACTCCCCCTTAATCTTAGCTCCCCCTAAACCTAGGGTTTCCCGCAAAGGAGTGTTTGGTTTCCCAACTTAAACCCAACACTTCTTTCCCTTTGCCTAACATCAAAAAGAACTCAACAATATCCCAATTATCGGTTCTTTTAATCCCTAATGATCATAAACAATGTGTACTAGCCCCATACACTTGTTTTGCATCATTTGGACACATACCCAACTGCTGAAACTTAATTCAGCCTTGACCAGTTGACTGCCCCCCAGGGCAGTCGACTGATACTCTGAAAATCAAAATTTCAGCCTTTCTGATGAAATTCAAAAATGCGCCAGAAATTCCACAAATCTTCAAAAATTTCCAAATTTTGTGGAGACATTTGTGGTACCCATACCTACTTGGGAAAAATACATTCCAAAATGTATCTATCACGATTCCCATGTTTGACACAAACTCAAAACTAGCAAAAAGGTTCACTCAAACCTTAACCAAAAGTCCTGGTTTTGGTTTCCCCTTGATGTCTCTGCCCATGCCAACCCACAATGCGTCCCTAGCATTGATTTACATGGCAATTACACACTAAAAACCAATTTTCATGCAATATGACCCCAATGACATATTTTCATGCATAAACTCAAAAACACCGTGCCAAAACTTAAGAATTGAGACTCAAGTCCGTCTCCAATTCTTTTGGCACACTCCATGGTCCATCTAGACCTCTAGGAGCAACCCTCCCAAGGTCCATTCACCATATACCCCAAAGGCTTCTAGAGCTCCCCCTTGAGCTCTTAGCCCTAGTCACCTCCCTACGCGACTCAACAAACACTAGGCCACATCGGTGTTCCACCGGTGACTCTTGGCCCACAAACTTGACACTCTTAACCTTAGACACCTCGTCTTTGGTTAAGTCATTCTTTTTCCCTTTAAATGACATCCCCTTGCCATTTTTGGACTCCTCTTTCTTGCCATAATCATATGTTACCCTAGCATATTTCTTCCCCTTGGCATGAGAGTTCTTAGACCGGTATCCCAACCCCGATCTATCATTGGTGCGGTTTAAACCACCCAACACCATATCTAAACCCTTAGATCCAATAGTGAATCTCTCTAGGATTTTCTCTAACCTATCAAACTTTTCCCTTAAAGCTTGGTTTTCCCTTTCTAGGTTCCTAAACCTAGAATCCATATGTCCACTTTGGACATTCGTAGATCGTAGACCTACCCTCCTTTCTAGGCACATTTTTCTCCTTCTTGGAATTAGTACCATGATCCTTAGGTCTAGAGGTCTTGGGACTATCATTATGCATGCTTTTCCTAGGGTGTTGATCTACCTTGTTACTCCTATTCCTATCATTATACTTAAAACCAAAATTGTGCACAAGTAGGTAATTTTCATTAATCCTAGCATGCATGGATGAATGATTAACATGATTTTTAATATGCAAGGAGGAACTTGAAATTGAATTACATTTTGGCTTAAGGTTAGGAGTTACCTTCCTTACCTTTGGAGTTCCTCTTTGATGTAGGCTTCTTCTCTTCCTTCTTTCCTCCTTCTCCCATTTTCTTAGATGCTCCATTTTCTTTATTTCACCTTTCATTGGGCACTTGGTTTGGTAGTGCCCTAATTCTCCACATGTGAAGCATCTAATCTTCATTTTCCTCTCTTGGGCTTCTCCATTTCTAAAATTCATGTTAGACTTAAATCGAATAGACCCAGGTTTGAGAGTACCTCCTTTTTCTTACCTAGAGGGCACTTGTCTTTGTAGTGCCCCTTTTCGTTGCAACCAAAGCATGTGATGTGCTCTTTCGATTTAGCTTTGGTGGAGGTGGAGGCTAGGTTGACTTCTTGAACCTTGGATGATGTGGTTGCTTCCTCTTGATACGGTATAGTTGAGGGTCTCTCCTCTCTCTCAATTCTTGAGATTGATGCTTCCTCTTCTTCTCTTGAGGAGGTTGATGATCTTTCACTTAATTCTTCCTCCTCTTGGGCTATTGAGTTCACTTCCTCGAGTTCTTCCACTACTTGACCTCGTGTAGGGTTTTTATGAAATTCTTCTACTTTGATCTACAATTCATGTGCATTTTTGTACGCTCCTACACCATTCAAAATATTAGTAGGCAAAGTATTAAGCAATATGTCAATTACCTTTTTATTCGCCTTGGATTGATTTTCTTGTTCTTGATTCCAATATCTAGGTCTCCGTGCTTATCCTTTGGAATCTTGAAGGACTCTTCAAACGCAATCCGAAGGTCCCACTCCATTCCGAACCACGTCTCCATCCGTGACTTCCAATACCCGAAATCGTCATGGTCGTAGGCCGGCGGAGTGTAGATGTCGTCCTCGAATTTTTTCATGTTCTTCTCCTCTAGTGTGTGCTCCCTCGGCGGTTAGTCTGATCAAGAGCGGTCCTCGCTCTGATACTGATTGATAGATCGAAGACGTTGCTAGAGGGGGGGTGAATAGCAATTTTTTGACGTTTTCTCTAGAAGATTGTTAGGGCAGCGGAATATACAATAAAAACAATCAAACAAATACTAACCAATGCTAACACAGAAGATTTACTTGGTATCCACACCGGACGGGTGACTAATCCAAGAATCCGTCGATGGATCACGCCCCGGATAACCTCCGGCTAACTCTATCGCTCCTTGTGGGTGGAGAAACCTCGCCACAACACTTCGGACGCTATCTGAGCACAAGAGACTACTAACTCACTTTACCCAAGTGAGTTTCGTCAAGGATCTCAGTCTCCACGAAGTCCTCTTTAAATAGAACCCTAGGCTGATAACTCGCCACCAGTCGACTGCCCCCAAGGGCAGTGGACTGCCCTCACCAAAATCCGACCGTTACACGCCTAACGTTCGAATTCTGGCTGTCACCAGTTGACTGCTCCAAGGCCAGTCGACTGGTCCAGTGGCCAGACCCTTTCTGTTAGTTTTACCAGTCGACTGCCCCAATGGCAGTCAACTGCCCTACTCACACACCTAGGGTTTCCCTTCCCGAGTACTCTCTCAGCACTCGACCCTAGGACTTTCCCGAGTACAATCACACAGCACTCGTACCCTCACGACTCGACTGACTCCTCCTCCGCAACCTTGACTGTTGTCTTTGCGCCCTCTTCATCTTCAGCTCCTGTCCCTCGAATACACGCAAGCCTCCAGCTTGCCTCCATGTCATCCTTCACACATGCCTCGAAGTCTGTGCCCATCAGCTCATCGTCCCTGCTCTCCAAGGTCCCTCGGATGCATACGCAAGCCTCCAGCTTGCCTCCATGCCACCCTTCACCGTACTGAGGCCGTCTAGTCAAGTCCATATGTGTAACCTTTACATCCTGCACACTCAACATACACATTTGAGATAACAAGGGAAACCTAACTTAATCCCTTTGCCCAAATATCAAAACACTTGGTCACTCTAGACCACAGATTGCCTCAACAAACACTAGCATCTCGGTCAACGTACTCTATAAGAGTGTGTTTGACTAGCTATAGTTCGACGTGGTAGAGTTGCAGGCAGTGGCCACACCTTTGTTGGGATTCACAAGCAACAAGGTACAGTCGGTCGGACAGATTAAGCTAGTCATTTCCTTGGGAGTGGAGCCCCTAAAGAGGGCCCAATGGTCCATCTTCCTAATAGTCGATGCCCCATCCGCTTATAATGCTATATTGTGTCGACTGGCACTCAATGAGTTCTGGGTAGTTGTGTCTACTTTCTATCTTAAAGTCAAGTTTCTTGTAGGGGACTGGGTGGGGGAGGCTCGGGGAGATTAGAGGGTAGCACGACATTGTTACATGGATGACGTTCGGATGGAGGTCCGAAAGATGTTTAGGGTGTCGCCGGCCAGTTGCAACATGGCACAACCTTCACCCTGGGTTGAACTGGGGGAAGATAAAGAGGTGGTTTAGCTACCCCTTGAACAAGAAGAAGCTAAGGTAAAGATAGCGGGGGGCCTCTCGGGTGAGATGAGGCAGGAATTGATAAGTTGTCTGGCCTGAAACTAGGACGTATTTGCGTGGTCAGTCAGGAATTTGAGAGGCGTCTGACTGAAGGTCATGGAGCATTATCTGCACGTTTACCCTAATGCCCGACTAGTAAAGTAACGAAAAAGGGACTTCAACACTGAACAAAATAAAGTCATTCGAGCTGAGGTGGACAAGCTCTTGGAAGTCGGGCACATTCAGGAGGTTCAGTTCCCGCCTTAGCTGGCCAACGTGGTGTTGGTATCCAAGCCGGACAATAAATGACATGTTTGTATTGACTTTTAGGATCTTAACCGAGCTTGCCCGAAAGATTGTTATCCTTTGCCACAAATCGAGTATATAGTGGACTCCACCGCGGTGAGTGAGTTGATCTACATTTTGGACACAAATTAGGGGTACCATCAAGGTCCTCTAGCACCAATCGACCAGGAAAAGGCCAATTTCATCACGGCGGATTGTACGTATTGTTCTACTGTGATGTCATTCGGATTGAAGAATGCAGGGGCCACATATCAACGGATGATGAACAAGGTCTTCCGGGAGCAAATCGAATGAAACATTGAGGTATACATCGATGATATCCTCATCAAGTCTGCCCAAGCAGGCGACCTTATAAATGACAATGAAGAAACGTGTGACACATTGAGAAAGTATGGGTTAAAGTTAAACCCGACCAAGTGCCTCTTCGGAGCCAGAAACGGGAATTTTCTGGGGTAAATTATCACCGAGTGAGGCATCGAAACCAACCCGAGCAAGGTAAAGGCCCTGCTCGACATGCTTGCCCCTTAATGTTTAAAGGAATCCCAGAGGCTGACCAGCAGAATTACGATGTTGTCGCGTTTCATCTCCTATTTAGCTGACAGGAGCTTGTCATTCTTCAAAACATTACGTCGAGCCACCAAGTTCTAGTGGGATGGTGAGTGTGACCAGGCGTTTGAGTAGCTGAAGTCTTATCTGGTCAGACTACCTGTGCTAGCCAAGCCAGTGGAAGGTGAAGTCTTGTACATTTACTTGTCGGCCACGCTAGAGGCAGTGAGTGTTGTACTAGTGAAACGAAGAGAAGCTGAGCAACAACTGATATACTTCTTTGGGTACTTATTGAATGAAGCCGAGTGTCGTTACACCGCACTCGAGAAGTTGGCGTACACCCTTGTCTTGGCCGCCCGACGTCTCTAGCCTTACTTCCTAGTCCACCCAATCATTATACTTACCAATAGTGCCTTGGGAAGGGTATTAATTAACCTGGAGGCTTCCGATCGGATGATCAACTAGACCACCAAACTTAGTGAATACGACATTCAGTACCAACCTTGATCGTCCATTAAAGCTCAAGCGCTTGCGGACTTCCTCAGCAAACTATACACAGAAGAGATTGAAGGAGTATGGAAAATTTACGTGGACGGTTCTTCCACCCGGTAGGGGAGTGGCTAAGGGATCCTTATGATATCCCCCAAGGAAGATCATCTTCATCTGGCCTTCCAGTTGGAATATCAGGCCACTAACAATGAAGAGTATGTATATGTTGGATCGAGAGAATACGATAGAGGGGGGGTGATTATCGTAAACCGTTTCAGATTAAAGATAAGAGAATACGCAGTGGAAAATTAAAACACAACGCAAAAACGCAAGCAGTTTTACTTGGTTCGGAGTCGCGGTCGGCTCCTACTCCAAGGCCCACGGTCATTGACAATTTACTGCGGCCAATTCTATATGCACGCAAATGTAACAAAAGATATTACAGTTGTAGTGCAGCAAATGAAATTGACTTCTTCGTTTACCGACGCCCGGTGTCGATCGTACTTTCGAGCAGAGGGTCGTCGTCGGCGCTTGAATCTTGAGATGGAAGGTTTCCGGAGCAGTGCGCTTGAGTCGAAGAGCGTAGAAGCATTAGCAAGTTGTGTTGAGAAGCCTTGGGGGTCGAGGGCTATTTATAGCAATCCTGGGGGCGCCCTGGACGTTGGGGGCGCCCTCTACATGGCCTTCGATCCGCAACAATCTTAGTCAGCCTTTATCCCTCAAGGATCGGGCTGAGGTTTGACTGGGCGCGCCCGGGACGCAGGGGGCGCCCGAGTTGACTCGGTCCGCTGGCTTCTCGGCTGGATAAACTCTATCCGCTTCGTTGGCTTGAGCCCAGGGCGCCCAAGGCATCCGGGGCGCCCGGGAGCACGGGGGCGCCCGGGAGCTTGGGGGCGCCCCGCCCAGTGAGCTTCTGAAGCGTTACTTGCTCAGCTTGTCTTGCCTTCACCTTGGGGGTGCCCGGGACCTCCGGGGTGCCCTGCCCAGCTGCTGCCCCTCTCCTTTAGGGCGTTCTGAGCTGCAGAAACTCGTTCCTTCAGTCCTGCATCCAGGGTTAGTGCCACACAAAACAAAACAAGAATGTTAGTGAGTTTTACAGCCGTAGCTGTCTTGGTTCTAACTTTGTGTCTCCAAAATGGAGCCCTAGGTCGAGCCGACGCCTACTGTTCCCTCGACGGGGAACGCGTCCTCACCTACTCCTCTCAGGAGAGTTTACCTTTTGCCAACTGGCTCCTCCAGTTGGACTTTTGCCCGATGCACCTGACCAGGTCTTCGTGCCCACCTTCCGAGCAGGTCTTCGGTGCCCAGCTCCTTGCCAGGGCTTCGTGCCCAGTCCTCGACTAAGACTTCGTGCCCACCTTCCAAGAAGGTCTTCGGTGCCCAGCTCCTTGCTAGGGCTTCATGCCCAGTCCTCGACCAGGACTTCGTGCCTAGTGTACCTAGGGCTTCTTTTCCTGTACACTTAGTGAACATGTTAGATCAACATAACATCTTAACTTTTGAACCCTTTTGCCATTATCAAAATCCAGGTTCGACTTAGGTGCTACCTGCACCAACAATCTCCCCCTTTTTGATTTATGGCAACTCGATTCAAAAAGTTAAGTTAATCGAAACAGGTAAAACACTAGTTTAGTTTCCTCCCCCTGGAAGGAATCTCCCCCTAGGTTTTTCAAAGGTTCGTAGGATTTGAAAATTTCTAAATCTAAAGATGGAATTAATTTTTTCAAAAGAAAGTTTTAGAAAACTTTTTCCAACAAAAAATTTGGTTGGGCACTTTGGAAAATTTATTCTGGGAAAAAATTTCGACTTAGTAGAACATCTTTTAAGTTCTTAGAAGCGTTAAATGTTTTCAATCTCTTTAGTACTTTTAAAAGCTTTATACATAGAAACTTTTCTTTTAGAGAAGTTTAGGAATAAGTACTTAGAGATATTTTGAACATAGCTTAAGTCTAAGTACTTAAAAAAAACTTTTGAAAACTGCTTGGGTTAAGTACAGTACTTAGAGATATTTTGAACATAACTTAAGTTTAAGTACTTAAAAAAACTTTTGAAAACTGCTTGGGTTAAGTACAGTACTTAGAGATATTTTGAACATAGCTTAAGTTTAAGTACTTAAAAAAAACTTTTGAAAACTTCTTGGGTTAAGTATTTAGAATCAATTTTGAAAACAATTTAGATCAAGTACTTTTGAAACAGTTTTGAAAAAAAACTTAGATTTAAGTACTTTGAAAAAAAACTAGGTTTAAGTACTTTGAAATAGTTTTGAAAAAACTTAGATTAAGTACTTTTTGAATAAAGGATAAAGTTTTGAAAAAATTTTTAAAGCTTCTCTCCTTTCCTATCTCTCCCCCTTTGCCATATATCAAAAATAAAGCAATATAGCAAAAATAAATTGCATGAAAAAAATAATGTGCTGTACTGAACCAATTTCAATTATCTCTTTAGGGTCCTGTCTAACCCAATTAGCTACTTACTAACTGTTATAAACAGTAGTTTTCGCTAGGGTTAGTCAAGTTAAGTGTTCTGTTTAAGTTAGATTTTCTAAACTTGACACTTAACCTGATTGCTGTTTAATTTATATTTAGTGCCCCAATTACTACAGATACACTGACTTAAAGCATCTTGAATTAAGGCAAAGGCCTAAGCATCTCAACCCATTCTAGGTTATCATTCAAAAGTACCCTAGGTGCATGCAGTTCTAGGGTTAGGGCCTAGGCTAAATCCATTTGCGAAAAAGCCCTAGTTTTGAAGGGGGTAGTTTTTGAATCTTAGGTCGAAAAATTATGTCGAAAAATTATAAAAAAGAAATGCTAAAAAGATTTTTTAAATTAATTAAAAGCTAATTTTGAAATCAAGTAAAGTAGTTTTAAAATTGTTTTTAGAAACTGATTTTCAAATCAAGTAAAGCAGTAAGAAAACCAAAAGTAGAGTAAACCTATTCTACCAAGCATAATCCTAACTGCCTTCTTAGTGAGCTGAACTCAGATTCAGGTAGGGGTTTGGTGAATATGTCAGCTAAGTTAGATTTAGAATCTACATGCTTAAGGACTATCTCACCCCTGGCTACGTGATCTTTTACAAAGTAGTGTTTGACTTCTATGTGTTTGGTTCTGGAGTGTTGGATTAGATTTTTAGTCAGATTAATTGAGCTTATATTATCAATGTAGACCTGAGTTTGAGTGTAGTTAAGCTGGAAGTCTTTAAGAGTGTGCATCATCCATAAGAGTTGTGCTACACATTCTCCTAAAGCTACATACTCAGCTTCAGTTGTGGATAGAGCTACACAGTGTTATTTTTTGCTGCACTAACTTACTAGACTATTCCCTAACAGTTGGCAGCTTCCACTTGTGCTCTTTCTATCTAATTTACAACCAGTGTAATCAGAATCCGAGTATCCTGACAAGTCAAAGATTGAGGTCCTAGGATACCAAATCCCTACATTTAGAATGCCCTTAACATATCTTAGTATTCTTTTTAGGGCTGCTAAGTGCGTTTCCTTAGCACAGGTTTGGTATCTAGCACACATTCCTACAGCAAAAAGGATATCAGGTCTACTGGCTGTAAGGTACAGTAGACTTCCAATTATACTTCTATAGAGCTTAAGTCTACTGGTTTACCATCAGGGTCACTATCTATTTTTACATTTGTGGCCATGGGGGTACTTATGTTTTTAGAGTTATCCATTTTAAATTTCTTTATTAACTCTTTAACATATTTAAATTGATGGACATAGTTTCCATCCCTAGTTTGTTTAATTTGTAACCCTAGAAAAAAGTTGAGTTCACCAACTAGGCTCATTTCAAACTCATTTTCCATTATTTTCATGAATTCTTTTAAAAAATTAGAGTTGGTGGACCCAAAGATTATGTCATCGACGTAGATTTGGGCAATAAAGATTTCTTTTCCTAGGGTCTTAATAAATAGGGTTGAATCGATTTGTCCTTGTTTAAATTCTTTAGAAATTAGGTAAGTTGATAAACGTTCATACTAGGCCCTAGGTGCTTGTTTTAGTCCATAAAGTGCTTTAGTGAGTTTGTAAACATGGTCAGGTCTTTCTAAGTCCTCAAACCCAGGGGCTGTCCTACATAGACCTCTACCTTAATGAATCCATTTAGAAAGGATGACTTTACATCCATTTGGTATAGTTTAAATCCTTTATGGGATGCAAATGCTAATAACATCCTAATGGACTCAAGTCTAGCTACTGGGGCATAGGTTTCGTCATAATCTAACCCTTCTACTTAACTGAATCCTTTCGCTACTAAGCGGGCTTTATTTCTGACTATTTCTCCTTAATCATTTAGCTTATTCCTAAAAACCCACTTAGTGTCAATGATGGATTTGCCCTCAGGTTTAGGTACTAGTTCCCAGACTTGGTTCCTCTCAAATTGGGCTAACACTTCTTGCATAGCTATGATCCAATCAGGATCAGGTAGGGCTTCCTCTATATTCGAAATCAATGCTATCTGACTGAGGTTTCTATAGGAGGACCTAGTTCTGACTCCTAGAGTTGGATCACCCACAATTTGATCAGTTGGGTGACTGAGTCTAGGTTTCTTGGTTTTTCTAGAACTTGGTTCAGCCTCCGGTCCAGCTGGTCGATTTGGTTCAATATTTAATTCAACATTTGGCTCAACTGTTGGTTCAATTGACTCACTCGTTGGTTCAATAGTTGGTTCACTAGTTAATTCATTTAAGGGTTCAATTAAAGGTTCAACAGTTTGTGTTGGATCGAGAAGCCCGATAGAGGGGGGGGGGTGAATATCGGAAAACTTTCGGATTCGTATAAGAAAAGGTACGCAGCGGAAATTGACGAAAAGGACACAGAGACGCAATCGATTTACTTGGTTCGGAGCCTGTGTCGACTCCTACTCCAAGGCCCACGGTCGTTGACCGTTTACTTTGGGCAATTCTATATTTGGCGCAAATAAGTTACACAATATGATTTACAAAATCAAGTGTAATAAAATATTAATTAAAGAAATACGCTCTTCTTTTTACCGACGTCCGGAGTAGGTCGACTCTTTCGGGGCAGCAGGACGTCGTCGGCTCGAGGTGAAGCGTTTCCGGAGCAAGGCGCGAGCGTAGAAGAACTTTGAGGCGTTGGAATAATTGATGTCTTGAAGCCTTGGTCGAAGGTCCCTTATATAGAGCCTGGGGGTGCCCGGGATGTCGGGGGCGCCCCCCACGTGGCGTTTGATCCGGTTGTAGCTCGGTCGCCGTTTGATCCCCTTATCCTCGGGATCCGCTTTGACCGGGGCGCCCGCAGCGCTCGGGGCACCCGGATTGACCGGGTCAAAACTCTATCCTTTGGCTTTGCTTGGCTTCGAGGGGTTCGGGTTCGATGTATGCGCATGGGGGCGCCCGCAGCGCAGGGGGCGCCCGCGAGCAGCGGGGGCGCCCCGAATATGAACTGTCGAAGCCACATTGCATTTGTTGTGTTTGGTGTTCACCTTGGGGGCGCCCGGGACACTCCGGGCGCCCTGGTCAGCAGTTGCCTCACTCCTTTGAGGCACTCTGAGCTGCAGACTCATGTTCCTTCGGTCCTGCATCCAGGGTTAGTCCAAAGCACAATAACATAATAAATTATTAGATTTATACAGCCTTAGCTGTCTTGGTTCTGACTTTGGTCTCCAAAATGGAGCCCTAGGTCGAACCGACGCCTACTGTTCCCTCGACGGGGAACGCGTCCTCACCTACTCCTCTCGGGAGAATTTACCTGATGCCAACCGTTCCTTTGGTTGGACTTTTGCCTGACGGTCCTTTGTCAGGTTTTGTAAACAGGCAGTCCTTCGCCAGTTGCCTAGCAGTCCTTTGCTAGGGCTTCGGTCCCAGACTGTCCTTCGCCTGGAGCCTAGCAGTCCTTCGCTAGGACTTTCTTTCCTGGCATTCCTTTCCAGTGCCTAGCAGTCCTTCGCTAGGGCTTTTCCTGCACACTTGATTAACTTGTTAGAAAAAAAGAAAGACTTAACTTTTGACCTATGTTGCCATTATCAAAACACAGGTTTGACTTAGGTGCATTCTGCACCAACAATCTCCCCCTTTTTGATTTATGGCAACCCTAGTTCAAAAAGTTAAGTTTAAGCAACATATGAAAAAAGTTTTATTCCCTCCCCCTGGAAGGAATCTCTCCCTAGATTTTTTAAAAATTCGTGGGGTTTTTTAAAGATTTTACTTGTACTTTGAAAACTTAAGTTTTAGGTACTTATAAGTAACTTAAAAGTACATAGTAGAGTTTTTAAAGCATAATTTGAGTACTTACAGAAATTTTTTTTTAAAGTCTTAAGTTTTTAAAGTACTCAAAATGTTAGCTTAGTATTTTTTGAAACACTTTAGTACTTAACAATTTTGAAAAGCTTTAGCTTTAGAGTAATAGCTTAAGTAGAAACCTTTTGAAAGGCTAGAGTATCTTGCAAAATTTGAAAGCTTGAAAAAATTTTGAAGCTAGAGTACTTTAGCAAAATTTGAAAGCTTGAAAAAATTTTGACGCTTGAGTACTTTGCAAAATTTTGAGAGCTTAAGTATTTTTCAAAAAAATTTGAATAAGTAAAACTTTTTGAAAGCAACCTTTTTGAATAAAGGATAGAGTATAGAAAAATTTTTAAAAAATTTGAAAATTTTACTTTACTTTCTCCTTTCCTATCTCTCCCCCTTTGCCATATATCAAAACAAATAAGAATAGCATGGATAAAGGAAATAAATAAGAGTTTGCTGTACTGAACCAGTTTGATTTTCACTAAATCAATCAATTTTTGTTTATAGGGACCTGTCTAACCCAATTAGCTACTTACTAACTGTTATATACAGTAGTTTTTGCTAGGGTTAGTCAAGTTAAGTGTTTCTATTCAAGTTAGATTTTCTAATCTTGACACTTAACTTGATTGCTGTATAAGTTGTATTTAGTGCCCCATTTCTGCAGATGCACTGACTTAAAGCATCTTGAATTGAGGCAAAGACCTAAGCATCTCAACCCTTTCTAGGTTATCAATCAAAAGTATCCTTAGGTGCTTGTGAGATGCTGGCTTCTAAGTCTATAGGTGCATGCGTTCTAGGGTTAAAGCCTAGGCTAAGTCCATTTTCGAAAAAGCCCTAGTTTTGAAGGGGGTAGTTTTAAAATTAATATGAAACTAAGTCGAAAAGATTTTAAAATTGATTTTTGAAACAGAAACTAAGTTAAAAATGAAAACTGATTTTGAAATTTAAATAAAACAGTTTTTCAAAATTCTAATTTTAGAAAACTTATTTTTGAAATCAAGTAGAGTAAAAACAATTGAGTTAAACTATTCTACTGAACACAATCCTGTCACTAGTGAGCATGAGCTAGTCAACATAACATAAAGTAGGTACTCAAGGTTCAACACAGTCATATAGTCAAACACAAGTCAACCCTACTGAGTAGGGATAGTCAAATAGGTACAATGATAAGTCAATCTAAGACGAAGGACCGGGATGATCGGACGGGCCAGGCTGCCATGCATCAAATCGTGCCATCATCTCTAGATACTGTGCATCTCTGGCCTCCCGCTCAGCTCTAAGGGCGCTCATATACTCGGTGTAGTAGCCCCGATTTGTCTCCAAGTCTTCGGCATGATTGGCTTCGATTTCCTCTCGGAGGCTTTGGATCTGTGTTTCCAAATGTGTCACTCTCTGGTAGAGTGTCGGTGGAGCGGGTTCGTCGACGTGTGCTCAGACGGCTGCAGCTACGTCTCCAACATCGACCTCAACCTCCTCATCTGAATCGACTCGAGCTCCGGCCTGGTGTCGTCTCCAGCTCAGAACCCCGGTGGCCGATACCTCTAGACCGGCTAATGAGAAGTTCCTAAACCCTATCTCGTCAAAGTCAGTCATAGCGGTGATTTCACCAATGGTAATGTCCCGCCCGTGGTGATGTAGAAGGGAAGTAATGATGTGGCAATATGGTGTGCGCACTCGTCCCTGGGTCTTGACACTGGACGCATGCAGAATGGTATGAAACATATAGAGTCCAATGTCCAGGTCAAGGTGATGGACTAGTGCATAAAGAAGGAAAGCATGAAAGGGTCGCATAGTCCCTAGGTCTCTGGTAGAGAGTGGTAGGATACAGCGGACCAGAACTCTATACAAGGCATAGTTTTGGGCCTGAAGTTCTACAGCTTGGAAGCGTCTATTTTCGGGAAGGTCTGCCCTATAGAAATAGTTGTGGATAGTGTCTAGGGTAATGTCTGAGTAGGGAGGATCAAATGGGGGGTTCCTAGGAGGATAGCAGCAAAATGTGGACTGAGAAGGTCGCAGTCCTAGGAAGCGGTTCAACAGGGTAGGGGTTATAGATAGAGGAATCCCTTGGACAGTAGTATGAATCATAAGATTATCTTGTCGAATAATATTATTGTAAAATTCTGCGCATAAAGATTCATTAATGGTATGCGTGCAGAAGACAAGATTGTCCAATTGATAGAAGTTGATGATGTTCATGGCGACAGGGCATGATTGGGTAAAAAAGTGCCTATTGAGATAACTCGTTTTAATAGGCTTGTAGATTGTTTGTGCGAACCTATTACATAACTCTAGATTAGGAAATCTAGGGTCGGGACTAGGTTGGGCACCGGGGTTGGCCGGATTTGGTCGGCGTCTTCTAAGTTAAGAGAGTTTAAAGAATGAATAAAGATATTGCATGGAATAAATTTAAATGCAATAAAATTACTAATCATACCGGACGGCTCGAGGAGGCATAGTTGAGAGAGAGGACTTGCAAGGTCTTCTTGAAGAGTAAGAAGTGGAGAAGAAGGTTGGTTTTGGTGTGGGAAGTGAAGGAGTTTCGGATGCCTTTTATAGGCAATTTCATGGGGGCGCCCGGGAGCTTCCGGGCGCCCTGGTCAGGGCTGCTGTCAAAGGCAGTTTAAAGGACTGGTTGGGGGCGCCCGGGACAGTCCGGACGCCCTCAACAGGTTGCTTTGCAGGTTTGACTGCATTGGAGGTGATGGGGGCGCCCGCGTGGTTTCGGGCGCCCTGGTCAAGGGCAAGACAGCTTTTCTGTCTCGAGGAACGAAAAAGTGAAGGGGGGGCGCCCGTGTGGTCCCGGGCGCCCTGCTCAAGGGTATGTGGAGACAAAAATTTGTCTTGTCATTGTTTAACTATGGTTTAATCAATTTGACCATGGTTGGGATTGATTTTGACTGTTTTGACCATAGTTTGGCAAGGTTGACCATGTTGACTGTGTTGACCAAGGTTGACCATGGTTTGACCAAGGTTTGACAAATACAAGATTATCCAAAAAAAATTACTTGAGTCTTAATTCTACTGTCTCACTTAAATCTTAGGGTTTTCAATCACGTTAACCTTATAGGTTTCGTGAGACAGATTAGAAGTTATTTTGAAAAAGTTTGATTAATTTTGAAAACAATTAAATTTATGTTTAAATCTATAAATAACTGAAATTTTGTGTTAGATTCGAATTTAACAAAAATTAATTTGAATTTGAAATTCAAAAATTGGCTTCCAGGTCTTGGCGAGGCACTAGGCCTTCTTTGGCCGAAGCCTTATGGGATCATCCACCCTTTCCTTGATAAAGCCTTTTAATGAAATTTCATTTTCAAAATCAATTTCTGAAAAATTTCTGGTCTAACTAGTTTGGGGTTTTGGATCGGTAGCTTCGGTCAGTTCCGCCAGTCTAAAGAGACCAAGTGAACTTGATCTTATTAGAATTGGTTTCCCCAACGTACTATCATCTCACCTCTACCCAATACTATGTTGTCAAATTTCAGCTAAGTTTGTTCAGTCCTTAACTAACCTAAGTCTAAGCATGGTATATTGCAGAAATTAAATAAACAATCAAACAATCAATTTAAATCAATAATGACAAGTTTATCTAATAATAAAAATGGTTTTCAGTTTGGCTCCCCCTGGACTAAAGCCACGGTGATGGTTAGGCAAGATGTGAATCTTGTCCTTGGGGATCCAATACTGATTTGATCCAGTTGGTTTGTTCAGGCATAGTTTAGGTACCCATGCCTGAGTTTTGCCTCTGGACTGATTCAGTACAGCCAAATACGATCTTTGTCGGGATTTGGTTCGGTAGCCAAGTCCAGATCGATTTAGAACTGATTTCTGTTTTCCAAGGATCATGTCAAGAACCTTGGAACCAGATGTAAATCGTTCTAAAGCTGTTCTAAAATCCTTAACTTGAGTTTTCAGGGAGGAGTTCTCCTTTTCAAGTTTTTCAACTTGAGTGGGAGTTCCTTCCTGAACCTTCTCGGTTAAGGGTTTAGAGTCAGCTCCCTCTTTCAGGAGTTTTACTTCCTGTCGGAGGGTTTCGACCCGGAGTTTGGCTTTTGCCAAATCACGAGAAAGAAAAGAAATCAATTCAGTTAACTGTAATCTATTAAAACCAGTTACCTTAATTTCTCCGTCTTCTGTGAAGGTCAGCTCGACGTCTTCTTGTTCTGATTCTGACTCTGTCTCGACTTTATCTGAGGCGGTCAGAGCTAGGAGGTTGGACTGGGGTGTCTCTTCTTCTTCTTCTAAGGAAGACTCGTCCCAGGTTGCTTGCAGTGCCTTCTTTCTTCTCGGCTTTTTAGTCTCCTTTAGGTTAGGGCACTTTGACTTGTAGTGGCCCTTTTTCTTGCACTCGTAGCAGGTCACATTGGGCTTGTTTGCTGGTTCAGTTGGTTCGTCTTTTCTTCGGCCGATTTTTCGTTTGTTGGTTCGGTTCATCAGCTCCTTGTAGTAGCTTCGAGCGAGCCGGACCAGTTTAGTTTGATCTTTATCTTCTTCTTCTGAATCTGAGTCTGAGTTAGATTCGGTTTCAGGTTCAGGCTTCTTCTTTGTTGTTCTTCCAGTCTTGCCTGCAAGAAAAGCAATACCTTTCTCAACCATATTGGTGTTAGTTTGTTCATGCAGTTCTAGTTCAGCAAATAATTCGTCTAATTTTATTTTAGAAAGATCCCTAGAGACCTTGTATGCATCTACCATAGATGCCCACAAGGTGTTTCTAGGGAAGGCGTTTAGAGCATACCTTATTAGGTCACGGTTTTCGACCTTGTGACCTATTGTGTGAAGACCGTTCATTACCTCTTGGATCCGTGCGTGGAGTTGGGCTGCTGATTCGTTGTCCGCCATCTTGATAGTGTATAATTTGTTTAGTAGCAGATCCCGCTTGCTGATCCGAGTATCTGAAGTCCCTTAGTGCAGCTCGATCAGTTTTGTCCATAGCTCCTTTGCACTATTGAAGGGGCCCACGCGGTTCAGCTCTTCTTTTGTCAGCCCGCATTGTAGGGTTTGCATTGCTTTTGCGTCGGCTTCTATCTTGCGCTTTAGAGTGTTGTCCCACTCCGAGTAGCTTTGTGGAAGTCCTTCTGCATTTCGGGGGATCTCCAGACCAAACTGGATAATGATCCACATGTCCACCTGAGTTTTCAGGTGGACCTCCATGCGACTTTTCCAGTAGGAAAAGTCTTCTCCACTGAAGAGTGGAGGTCTAGCGGTGCTGAATCCCTCTTGCATGGCCATTTAGACTGAAAAAGAAAAGCTAAAAGAGATTTGCCAAGACTTGGTCTTGGATTAGCAGTGCTGGATAAATTAAAGACAAGGGGTGTTGCACCAACCTTGCCAAAGAAAACGAATGAAATTTTTTCTTCGAAAAATTCGTAAGATAAAGAAAATAAAATGATAAAATTAAAAAGAAATCCGAAAAGAAATTTTCAAACTGGTGGTTGCACCAAGTTTGAATTCCCCGCTCTGATACCACTTGTTGGATCGAGAAGCCCGATAGAGGGGGGGGGGTGAATATCGGAAAACTTTCGGATTCGTATAAGAATAGGTACGCAGCGGAAATTAACGAAAAGGACACAGAGACGCAATCGATTTACTTGGTTCGGAGCCTGTGTCGACTCCTACTCCAAGGCCCACGGTCGTTGACCGTTTACTTTGGGCAATTCTATATTTGGCGCAAATAAGTTACACAATATGATTTACAAAATCAAGTGCAATAAAATATTAATTAAAGAAATACGCTCTTCTTTTTACCAACGTCCGGAGTAGGTCGGCTCTTTCGGGGCAGCAGGACGTCGTCTGCTCGAGGTGAAGCGTTTCCGGAGCAAGGCGCGAGCATAGAAGAACTTTGAGGCGTTGGAATAATTGATGTCTTGAAGCCTTGGTCGAAGGTCCCTTATATAGGGCCTGGGGGCACCCGGGATGTCGGGGGCGCCCCCCACGTGGCGTTTGATCCGGTTGTAGCTCGGTCGCCGTCTGATCCCCTTATTCTCGGGATCCGCTTTGACCGGGGCGCCCGCAGCGCTCGGGGCGCCCGGATTGACCGGGTCAAAACTCTATCCTTTGGCTTTGCTTGGCTTCGAGGGGTTCGGGTTCGATGTATGCGCATGGGGGCGCCCGCAGCGCAGGGGGCGCCCACGAGTAGCGGGGGCGCCCGGGAGCACGGGGGCGCCCCGAATATGAACTGTCGAAGCCACTTTGCATTTGTTGTGTTTGGTGTTCACCTTGGGGGCGCCCGGGACACTCCGGGCGCCCTGGTCAGCAGTTGCCTCACTCCTTTGAGGCACTCTGAGCTGCAGACTCACGTTCCTTCGGTCCTGCATCCAGGGTTAGTCCAAAGCACAATAACATAATAAATTATTAGATTTATACAGCCTTAGCTGTCTTGGTTCTGACTTTGGTCTCCAAAATGGAGCCCTAGGTCGAATCGACGCCTACTGTTCCCTCGACGGGGAACGCGTCCTCACCTACTCCTCTCGGGAGAATTTACCTGATGCCAACCGTTCCTTTGGTTGGACTTTTGCCTGACGGTCCTTTGTCAGGTTTTGTAAACTGGCAGACCTTCGCCAGTTGCCTTGCAGTCCTTTGCTAGGGCTTCGGTCCCAGACTGTCCTTCGCCTGGAGCCTAGCAGTCCTTCGTTAGGACTTTCTTTCCTGGCATTCCTTTGCCAGTGCCTAGCAGTCCTTCGCTAGGGCTTTTCCTGCACACTTGATTAACTTGTTAGAAAATAAGAAAGACTTAACTTTTGACCTATGTTGCCATTATCAAAACACAGGTTTGACTTAGGTGCATTCTGCACCAACAGTTTGTTCATTATCTTCTTGATCAGTATTTGATGAAGTTAGATTTGGATTATCATATTTTGAGTTGATTTCTTCATCCAATATTAGATTTGTTATTTCTTCAATTTTCTTAGTTTGTTTGTTGTAAACCCTATATGTTCTGCTTGTTGTTGAATATCCTAGGAAGATGCCTGGGGTTGACTTAGATTGGAATTTACCTAGATAGTCCTTGGTGTTTAGGATATGAACTTTGCACCCAAAGACCCTTAGGTAGTGTAAGTTTGGAAGTCTATGGTAGTATAATTCATAGGGTGTTTTATTGTGTCGTTTGTTAATTAGGACCCTATTTTGGATGTAGCAAGCCGTACTAATTGCTTCTTCCCAATATTGGTTAGCTAAGTTGAATTCATAGAGCATAGCCCTAGCGGCTTCCTGTAGGGTTCTATTTTTCCTTTCGACTATCCCATTTTGCTGGGGGGTTCTAGGACACGAAAATTCGTGTATATACCCATTTACCTTACAAAACTCCTTGAATCGTTGATTTTTAAACTCTCCTCCGTGGTCACTCCTAAGTCTTTTGATTTTTGTATCGTTTTGATTTTCAATTAGCTTACAAAAGTCATTAAATAGGTTTAGGGTTTCACCTTTGGTCTTTAGAAACCAAACCCGGTAAACCTAGAGTAATCATCAACTATTACTAAGCAGTACCGGTTTCCGCTTAGTGACTTGGCTCCATGTAAATCAAATAGGTCAAGGTGCAGGAGCTCAAGTGTGGTTTGAGTTAGATCAGACTGAATTAGTTTGTGATTAGACCTGGTTTGTTTACCTTGATTGCATTATTTACATATTATGTTTTCATGGTTCTTAATTTTAGGTGTACCTTTAATTAGGCCAAGTTGGGTGATTTTTGAAATTATTCTTAGATTAGTGTGACCTAATCTCCTATGCCAGAGGTTTGACTGTTCTAACTGAGTTAACATGCATTTGGGTACTAGGGGTAGGTTTATAGTGTAAACATTATTTTTTCTAGTGTCCTTAAGCATGATTTCTGAGTCTTGCAGGTTTCTAATCAGGCAGTTAGAATTGGTTAAGGTAACTACATAACCAGTATCATACAATTGACTTATGCTAAGCAAATTAAATTTAAAATCTTCAACCAAAAGAACTTTCTTAATAACAAAGTCAGATTTAAGTTCAATATTACCTGACCCAATCACCTTGAGTGTAGCATTATTGCCAAATGCTACTGAGCATAGGTTCTTAAACTTGAGTTTGGTGAATTTCAATTTATCTCCAGTCATGTGTCTGGAGCACCTGCTATACAACATTCATTGGTCCAAATCTTTATGTTCCTACACATAAAGAGTTTTGTTGATTTGGATCCAATTAGAATCAGGAATAGCCTAAATTGATTTTCACAGCCTAGTCTGTCTCACCCAAATCTAGGGTTATCAATCACGTTAGCCTTCTAGGTTTTGTGAGACAGGTTTTAATAGATAGAATTATTTTGAAAAATTATGATTTATTTTGAAAAACTTAAATTAATTTTGAAAACAGTTAATTTTGAGTTTATTTAAAAAAATGTTTGAATCTATAATTAGCTGAAAATTTGTGTTAGATTCGAATTTTACAAAGAATAATTTGAATTTGATTTTCAAAAATTGGCTTTCAGGTCTTGGCGAGGCACTAGGCATTCTTTGGCCGTAGCCTTATTGGATCATCAACCCTTTCCGTGACAAAGCCTTTTAATGAAATTTCATTTTCAAAATTACTTTTTGAAAAATTCTGGTCTAACTAGTTTGGGTCTTGGATCGGTAGCTTCGGCTAGTTTCACCAGTCTAAAGAGACCAAGTAGAATATACTTGACCTTATTAGAATTGGCTTCCCTAACATACTATTATCTCACCGCCATCCAATACTATGTTGTTCAAATTTCAGTTAGGTTGGTTCAGTCCTTAAACTAACCAGCCCTAAGTCTAAGCATGGTAAATTGCAGAAATTAAATAAACAAGCAATCATGCAATTTGAAAATAAGAATTGAAATTTATCTAACTATAAATATTGTTTTTAGTTTGGCTTCCCCTGGACTAAAGCCACGATAATGGTTTGGCAAGATGTGAATCTTGTCCTTGGGGATCCAATACTGATTTGATCCAGTTTATTTGTTCAGGCACAGTTTGGGTACCCATGCCTGAATTTTAGGTCTGGACTGGTTTAGTACAGCATAGTAGGATCTTTGTCCAGATTTGGTTCTATAGCCTAATTCGGATCGATTTAGAACCGACTTCTGTTTTCCAAGAATGATGTCTAGACCCTTGGAACCAGAAGTGAATCGTTCTAATGCTATTCTGAGGTCCTTGACTTGAGTTTTCAAGGAGGAGTTCTCTTTCTCAAGTTTTTCAACTTGAGTAGAGGTTCCTTCTTGAACCTTCTCAGTTAATGATCCAGGGTCAGCTCCCTCTTTCAGGAGTTTTACTTCCTGTCGAAGGGATTCGACTCGGATTTTGGCTTTTGCCAAGTCTCGAGAAAGATATATAATTAATTCGTTTAATTGACTTCTAGAAAAACCACTTACAGTGATTCCGCCATCCTCTGAAAACGTGAGTTTGCCGTCGTCCGGCTCCGATTCTGATTTGGTCTCAATTTCTTCTGAGGCGGTTAGTGCAAGCAAGTTCGACTGTGGGATCTCTTCTTCTTCTTCTGAGGAAGACTCATCCCACGTTGCTTGAAGAGCCTTCTTTCTTCTTGCTTTCTTGGCTTCTTTTAGGTTAGGGCATTCCGATTTGAAATGACCCTTTTTGTTGCATTCGAAACAAGTCACACTTAATTTGTTCTTCGTTGGTTCAGCTGGATCATCCTTCTTTCGGCTGGCTTTTCTTCTGTTGGATTGATTCTTCAATTCCTTGTAATAGTTCCGGGCAAGCCGGACCAGCTTGGGTCGATCTCCTTCGCTGACTTCTGAGTCTGAATCTGAATCAAACTCGGGCTCAGGTTGAGGCTTCTTCTTGGTTGGCATTCCAGTTTTACCTGCAATAAAGGCAATGCCTTTCTCGGCCAGTGTGCAATTAGTCTACTCATGTAATTCAAGTTCTGAAAATAGTTCATCTAATTTAATTTTTGAAAGGTCCCTTGAAACCTTGTATGCATCTACCATAGATGCCCACATGGTGTTTCTCGGGAAAGCGTTAAGAGCGTACCTTATCAGGTCACGGTTTTCTACCTTGTGACCGATTGTGTATAGTCCGTTCATTAACTCCTGAATTTTGGCGTGGAGCTGGGCTGCTGTTTCGTTGTCGTTCATCTTGATCGTATACAGCTTGTTCAGAAGTAGGTCCCTCTTGCTGATTCGGGTGTCGGAGGTTCCTTCGTGTAATTCAATCAGCTTACTCCAGAGTTCTTTTGCACTGTTTAATGGACCCACCCGGTTCAGTTCCTCTTTAGTTAGGCCACATTGGAGCGTTTGGGTCGCTTTGGCATCAGCTTCAATTTTGTTTTTGAGTGAAGCGTCCCAATCAGTGTAAGATTGTTGTATTCCGTCAGCATTCTTTGGTATGTCCAGTCCGGACTGGATTATTATCCACATGTCCACCTGAGTTTTCAGGTGGACCTCCATCCTACTTTTCCAGTAGGAGAAATCCTCCCCACTGAAGAGCGATGGTCTTGCGGTACTGAAGCCTTCTTGCATGACCATTAAGTATTTACTGAAAAAGACAGAGAAAAGTGAAAAAAATATCCCAAGACTTGGTCTTGAATTAGCAGTGCGGGACAAAAAAAATAATTATCGAGTGGTGTTGCACCGGTCTCGATTAACTATAAAATTTCGAAGAAAAAAAATTAAAATAATTCGAAGAAAATCCGAAAAATTCTCAAATTTATGGTTGCACCAAATTTGAGCTTCCCCGCTCTGATACCACTTGTTGGATCGAGAGAATACGATAGAGGGGGGGTGAATATCGTAAACCGTTTCGGATTAAAGATAAGAGAATACGCACCGGAAAATTAAAACACAACGCAAAAACGCAAGCGGTTTTACTTGGTTCGGAGTCGCGGTCAGCTCCTACACCAAGGCCCATGGTCGTTGACCGTTTACTGCGGGCAATTCTATATGAACGCAAATGTTACAAAAGATATTACAGTTGTAGTGTAGTAAATGAAATGTAGTGCAGTAAATGAAATTGGCTTCTTCGTTTACCGACGCCCGATGTGGATCGTACTTTCGAGCAGAGGGTCGTCGTCGGCGCTTGAATCTTGAGATGGAAGGTTTCCAGAGAAGCGCGCTTGAGTCGAAGAGCGTAGAAGCGTTAGCAAGTTGTGTTGAGAAGCCTTGGGGGTTGAGGGCTATTTATAACAGTCCTGGGGGCGCCCTGGACGTTGGGGGCGCCCTCTACGTGGCCTTCGATCCGCAACAATCTCGGTCAGCCTTTATCCCTCAAGGATCGGGCTGAGGTTTGACTGGGGGCGCCCGGGACACAGGGGGTGCCCGGGTTGACTCGGTTCGCTGGCTTCTCGGCTGGATAAACTCTATCCGCTTCGTTGGCTTGAGCCCAGGGCGCCCAAGGCATCCGGGGCGCCCGGGAGCACGGGGGCGCTCGGGAGCACGGGGGCGCCCGGGAGCTTGGGGGCGCCCCGCCCAGTGAGCTTCCGAAGCGTTACTTGGTCAGCATGTCTTGCCTTCACCTTGGGGGCGCCCGGGACCTCCGGGGCGCCCTACCCAGCTGCTGCCCCTATACTTTGGGGCGTTCTAAGCTGCAGAAACTCATTCCTTCGGTCCTGCATCCAGGGTTAGTGCCACACAAAACAAAGCAAGAATGTTAGTGAGTTTTACAGTCGTAGCTGTCTTGGTTCTGACTTTGTGTCTCCAAAATGGAGCCCTAGGTCGAGCCGACGCCTACTGTTCCCTCGACGGGGAACGCGTCCTCACCTACTCCTCTCAGGAGAGTTTACCTTTTGTCAATCGGCTCCTCCAGTTGGACTTTTGCCCGATGCACCTGACCAGGTCTTCGTGCCCACCTTCCGAGTAGGTCTTCGGTGCCCAGCTCCTTACCAAGGCTTCCTGCCCAATCCTCGACTAGGACTTCGTCCCCACCTTCCAAGCAGGTCTTCGGTGCCCAGCTCCTTGCCAGGGCTTCGTGCCCAGTCCTCGACCAGGACTTCGTGCCTAGTGTACCTAGGGCTTCTTTTCCTATACACTTAGTGAACATGTTAGATCAACATAACATCTTAACTTTTGAACCCTTTGCCATTATCAAAATCCAGGTTCGACTTAGGTGCTACCTGCACCAACAGTATAGATGTCCAGTCATGTCATGTTGTACAGCTATCCAGTCGATCACTTAGGGTTTAATGGTTATCGGAGAGTGTGTGCAGCTGTCCAGTCGTGTCATGCTCGACCACTCATGGGCAATGGTAGATTGGAGCTATGTGCATATTGTGGACCCCTCTCCATTGTTACGAGAGTTTTAGAGTGGTACTCCCCCATCTCTTGGGGTAGGAGTGTGGTACTCTGCCTGCATTCTATCCAGTCGACTACTCCGGAGCAGTGGTAATAGTGCGTACAGTTGTCACAACGCTACCTGTGAGATCAGATTGAATCGATAGAGGGGGGGGGTGAATATCGATCGTTAAATTTTTCGAAATAATTAGAGAAATTGTGCAGCGAAAAAGCAAAAACAATCGCTAACACTTTTGTTTTTACTTGGTTCGGAGTCGCAGTCAGCTCCTACTCCAAGGCCCACGGTCTTTGACCGTTTACGATGGGCAATTCTATATTTTCGTAAAAATGTTTACAAGTTGGAGTTTCGAATATAGAAAAGACAATTACAACACTTTAACAAAAAAAAGAATTTATACCAACGACCGGAAGATTTTGGAATGCCGGGGCTACGGGTCATCGTTGGTGCTTGAATCTTGAGCACGAAGCTTGTCGGAGCGGAGCGCTTGAATGAATGCATAGAAAGCAATTGTTGTTGAAGCCAAGGGGGTAAACCCCTTTATATAGTCGTAGCTAGGGCGCCTGTGTTGAAGGGGGCGCCTGACACATGACCTTCTCTGCGCGAACCTCAATCCGCAGACCTGACCAGTACTTATCCCCACAACCAGGGCGCCTGAGCTAACTAGGGCACCTATGATAACACAGGAACCACTGTTGTTGTCTTGAGGCCTTGCTTCAAAGTGGCTGGAATTCTCCCTTTGTCAGGGGTGCCTCACTCCATTGAGGCACCTGGGAGCAGAAACCTCCATCCATTTGTTCTTGCAACCAAGGTTAGTTCCATAACACAAGAAACATACAAATAAGATAGATTTAATCATGATTTACAGCCTGAGCTGTCTTGGTTCTGACTTTGGGCTTCCAAAATGGAACCCTAGGTCAAACTGATGCCTAATGTTCCCTCCACGGGGAACGCGTCCTCACCTACTCCTCTAAGGAGATTTTACCGTTTGCCAACCGGCTCCTCCGGTCGGACTTTTGCTCAATCCCCCGGATTAGGTCTTAGTGCCCAGCTTCACTCACCAGGTCATCGGTGCCCAGTCCACGACCAAGACTTAGTGCCCAACCCGCGACCAAGACTTAGTGCCTAGTGTACCTAGGACTTTTC
The DNA here is from genome assembly GCA_024364735.1 of Boesenbergia rotunda. Classification (NCBI taxonomy): domain Eukaryota; kingdom Viridiplantae; phylum Streptophyta; class Magnoliopsida; order Zingiberales; family Zingiberaceae; genus Boesenbergia; species Boesenbergia rotunda. The sequence continues at coordinate 222,210 of JAGFNQ010006200.1, read as the reverse complement.
CTGCACACTTGATTAGCCTTGTTAGATCACAACAAGACCTTAACTTCTGAACTCTTTGCCATTATTAAAACACAGGTTTGACTTTGATGATTCCGGCACCAACAATCTCCCCCTTTTTGATTTATGGCAATAGAGTTCAAAAAGTTAAGTTAAAAAAAATATTTTATAACACATCTAACAAGCAAGATTATCTTAAGAAATATTTGAATAAAAAATATATAATTAGCTCCCACTGAAATAATCATTCTCCCCCTGAGACTTTCAATGATGTATTATTTTTGTAAAACTTCTAAGTGCTTTAAGTTTTTGACTAAGTGTTTTTCAAACTAGAGCAAAAGGATTTGTACTCACAAAAACATCTTATACTTAGACTATTTTCCATTTTAGAAAAGTTTTGCAAGCCTAAATTTTGATAAAAAAAACTTTTTTCTTAAAAAGGCTTTGCAAGGAAAAAAAATTACTTACCCAAAATTTCCCTTAAAAAGTTTCAATTTTTGCACACTTAGAAAAATTTGCCTGGAAAATGTATTATGCACAAAAACATTTTTACTTCGAAAAATCATTAACAAGTTTTTGTAAAAATTTGTTCACTAAGAAATGTTAGATTGTTTACGTCTTGCTAGAAGAGGGGTGAATAGCAATTTTCAATTTCTTCTACCTACAAGGTTAGCGTGCGCAAGCGGAAACAATAATAATAAAATCAAACAACGCTAACAAACCTATTTACGTGGTTCGGAGATGAAGCTCCTACTCCATGACAGTCCGTGAGGTGGATGATCCCTCGATCCTTCGGCGGATCACTCCCCGGATGCCCTCCGGCTAGCTCGTATAGCTCCTTGTGGAGAAACTGTTGGGGCAATCAACCCTAATATGATCTGGAGGATCATGGGTTTTGATGTGTGTGGTTAATATGGTTAAGTTAGGGTTTGTTGTTGGACTAACATGTGTATGTGAGTGTGCAGGTTTGCAGGTACACATGGACTTGGTTGATGTCTTCAGGTGAAGGGGGTGGCATGGAGACAAGCTGGAGGCTTGTGTGCGCATCCGAGGGACCATGGGCAGAGATGATGAGCCGAGGGATGCGGACTTCGAGGCATGCGTGAAGGATGGCATGGAGGCAATCTGGAGGCTTGTGTGTGCATCCGAGGGACGGGAGCCGAAGACGAAGAGGGCGTGAAGGCAATAGATCGAGACTGCGAATTGAAGAGTCGACCAGGTCGTGAGGGTCCGAGTATGAGTGTTTGTACTTAGGGACTAAGCCGGGAGAGTTCGAGTGCAGAGAGAAATGTACTCGGGGAGTGTAACCCTAGGTTTAGTAAAGGATCAGCCGACTGCTCTGGGACCAGTCGACTGGTAAGGGTTAGATGATTCGAACATTGGCTGTAACGGTCGAATCTGAGTAGGACCAGTCGACTACCCCAGGGGCAGTTGACTGGTAGTGGCCAGTTTAGACTCAAGCTCTATTTAAAGGAGCTTGTTTCATACTTTGTTTCTTGGCGAAACTTGCTTGGTCAAAGCTAGTTAGTAGCCTACTGTACTCAGATAGTGTCCAGATCTTGTGGAGAGGTTTCTCCACCCACAAGGAGCTACGTGATCTAGCCGGAGGTGATCCGGGGAATCATCTACCGACGGATTAGGGATCGCCCACCTTAAGGGTAGCCGTGGAGTAGGAGTTCTATCTCCGAACCACGTAAATAGGTGTGTTCTTCCTTGTTTTAGTTTAGTTTAGTTTTATTTTAGTATATTCCGCTTGCGCAACTAACCTTGTAGGAAGGAAGAAATCGAAAATTGTTATTCACCCCCCCCCCCTCTAGAGCGGAGCACTTGAATGAATGCGTAGAAAGCAATTGTTGTTGAAGCCAAGGGGGTGAACCCCTTTATATAGTCGTAGCTAGGGTGCCTGTGTTGAAGGGGGCGCCTGACACGTGACCTTCTCAGTGCAAACCTCAATCCGCAGACTTGGCCAGCGCTTATCCCCTCAACCATGGCGCCTAAGCTATCTGGGGGGCCTGTGTTAACACACGCGCCTCTGTTGTAGTCTTGAGGCCTTGCTTCGAAGTGGTTGGAATTCACCCTTTATTTGGGGCACCTGTCTCAACACAGGCGCCTAGCCCAGTAGGGCGCCTCACTCCATTGAGGCGCCTAGGAGCAGAAACCTCCATCCTTTTGTTCCTGCAACCAGGGTTAGTTCCAAAACACAAGAAACATAGAAATAAGATAGATTTAATCATGATTTACAACCTAAGCTGTCTTTGTTCTGACTTTGGGCTTCCAAAATGGAGCCCTAGGTCGAACCGACGCCTAATGTTCCCTCCACGGCGAACACATCCTCACCTACTCCTCTCAGGAGATTTTACCTGTTTGTCAACCAGCTCCTTCGGTTGGACTTTTGCCCAATCCCCCGGATCAGGTCTTAGTGTCTAGCTTCACTCACCAAGTCTTAGTGCCCAGCTTCACTCACCAGGTCTTAGTGCCCATCTTCACTAACCAGGTCTTCAGTGCCCAGTCCACGACTAGAACTTAATGTCCAGCCCGCGGCCAGGACTTAATGCCTAGTGTACCTAGGACTTTTCCTGCACACTTGATTAGCCTTGTTAGATCACAACAAGACCTTAACTTCTGAACTCTTTGTCATTATCAAAATATAGGTTTGACTTTGGTGCTTCTGGCACCAACACTACCCACTTAGCCTCATATATGAGATGTGATGGTGGCTTGACTGGTGTCAGGAGTGACTCATGACCTTGCATCATGTGCATATAATGCATCGTTCTATTTGCTTGTGCTTGCTGCATTTGATTGAGCTATGGTTACTGCATATAGTTTGTCATGCCCCGCGACCAAAAGAGTCGCTGATCCAATATAAAATCAGATTGCATCTCCCTTATACAACGGACAACTTAGACACACATACAACACACGCAGTATAATAGTTGGCCTCAGTGTTAGTGATATGAGAGAAGTGTCCTAAGGCAATCGCCTTATGATTGTAATCATTTATTTTAATAAATGAATATTCACTATTTGAGTATACATGATTATTTGATTAAGATCTTAAGCTCATTTACTGAATGTCCACAATACAATTCACAGCATGAGAAAATTTGTGATGAATTCACAACTAGTGATTATCTCGACATGTGCAATTGTGAAGTATTGAAATTATCCCTAGTCGATGAATTGATAAATATGGACACTATCAATTCTGTTGAGACTAGCATGGGTTATTCTCTAATCAGCTGATTCTCACTGGTTGGTGACATTGAGATGTCCGGAGATAAACATGAATGCTAGTTAAGGGAACTAGTTCATTGGAGTGACTGGCTGTAAAACTTCATATCGTAGTCTACATATAGATATGTCAGTGAAGTTCTTACTGTAGCTTAAGTGCGATGTTCCTTTGACTTGCGGTGTTCAAGTCATCTTGGTCATGGAGACTTATACTTTGACATCTTAAGCAAGCATCTCCAAGGAGGTGTGGACCCAGGATGATTGGGTATAAGCCGAAGTGCCCGAAGATGTTTGAAAAGCCTACAATGGATTCACCACTCCTTGCGAGGAGATGTATACCCGAGGCCTATCGTCGGATTGTTACTTGAAGCCTCTGGCCAGAGCATGACATGTTCAGAGTATGCATCTCTTAAATACATGAGAGTAATTAGAATCCATAGGACGAGGAAACGTTACTTGGGCTAGGTGTGACGTAGTCAGCCTAGTGGGGACTGACACACATAGACCATGTCCTGAACCAAGTAGGTATACGATGGTGAAGGGAATGGGGCACGATTCATTATAGCTGCTGAAGGGTTTCAGAATCATTTCTGAGGTCAACCGTTGATCTTTCAATTAATTGGGGATCATGATGTACTACTAGGTGCCACTCATGATCGTTCTATAATTAATTAGTTAATTATGGACGGCCAACATAAATTGAAAGCCTATTTGGTCACACGCATAACTAGTAATTCGAAGGATTTAAAACGAGTTGAGAATTAGATTCTCCAATCGAGATAGACTATTTTTGGTAGGTCCAAACAATAGTCAAAACTGAATTTATATCAGACGCATCGAAAGCATAAAATGGCTAAGTCTTTTAAAGACGTAATGAGTGAATTAAATAAGTTTAATTCATTAAGGGATTTGATCCAATTGGGGTTAGATGGGCCGGCCAAGGAAGGGGGCCTCCTCTCTTCTTGTCATGGCCGGCCACCACCACAAGAGGATAAGGCTATTTTGGTTTGTTTTATAAAATAGACCAAAGGTTGGTTTATTTTATAAAAGGTTATATAAATTTTTATATAATGAACCATGAGTTGGTTTGTTTAATAAAATTTATATAATGAACCAATGGTTGGTTTGTTTTATAAATTTTTATATAATGAACCAATGGTTGGTTTGTTTTATAAATTTTATATAATCATGCCAAAAGAAAGAGAGCCTTGATTATGGATTGATTGAGAAATTATTCCATAATCAAGAAGAAGAAGCTTGATCATGAGAGCCTTGATTATAGATTGATTGAGAAATTATTCCATAATCAAGGAGAGGTTTGCTTGGGAATTAAGAAATCTATCCCTATATAAAGGACCTAAGGGGTGCCATGGAAGATGATCCATCCAAGAATTGCTTGGGCTCTCTCCTCTTCTTCTCTCCCTCTCTCTTGGCCGGCTATAGGCCTTCCTTCTTTCTTCTTGCCGTGAGCACATGGAGAAGCATCAAGGCGACGAAGTTCTTCCTTGTGATGATCTTCCTCTTCGGCCAACCTTGGTGGTGAGTCTTTCGATTTGATTACTCTCTCGGTTTTTTCGTGTTCACGGAGAATCTAGTAGTTCTCGTGAACACGAAACTCGTGGCTTAGGGAAGTCATCCCGACGATTCTCGGCGTGGATACGAATAGAGGCGGAGCTTTCAAGGGACGCTAACGGTTGGATCTCGTCCCTTCTTCCAAGTTACGCAAGGTAATTCGTAGAGTAATCTCCTTTTCTGTAAAAATTTTATATTACGATTATGTGAACACATTGGCATGCTTAGGATATGTGTTAGAATAATATAGGAAATTATTCATGCTTTTGTTTCCGCTGCATGTAATTATGTAACAATTACAATACGTGTCCGCGTCGGCATGCACCCGGTCCCAATAGTGGTATCAGAGCCGGTTAGTGTTCGACATAATCATATAATTGTTTTGTGGAAAACTTTGTCATGATCTCAATTTTGAAAAATTTTCAATTATGGAAACATTCCAATTATGGTAAATTTTAGATTTAGGAATTTCAAAGTTTGGAAATCCTCATGAAATTCCGCAAACTTTTGAAATATCTCTGTTTCTGAAATTTTATGATAATTGTGAAAACTTTCCATTTTTGGAAACTTTCCAATTTTGGAAATATATAAGTTTTCTTTGTACTAGAAACTTACAATAATTATGAAAACCTTTTAATTTTGGAAACTTTCCATTTATAGAAAGTTCGTAATTTTTGGGCACTTTCTTTTCATGAAAGTCTAGACATTTTATGGAAACATTAATTGACAATTAAATTCAAATTGATTTTTAAATTATTAACAAAATTCTTTACTTTAAGGAGTGCCTCGGGGAGCCATCCAAATTATATTATTAACAAGTTCATTAATTGTCAAGTTTAATTTGGTTATGCCTCGGGGAGTAGGCCAAATTAGATTTATAACAAATTTCTTTTCTTTGAGGAGTGCCTCGTGGAGCCACCCAAAGTAAATAATTTATTGTAATTAATTATCCATAAATAAAATATGTGATCAAATCTTGAAAATTTTTGAGGTGATTCTCAAAGGATAATTTCCTTATTTGATTTATGAGGTGATGCTCTTACATATTGTTGTCTCCAAAATTATTTAGGAAAAATTGTTTCCTATAGAGTTTATTTCCTTAAATAAGATTTTCATGAAAATAATATGTAGTTGAATTAAGGGAATCTGTCTCTTAATTTAATAAGATTTGATTTAGAGAAATCAAAATCTTAAACATATTATTTCCGAAATTGATTATGACAATTTAGGAAATTGTTTCCCAAAACAATTCCATTAATAAAGTGTGAAATTAGAATTAGGAAATCCGGTTCCTAATTCAATTAATGAGACTTGATAAATTAAGTCACATACATACTTTATTAAGGAAATCGTTAGAACATGACATAATTATATGTCATGAATATGCTTAAAAGAAAAAGGATGAGACCCAAAACCCCTTACAAAATATTAAGGCCAACACCTTCCATTAATATTGTTAGAACCGGAGTTTTGTTTCTCGTTTGGGTTGATGGACACATCCATGCCCGGCTTGAACCTCAACATGTTCAAACCATGGAATTAGTTTATGATTAATATAGTTGGAGTCAGAGGTCAATCCTTAGTTTTGGTTGTTGGACACATCCAAGCCTGACTAAACGGTTGAATGAGCTCCAACCATATTAAAACTATTTCTTGATTAATGGGTCAGCCTTAAACTTGGAGCATCGATTTGTTGTGCCACAGCCAAGGTCAATGTAAAGAGAGGTGCAGTTGGGTGCTATGTATATTGTTGCATACTTGTTAATGAGTTAACAACCCAATGATTTATGCAAACATTCAATTAGTTGATAGCATAATGTGATAGTTACATATGTGTAATATGTAATCGGTATAATTACCTACCTTCGTAGCTAAGAATAACTTGATGGACTCTAGCCATGGTTGTTCTTATCTATGGTTGGATATCAACTTATTTGGAGATGTTCCTACGATCTCCCGGATTGATAAAATGGTTATTCAATTCGAAAAATAAATAGGATTTAATTAATGTATATTGATGCATTCTTTATCATTCTTCTCACATAAGCTCAATTTGTATTTCTAGGATAATCACTTGATCATGTTTTCTCTGAATTTGCGTTCCATTTTGGACACCAATAAGCTGACTGGGCCAAACATAATGGACTGGCTTCGAAACCTGAGGATAGTCCTCAAGGCAGAAAAGCTTGCTTATGTCCTTGAAGAACAACTTCCCAACCATCCTCCAGAAGATGCAACTCCAGACCAGTTAGTGGCCTATTAGAAACATGTGGGCGATTCTGAACTTGCGAGTTACATCATGCTGGCCGCTATGGTACCTAAGCTGCAAAAGCAGCATGAGCATATGGATGCTCATACCATCATCTTCCATCTTCATGAGCTGTTTGACGAGCAGGCGAGATCCGAAAGGTTCGAGGTCTCCAGACTCCTCTTCACCTCTAAGATGCAGGAAGGCACTTCTGTCTCACAGTTTGTGTTGAAGATGTTAGGGTACATTGAGCGACTAGGCACACTCGGATTTGCAATGGATCACGAACTAAGTGTTGACTTAATTCTGCATTGTTTGCCAAAGAGTTACTCACAATTTGTGATGAACTATCGGATGAACAAGCTGGAGACTACCATTCCTGAGTTGCTCAACCTGCTGAAGACTGTAGAGCCTTCTGTAAAGCAGGATCAGAAGACGGTACTGTTAGTTGGTTCCTCAAAGAAAGGCTCTAAGAGGAAGCCCAAAGAACAGATATAGGGAAAGAAGAAAAAGGCCAAAAAGACTGAAAAGGCACCAAAAGGCACTTGCCATCACTGCGGCAAGGAGGGTCACTGGCGAAGAAACTGCAAGGTTTATCTTGAGTCCTTGAAGAAGAAGGCATCTGATGCCCCATCCTCTTCAGGTATCTTCGTTATTGAATGTCACTCTATTTCCTCGTCCACCTGGGTACTTGATACTGGGTGTAGCTCACATATATGTAATAACATACAAGAGCTAAGGAATAGAAGAAGACTCGTCAAGGAAGAAGCGAATTTGCGAGTTGGAAATGGAGCAAAGATTGCTGTTGTTGCCATAGGAATATATTTGCTAAAGCTCCCTACTGGACTTGTCTTAGAATTGGATAATTGTTATTTTGTTCCTTCGTTAATAAAGAACATTGTATCTATTTCATGCTTGAATGAAAAGGGTTATCATTTAACTTTTTGTAACAATTGCTATAACATAACTTTAAATGGTGTTCTTTATGGGACCGAAACTTTATACAATGGTATCTACACGTTAGATTTATCCGGTGACATTTTCAATATCGAAGTTAGCAACAAATGTGCTTGAATAGATAATCAAATAGACTCCTATACGTGGCATTGTCGTGTTGGCCATGTAAGTAAGAAACGCATGACCAAATTACACCGATGTGGAATTCTGGAATCATTTGAACCCGGTTCATTTGATACATGCGAATCATGCTTAAAAGGTAAGATGACCAAATTACCCTTTTCCGGAAAAGGTAAACCAGTGGGAGAATTGCTTGGTCTAATACATACTGATGTATGTGGACTAATGTCAACTCTTGCACAAGGAGGTTATAGCTACTTCATTACCTTTATCGATGATCACTCACGATTCGGGTATGTGTTCTTAATGAAACACAAATATGATGCTTTTGAGAAATTCAAAGAGTTCAGAAGTGAAGTAGAGAAACAGCTTGGCAAAAGCATTAAGATACTTCGATCCGATCGGGGTGGTGAATACTTGAGTCAAGAGTTTCAAGATTATCTTATGGACAATGGGATATTGTCTCAATGGACTCCGCCATATACACCACAGCATAATGGTGTATCTGAGAGGCGTAACCGAACCGTGATGGACATGGTTAGATCTATGATGAATCATGCAACTCTTCCAAAATCCTTTTGGGGCTATGCGCTTAAGACAGCTGTTTACTTACTAAACAGAGTCCCGACCAAGGTAGTCTCTACTACTCCATATGAGACATGGAATAGTAAGAAACCTCATTTAACTCACTTTAAAATATGGGGTTGTCCTGCTTATGTAAAGAGGACTGTATCAGACAAATTGGATGCTAAGTCTGATAAATGTCTATTTATTGGATACCCTAAGGAAACGAAGGGTTACCAATTCTATCATCCCTTGGAACAAAAGGTGTTTGTTTCAAGGCATGCTGTATTTCTGGAAAAAGAATTTCTTTTACAAGAAAACAGTGGGAGTAGCATTGAACTTGAAGAAGTTCAAGAAACTCCAATAGACATTACAGAGACACCTAGTCTAGACCCACAACCAATAACTCATAATGATGAGCTATCAGTTGAACCTAAAATAACACCACTTCTTCATAGGTCTGATAGGACACACAATATTCCAGAGAGATACGGATTTCTCATAAGTGAATCAAACGACGTGTTACTCATTAACAATGACGAACCTATTAGTTATGAAGAAGTTTTGATAAATTCAGAAAGGGATAAATGGCTTGAAGCCATGAAGTCGGAAATGGATTCCATGTACAAAAATAAAGTATGGGACTTCGTTAACCCGCCTAAAGGGATTAAGCCCATAGGGTGCAAGTGGGTTTTCAAGAAGAAAACCGACATGGAAGGTAATGTTGTTACCTTTAAGGCGAGATTAGTGGCAAAAGGATATCGTCAAAAACAAGGAATTGATTATGATGAAACCTATTCGCCAGTAACTATGCTCAAATCCATTCGGATGCTCCTGGCCATAGCAGCTCATTATGATTATGAGATATGGCAAATGGATGTGAAAACAGCTTTCCTTAATGGAAACCTGCTTAAGGATGTATACATGATACAACCTGAAGGTTTCACATCGGTTAATAAAACCAAAGTATGCAAGCTTCGACGATCCATATATGGACTAAAGCAAGCATCCAGGAGCTGGAACATCCGTTTTGATGAGACAATCAAAGAGTTTGATTTCTCACAAAATCCTAACGAACCTTGTGTATACAAGAAGGTTAGTGGGAGTGCAGTCGTATTCCTAGTGTTATATGTCGATGACATTTTACTTATAGGAAATGATATATCAGTCTTACAGTCAGTTAAAATTTGGTTGTCCAAAACTTTCTCCATGAAAGACCTGGGAGAAGCAACCTATATCCTTGGGATTAGAATCTATAGAGATAGATCAAAACGGTTGCTTGGTCTTTCGCAGTCTACATATATAGACCGAGTGCTAGAAAGGTTTAGCATGTCGGAATCCAAGAAAGGTTACCTTCCCATCAGGCATGGGATCAACCTTTCAAAGTCTATGTGTCCGCGCACAGAAGACGAGAGGATTTGCATGAATAAGATTCCTTATGCATCCGTGATAGGATCTATCATGTATGCTATGTTATGTACTAGGCCCGATGTATCATATGCTCTGAGCGTCACAAGAAGATACCAGTCTGATCCAGGAATGGATCATTGGGCGGCTGTCAAGACAATTCTCAAGTACTTAAGAAGAACTAAGGATGTGTTCCTAATATATGGAGAAAGTGATATGATAATACGTGGATATACAGATGCCAGTTTCCAGACAGATAAGGATGACTCCAAATCTCAGTCCGGATACGTATTTATTTTGAATGGAGGTGCAGTAAGCTAGAAAAGTTCCAAGCAAGACACCGTAGCGGATTCTACCACGGAAGCGGAATATATTGCAGCTTCGGAAGCAGCAAAGGAAGCAATCTGGAACAAGAAGTTTGTCTCAGAACTTAGTGTGGTTCCAACCATTGATGAAGCAATACCAGTTAACTGCGACAACAATAGAGCTATTGCACAAGCAAAGGAACCAAGGTCTCATCAGTGATCCAAACATGTGCTTCGCCGCTATCATCTGATCAGAGAGATTATAAGTAGGAATGATATACAAATTGAGAAAATTCCCACTGAAAGGAATTTAGCGGATCCTTTAACTAAGGCCTTGCCTCAAAGTAAGTTTGAGGGTCATGTTAGAGCCTGTGGTATTGGGTACCGTAGCGATTGAAATTAGGCCAAGTGGGAGTTTGTTAGTGATATGAGAGAAGTGTCCTAAGACAATCACCTTATGATTGTAATCATTTATTTTAATAAATGAATATTCACTATTTGAGTATACATGATTATTTGATTAAGATCTTAAGCTCATTTACTGAATGTCCACAATACAATTTACAGCATGAGAGAATTTGTGATGAATTCACAACTAGTGATATTATCTCTACATGTGCAATTGTGAAGTATTGAAATTGTCCCTAGTCGATGAATTGATAAATACGGACACTATCAATTCTGTTGAGACTAGCATGGGTTATTCTCTAATCAACTGATTCTCACTGGCTGGTGACATTGAGATGTCCAGAGATAAACATGAATGCTAGTTAAGGGAACAAGTGTAATGCTCGCCCCTTACCGTTAGGCGGCGCGTTACCTTTAACCCTTTTTTTCTTTTTTTTTTCCTTACTTACTTATATCATTGCGTATGAATCTAACATTGCAGCGGAAATGAAACATAACTAAAAGCATATGCAATGATAAAGAAATAATAACATCATATAACATCTAATAACATCCATACTTAAATAAACTCCAAAAGAACTAGCAAGTATCATGCATAAGGTAGCAACATATGTCTTATTAGAAATAAGAACTAAGTCTATAGATGGCACTAAAGTGGATCGATCAGCCAAGTCACCACCACACACATTAGCCCATCCTGCAGCTGCCCATTCCTCAGAAATTTCTATGTTGCTCTACAACATAAGCAAACAAACTATAAGTATAAAACTTAGTAAGCTCTTTCCTACTCACTAAATCCGTACGTCGCATGCATTTTAAAACATATAACATTTCATGGATAGCATAAGATTCATAAGGCACATAAGATACATGAAGACATATAAACATAGAACATGTGCATTTCAAAACATTAGGATGCTCTTTGGAAAACATAGTAAATAATACTTTAAAATCATATACATCATCTTCTTTGGGGTCCCCGGCTTTGTAGTCATTCTTTCTTTTGCGCGCATACCCCTATGTAGGATGCGAGGTAGCTAATCCCGACCTACAGGGGTCAAGATTCTAGGCTTACTATCTTTCAGCCTAGGGACAACTTCGGTAGTCCAGAACCGTGGATCTTTTCAAGACCCGGTACAAGCCATTCTTTAAAGTAAAATACATATATGCATTCTTTTCTTTTCTTTCATTCTTTCATATAGAACATACATTCCTTTCTTTCTTTCTTTCTTTCATATTGCATGTACTATAGACATTCAATCATTCATAATCATAAGCATACTTTCATATATTGAACATGCATTCTTTCTTTCATTCATATCGCATGTACTATTATCATTCAATCATTCATAAACATAGGCATACTTTCATGGCATAACCATTAGCATAAATAGCAAGACATGGAAGAACCTTTCTTTTAACACATGTAAGTGAAGCAACCATCATGCTAGTTTCATCAATACATCATACTTATAACATGCTTGTCTTAATTAAGGTAATATGTTAGTTTAATCTTTCTTTTCTCATCTTAATACATGCTGGCCGAAACTTCATAGCAAGGATATCATAGCATAAGAGTCATATAATCATGGGAATAAAAACATACATTACATAAGAGGTCATTTACAAGTACACTGGTAATCTAGACTTCACTAAACACTAGTTTAGGTACATGAATTTTACCTGAACTTATTCTTAGCGTTTATTCTAGTAATTGGCCAAAATTCACAGTATGTATAACATGATATAAAAGTTTATATAACATGTAAACAAAAAACATATTTTACCATTAAGGTCATATACAAGCATAAAGGTAGTCTAGGCTTCATTAAACACTAGTTTAGGGGCATGCTTTGTACTCGAACCTATTCTTAATTCCTATTCTTGTAATTTGTCGAAACTCACAGTAGGGATTTCATAGCATAATCATTCACATAACATGGGAATAAAAACATATTTTTCATAAGAATTCATTCACAAGTGCAAAAGTAGTTTGTAGTTCACCAAACCCTAGTTTAGGTGTATGATCTAGAGTTCTACTTGGATTATCATGCATATGGGTACATGTAACATTTTTCTAAACATCAATACTTAGAATGGAGCATGAGTTTAGGCTCAAACAACTTAGATAAGGTACTGACCCTAAGGTATAAATTATTTCCATCATGAAATAAAACACCCAATCACATGCATATCACTTGATTTAACCATAACTTCATGAAGGTCTATAAAAATTTATTTTAAGGCATAATTTAAGGTGCCTTGGCCCAATGTTACAGAGGTCCCTTAGCATAGATTCCATAAAATTTCGTGGCCTAAAACATTTATATAGCAAGGAAACAATCATTAGAACAATAGCCTACTTCATGCATCAACATTTATCCATTTCATGACTTGGCCGAATTCTTCCAAGTCCTTTACATCATGGAGGGCATTCAAACACCATGTATCCATCATATATTCATTACAAAAAGGTAGTGAAAATTTCATGAACTCTTCCTTTAAGTTTTTGGACATAGAAAAGGGGGGGGGTACCCCTTTATGGCTAAAACTTCCCTCAAGGTTTTCTTCCATTTTCTTTCACCCAACATCACAAGCAAACATAAAAATCATAAAAAACACATAAAAATCAATTATATTGCAGGTGAGGGAGTCTTACCACTTGTGATTATGTTCCCAAATGATCTCCAAATTTTGGAGAAGAAAAGACCTCTTAAACTCTAGCACTCCTCTTGTTCTTCTCTTCTTTTGGTCCGGTTTTCTCTAGGAGGTGAATGACTTGAAAATGGTAGCAAGGGCCACAAGGATTTCGGTGAGGAAGAGGAGGAAGGAGAAGAGTTTGGTGGAGAGAAAGGGGGGAGGTTTCTTGGTCGAAATGCCTTAGGCATTTCCTCCTCTTCATGGCCTTTTATGGTGAGTAAAGAGGCAAGTACCTCTTTAATGGTGTCTCTTCAATTTTCTTGTGTCTCTTCATCTTCTTTCCCACTTATCTACAATTCCCCATCCTCTTCTTATAGCACTCCCTTTCTAGGTGAATTGGTTACATGAATATTCTTAAGGCTTTGCTTTCCGTTGAGGTCCAAGGTTCAATCCTTGGCACCTCCTTTTCTTTTTGCTTTCTTTTCCTTTTTATTTTCTTCAAGCCCATGTAACCAAAGCCCAACAAGAGAATGCTACCCATTTAGTTCATACACATGCATATTCATATCATTATTCATTCATTCATGTGTAGGATACCCAAGCATAACATTAAATATAATACCTAAGCATAATTATCTCACATCCACTACATGTCAAGATAATGCCTAACATTTCTTTATTCATAATTTTCCCCACTAAATTCATAATATTATTCTTGGCCACATGTTCCATTATTTCTATGCTAGAGTAGAAAATTTAGGGCGTTTCAATCCACCCTCCCTTCTGAAAAGTTCGTCCTCGAACTTAAAACGACTCGGGGTACTTGCATCTCATCTCGTCCTCGAACTTAAAATTAAGCTTTCGCATATTAATTGATTCTCATAATTCGCATCTCCTCTTCATTATAATTTCTCCCATCACTCTATCTTTGACAATCTACTTTTTTAGATCAATCAGCACTTCATTAACTAAACATTATTCCTCTACAAATGTATTTAAGACTCTCTTCTGATTTTAACACCCTTATCGCAGTCTTCGCTTCGGGTCAATTTTACTTATCTTAACTACTTTACTACAACATATTTACTTATTCATCAACATTAATCCTCATCATTGTTTTTTTTTATTTCTTGATATTAATTATAGTCTGCTCTAATTATATATAATAACAATTTGTCTACTAGTATCTAACTGCTTGCTTTAATCTTTCATTTTATGGTTTATTTCATAACATGTTTATCTGTTTCTGTCTAACTCGCATTATTGAATATCATGTTTCATACTCTTCCAAGCTTCCTGCTTTTCTCATTATTTAATATATCATCATCAAATTCTAATCATAATTACTTCTCTTCTGAACTATCTGTAGCTTGCGTTTTAAAAGACAATTCTTAACTCTAAATATTCTTTAAACTGAAGGTTTTGTTGTTCTATGTCATTTCACTATATCTCATTCTTATACGATTTAGTATTTCTTTAAACTTATCTTATCAAATCTGATTCTATTTTTTTTCCCACTAGTTCTTACTAAATATCAATTTCATCTTCACATAATTCAATCTTTTATTTCATTTATTTATTTGTCGTTACTTTTACTGTGAACTCTTTTTCATTTTATACTCATACTCATAAGTCTACAGTATCTCTTCTAAGCTTAACTTTATCTCTTCTCTACTCTTAATTTTCTGCTAGCCTATTCTTGCATTATAATTTAACTGTTTCACAATACACACTACATTACTTCAAAAATATTCTATCATAGTATATACAATTCTTCTGTTCAACTCTCTTTTTAACTTATAGACACTCCTTAGCGCATTCAACTACAACTCAAACTTTTCTATTTTTATTTATATCATGTCATCTCTTATCTTGCTTCTCCAACTTTCCAGTCTTCTTGACAATTCTCTACTTCATAAATCATATAACTTTATACTTATCTTTCTCAACCAAGATCTGACTTTATTCTAGCGCTCTTCTCTTATTTCTTACAACACATACTACACATCATTTTATTATCTTCTAGTTATAAATGGACTTACTCAGCTATTAACCTATATATTCTCTTTTTAATATTTCTTCATTATTCTATTCTTCATAAGACTTTCTTTATTATTTTATGATTCTACTCTCCATTGCTCTATATTCTATAAAACTTATTTAAAGTCTTCTCACTATAATACTAAATCTCTTTCTCGATGTTCTTACACTTTAACTTTATGTAGTCTTCTTGCTCTACTGTTTAAACATTTTACTATCATTATGCTTATTATTTATACAGACATCTGACGTGACTTTACCAATTACATATGTTTCTCGATCTTCTAGCCATGCTGTTTTCACGAAATAATACATAGGCTAGTATAAGGTTACTGTCATTTCAATTCATATACATCTTAAATCATTGTCATTACAAGGCATGATAAGGTATCTTCCTAGTTTTATCCAAGGTAAAATCATGCTTCCGTCATACATATCATTTTAAATCATTGTCATCATAAGGTATCTTCCTAGTTTTATCCAAGGTAAAATCATGCTTCCATCATACATATCATGCATCATACTTGCATAATTCAGTTATCAATATAAACATGAAATAAGGCAAGTACAGAATTTCTTACTTGGAAGCGGCAGGAGGCAGGCTTGATGTGTGTGTAGTCAGATGACAAACTGCTCTGATACCAAGCTGTAACGCCCGCCCCTTACCGTTAGGCGGCGCGTTACGTTTAACCTTTTTTTTTCTTTTTTTTCCTTACTTACTTATATCATTGCGTATGAATCTAACATTGCAGCGGAAATGAAACATAACTAAAAGCATATGCAATGATAAAGAAATAATAACATCATATAACATCTAATAGCATCCATACTTAAATAAACTCCAAAAAAACTGGCAAGTATCATGCATAAGGTAGCAACATATGTCTTATTAGAAATAAGAACTAAGTCTATAAATGGCACTAAAGTGGATCGATCAGCCAAGTCACCACCACTCACATTAGCCCTTCCTGCAGCTGCCCATTCCTTAGAAATTTCTATGTTGCTCTGCAACATAAGCAAACAAACTATAAGTATAAAACTTAGTAAGCTCTTTCCTACTCACTAAATCCGTACGTCGCATGCATTTTAAAACATATAACATTTCATGGATAGCATAAGATTCATAAGGCACATAAGATACATGAAGACATATAAACATAGAACATGTGCATTTCAAAACATTAGGATGCTCTTTGAAAAACAAAGTAAATAATACTTTAAAATCATATACATCATCTTCTTTGGGGTCCCCGACTTTGTACCCATTCTTTCTTTTGCGCGCATACCCCTATGTAGGATGCGAGGTAGCTAATCCCGACCTACACGGGTCTAGATTCTAGGCTTACTATCTTTCAGCCTAGGGACAGCTTCGGTAGTCCAGAACCGTGGATCTTTTCAAGACCCGGTACAAGCCATTCTTTAAAGTAAAATACATATATGCATTCTTTTCTTTTCTTTCATTCTTTCATATAGAACATACATTCCTTTCTTTCTTTCTTTCTTTCATATTGCATGTACTATAGACATTCAATCATTCATAATCATAAGCATACTTTCATATATAGAACATGCATTCTTTCTTTCTTTCATATCGCATGTACTATTATCATTCAATCATTCATAAACATAGGCATACTTTCATGGCATAACCATTAGCATAAATAGCAAGACATGGAAGAACCTTTCTTTTAACACATGTAAGTGAAGCAACCATCATGCTAGTTTCATCAATACATCATACTTATAACATGCTTGTCTTAATTAAGGTAATATGTTAGTTTAATCTTTCTTTTCTCATCTTAATACATGCTGGCCGAAACTTCATAGCAAGGATATCATAGCATAAGAGTCATATAATCATGGGAATAAAAACATACATTACATAAGAGGTCATTTACAAGTACACTGGTAATCTAGACTTCACTAAACACTAGTTTAGGTACATGAATTTTACTTGAACTTATTCTTAGCGTTTATTCTAGTTATTGGCCAAAATTCACAGTATGTATAACATGATATAAAAGTTTATATAACATGTAAACAAAAAACATATTTTACCATTAAGGTCATATACAAGCATAAAGGTAGTCTAGGCTTCATTAAACACTAGTTTAGGGGCATGCTTTGTACTCGAACCTATTCTTAATCCCTATTCTTGTAATTTGTCGAAACTCACAGTAGGGATTTCATAGCATAATCATTCACATAACATGGGAATAAAAGCATATTTTTCATAAGAATTCATTCACAAGTGCAAAAGTAGTTTGTACTTCACCAAACCCTAGTTTAGGTGTATGATCTAGAGTTCTACTTGGATTATCATGCATATGGG
Organism: Boesenbergia rotunda; assembly: GCA_024364735.1. Lineage (NCBI taxonomy): Eukaryota > Viridiplantae > Streptophyta > Magnoliopsida > Zingiberales > Zingiberaceae > Boesenbergia > Boesenbergia rotunda. The sequence goes on along the minus strand of JAGFNQ010006200.1, from coordinate 204,386 downwards.
TACATGTAACATTTTTCTAAACATCAATACTTAGAATGGAGCATGAGTTTAGGCTCAAACAACTTAGATAAGGTATTGACCCTAAGGTATAAATTATTTCCATCATGAAATAAAACACCCAATCACATGCATATCACTTAATTTAACCATAACTTCATGAAGGTCTATAAAAATTTATTTTAAGGCATAATTTATGGTCCCTTGGCTGAATGTTACAGAGGTCCTTAGCATAGATTCCATAAGATTTCGTGGCCTAAAACATTTATATAGCAAGGAAACAATCATTAGAACAATAGCCTACTTCAGCATCAACATTTATCCATTTCATGTCTTGGTCGAATTCTTCCAAGTCCTTTACATCATGGAGGGCATTCAAACACCATGTATCCATCATATATTCATTACAAAAAGGTAGTGACAATTTCATGAACTCTTCCTTTAAGTTTTTGGACATAGAAAAGGGGGGTACCCCGTTATGGCCAAAACTTCCCTCAAGGTTTTCTTCCATTTTCTTTCACCCAACATCACAAGCAAACATAAAAATTATAAAAAACACATAAAAATCCATTATATTGTAGGTGAGGGAGTCTTACCACTTGTGCTTATGTTCCCAAAAGATCTCCAAATTTTGGAGAAGAAAAGACCTCTTAAACTCTAGCACTCCTCTTGTTCTTCTCTTCTTTTGGTCCGGTTTTCTCTAGGAGGTGAATGACTTGAAAATGGTAGCAAGGGCCACAAGGATTTTGATGAGGAAGAGGAGGAAGGAGAAGAGTTTGGTGGAGAGAAAGGGGGGAGGTTTCTTGATCGAAATGCCTTAGGCATTTCCTCCTCTTCATGGCCTTTTATGGTGAGTAAAGAGGCAAGCACCTCTTTAATGGTGTCTCTTCAATTTTCTTGTGTCTCTTCATCTTCTTTCCCACTTATCTACAATTCTCCATCCTCTTCTAATAGCACTCCCTTGCTAGGTGAATTGGTTACATGAATATTCTTAAGGCTTTGCTTTCCGTTGAGGTCCAAGGTTCAATCGTTGGCACCTCCTTTTCTTTTTGCTTTCTTTTCCTTTTTATTTTCTTCAAGCCCATGTAACCAAAGCCCAACAAGAAAATGCTACCCATTTAGTTCATACACATGCATATTCATATCATTATTCATTCATTCATGTGTAGGATACCTAAGCATAACATTAAATAAAATACCTAAGCATAATTATCTCACATCCACTACATGTCAAGATACGCCTTTTTCAATTTTGAATTTTCATATTTTCACCATAAGTCTGAATTGATAAAACAAACAATTTTTGAAAATTTATCATAAAATTTTTTTATTATTATTTTAATATTTTTCTCGAAATTCGTGCTACTTTAATTCGAGCAAAATTTTTCCCAAACATTAAAATCTTACTTTTTCATTATTAATCAGAATTAATCAAAAATTTATCATAAAATTGTTTTTATTATTTTATTATTATTTCGCCTCGAAATTCATGCAATTTTTTTATTATTTTACTTTTTTTCTTCTCCCGCACTACTAATCCAAGACCAAGTCTTGGTACATTTCTGTTGTTTCTTTTGTGTGCAAGAGATCATTTTAAATGGCCAACCGAGAATGGAACAGTGCCCGTCGACCACTCTTCTTTGGCGAAAATTTCAACTCCTGGAGAAGTCTAATGGAATCCCACCTGAAGGCCAATCTGGATCTTTGGTTGATAATCCAAACGGGGTTTAAATTCCCCACAGAAGATGGGATAGCACTCGCTTGGGACAAATTGGACGAACCAACTTTGAGGAAGATCGAGACTGATGTCAGGGCAACAGTAATCTTACAATGTGGCCTGACCAAAGAAGAACTGAAGCGGGTTGGATCCTTCAACTGTGCCAAAGAAATGTGGGAAAAGCTAATCAGTCTACACGAAGAGAGCTCCGATGTTGAGATCTTAGAAGCTCAAGAACAAGTAGCTGAGACGGACTCGACACCCGACGACGAAAACGAACCAGAATCAGACGACGAGTTGACTGAGACAAAAATGGTAACCAATTTCAAATCTTCTTTTAAATTAAGGTTAAATAATCAAGTTGATACTGCAATGGTCGAGAAAGGCATAGTTTTTATTGCAGGGAAAACCCCAAGAGAACCACCAAAGAAGAAGATTCAACCTGTACCTGAGTTCGACTCAGACTCAGAATTTGACGACGAAGGAAGGGATCCTTGGAAACTGGTCTGGTTGGCTCGCGACCGCTACAAAATACCAAAGAAACAATCAAGCAAAAGAAAGATGGCTAGAATTAAGGGGGAGATTCCCAACCGGGAATCAAAAGGTAAATTTACAGTATTTGAAAATCCATTATTTCCATGAATAATATGATTGAATCTTATAAGGCTAATGTGTTAGAAATTCATAATATTGCCGTTTTTGATAATCCAGAATATTATTACGATTATGATGTAACTTAGATAATTTTTTTTGCTTTAATTGTATGTTTCTTTTTATTTCATTTTTATTTTTTTTTGAATTAGGATTGATTAGTTTAAGGATAAAACAGTTTAACTGAAATTTGAACAACATAGTATTGGGTGGCGGTGAGATGATAGTACGTTTGGGAAGCCATCTTGGCGGAACTAGCCGAAGCTACCGATCCAAGACCCAAACTAGTTAGACCAGAATTTATCAAAAAGTAATTTTTGAAAATGAAATTTCACTAAAAGGCTTTGTCTAGGAAAGGGTTGATGATCCAATAAGGTTACGGCCAAAGAAGGCCTAGTGCCTCGCCAAGACCTGGAAGCCAATTTTTGAAATTCTAATTCAAGTTACTTCTTGTTAAATTCAAATCTAACACAAATTTCAATTGATCTTAGACTCAACTACTTTTTCCAAAATAAAGTTAAAATTCATTAAAATGGTTTTCAAAGTTGATTCAATTTTTCAAAATTAATCATGACTCTTCAAAGTAAAATCCTTACTTCTATTTAAATTTGTCTCATAAAACTCATAAGGTTAACATGCTTGATCTTGTAGAACTGGGTGAGACATCTAGGACCTAAAAGCATAATTCACTATCCTTTTAAATAAATAAAAAGGTTTGCAAAAGTTATTCAAAATTTTTCAAATTAATTCAGTTTACTATACCCTCCTTTTCATCTCTATTTTTTTAAAATATTGAATTTCATGTTAAAATAGACCCATTTTAAATAGAATCTTGTTTGGTTTAGTTATTGATTGGTAAAACATAGTCAACTGAGTCACGCTTGGGGAACACAGTCAAACCCTAGTCAACATAGTAAACCTGGTCAACACTGAAGTTCCTTAAAGAACTTAAATAAAAGTCAGACTGTGTCAGATACAGGGGGAGTTTCTTTTAATACTTTTCAAAAAATTAAATTGTTTTTCAAAAACCTTATGCTCTAAATCTTATTATCATGTCGATAAGGTTTTCAAAAATTGATTCAAAAACCTTCGTATACTACTATCTGTTTGAAAATTATCATCATTTCAAAATATTTTTTGAAAACTATTTTCAAAAATGTATCTCCTTGAAAGTTATCATACTCAGAAGGTTATTCAAAATTATTTTTTGATTTTAATAAACCCTAAAGACACAGAGGAAGGTCCACTTCATGATCTACAAGGACTCCTAGGATGTGTCAAATTTAGGGGGAGTTTGAGTCAAAAGAAGAATTTCTGAAATGTTTTTTTTGGTAATTATTTGTTTTGAAATTGTTAGATAAATTCCTTTGATCTGAACTGAACTCTAAAGACTTAGAGGAAGAATACTTGTGGTCAACAAGCTTCCGAGGACTATATCAAATTTAGGGGGAGGTTAAATTAAATGAATTATTGAACATTTCAAAATAATATGTTTTAATACATTAAGTTTTCAAAATTCTTTTGAAAATACAAGTAATTTGCCTTTAAAAATATGGTTTAGTAAATCATTTTTGAAATACCTTTAGAAGTAATATTTGCTTGAATCTTGAGAATTTCCAGGACACTTAGGAAAATGTCCTTGTAGTCAACAAGGGTTCCTAGGATTGTGTCAGACTGGAAAAGAAACCTAGTCAAGATTATGTTTTCAAAATGCATAACATTCTTCTCATAACATTTTATTTCAAAAGTACTTCTATTTTCAAAAAGGCATACGATCTTTTAAAAGTACTTCTATTAATGTTTTCAAAAGTACTAATACTTTTCAAGGCAATAATGTTCTAAGCACGTGAATCTTCTCAAAGACTTGCCTACAAATATTTTTATGTTTTCAAAACTCATAGGCTCTGATACACAAACTTACTTCAAAATATATTCCAGGGAAAGAGCAAGAAAGAGAGAAAGAAATTTTTTTTCATTTAGACTTTTATCTCTTTTTCAAAAAGTAAAGCAAAATTTTTAAGTACTTCAAATTGTTTTTAAGCGCTAAACTACTTCAAGTGCTTTCAAGTATTTCTAGTGCTTCAAATTTTTTAAGTATGTCTAAATCTTTCAAACGTTTTTAAGTACATGTTTTTTTTCTAAGTAAAATTTTTTCTTAGTAAATTTGTCTGAGCAAAAACTTTTTGAAAATTTTGACAAATGTCTCTAAGTAAATATTTTTTTTGAAAAACTATGTTGCAAGTTTTTGCAAGCTTTCTCTAAAATATAAGGTGAAGAGTTGTAACATTAAGGGGGAGCTTCATGTATTTTCAAAACATCTATTACTTTGAACATCATTTTTTTTAATTATGAAATCCATTACTTAAAGTTTTTCTTGAAAACTATGTTTTTAAACTCCTTTACTTAAATTTATTTTGGTAAAACTCAAAACTCCCTATTAGATACCTTGTTCGCCCATGTATGTTTTTGATATATGTCAAAGGGGGAGGAAAGGTCAGTCAAAGTTAAATATGTTAATAAGTTAAAGTTAAGTATGTTAATAAAATTTTTTTTCTGAATTTCTTAGGTCAAAACTACATTGGTTGTTTACTTTGCTCAAATTGATTAATTTTAACTGACTACATTGGTTGTTTACACTGCTCAAATTGATTAATTTTAACTGTCATGCTTAAATATTATAAGTTTTTACTTAACTTTGAATTGTGTTACCATAAATCAAAAAGGGGGAGATTGTTGGTGCAGAAAGCACCATATCAAACCTTGTTTTGATATTGGCAAAGGATTCAAAGTTAAGTACTATTTGTGATCTAACGTTGTTCACTTGAGTGTGCAGAAAAAGCCCTAGCGAAGGACTGCTAGGCACCTGGCGAAGGAATGCCAGGATACAAAGCCCTAGCGAAGGACTGCTAGGCAACTAGCGAAGGGCTGCTAGTCACCAAGTCCTAGCGAAGGACTGCTAGACAACTAGCAAAGGACTGCTAGTCATCAAGTCCTAGCGAAGGACTGCTAGGAAACTAGCGAAGGGCTGCTAGTCATCAAAGACCTGGCGAAGGGCTGCTGGGCACCTAGCGAAGGACTGCTAGGCGCCAGGCGAAGGACAGCTTGGGACTGAAGCCCTAGCGAAGGAATGCTAGGCACCGGGCGAAGGACAGCTCGGTATTCAAGACCTGATAAAGGACCGCCAGGCAAAAGTCCAACCAAAGGAGTGGTTGGCATCAGGTACATTCTCCCGAGAGGAGTAGGTGAGGACGCGTTCCCCATCGAGAGGGAACAGTAGGTGTCGGTTCGACCTAGGGCTCCATTTTGGAGGCCCAAAGTTAGAACCAAGACAGCCAAGGCTGTATAAACTAATATTTTATTGTTTTATTGTGTTTTGGACTAACCCTGGATGCAGGACCGAAGGAATGAGTGTCTGCAGCTCAGAGAGCCTCAAACGAATGAGGCAACAGCTGACCAGGGCGCCCGGAGTGTCCCGGGCGCCCCCAAGGTGAACACAAAACACAAGAAGGCAAACCAAGCTTCGACAGTTCAACTCCGGGGCGTCCCCGTGCTCCCGGGCACCCTCGCTGTCCCGGGCGCCCCCAGCGCTCCGGGCGCCCCCAACAGCAAAGCATCGAAGCTCAACCAAGCGAAGCCAAGGGATAAAGTTTTGACCCGGTCAACCCGGGCGCCCCCAGCGCTCCGGGCGCCCCGGTCAAGGTCTGATCCCGAATTTGAAGGGATAGAAGCTGACCGAGACCGAGGCGGATCGTGTGACACGTGGGGGGGGGGCGCCCCGGACGCTCCGGGCGCCCCCAGGCCCTATATAAAGGGCCCTCGACCCCAAGGCTTGAACAACACTTTCAATCAACGCTTCTACGCTCTTCTGCTCCCGCGCTCTGCTCCGGAAACCTCCTGACACGAGACTCAAGCGCCGATGACGTCCTCCCGCTCCGAAAATACCATCTACTCTGGACGTCGGTAACGAAGAGCTATTTTAGTTTACTGTACTGAATTCTGTAAAATCTTTTGTAAACTATTTTTTGCGACATATAGAATTGCCCGCAAAAAATGGTCAACGACCGTGGGCCTTGGAGTAGGAGTCGACCTAGGCTCCGAACCAAGTAAAACCACCTGTGTCTGTGTGTTTTTAACTTTAATCTTCTGCTACGCATTCTCTCTTCAAATCCGAATGATTTTCGATATTCACCCCCCCCTCTATCGATTTTCTCGATCCAACAATGTATACCCGAGGCCTATCGTCGGATTGTTAGTCGAAGCCTCTAGCCAGAGCATGACATGTTCAGAGTATGAATCTCTTAAATACATGAGAGTAATTAGAATCCATAGGACGAGGAAACGTTACTTGGGCTAGGTGTGACGTAGTCAGCCTAGTGGGGATTGACACACATAGACCATGTCCTGAACCAAGTGGGTATAAGATGGTGAAGGGAATAGGACACGATTCATTATAGCTGCTGAAGGGTTTCAGAATCATATCTGAGGTCAACCGTTGATCTTTCAATTAATTGGGGATCATGATGTACTACTAGGTGTCACTCATGATCGTTCTATAATTAATTAGTTAATTATGGACGGCCAACATAAATTGAAAGCCTATTTGGTCACACGCATAACGACTAATTCGAAGGATTTAAAACGAGTTGAGAATTGGATTCTCCAATCGAGATAGACTATTTTTGGTAAGTCCAAACAATAGTCAAAACTGAATTTATTTCAGATGCATCGGAAGCATAGAATGGCTAAGTCTTTTAAAGACTTAATGGGTGAATTAAATAAGTTTAATTCATTAAGGGATTTGATCCAATTGGGGTTAGATGGGCCGGCCAAGGAAGGGGGCCTCCTCTCTTCTTGTCATGGCCGACCACCACCATAAGAGGATAAGGCTATTTTGGTTTGTTTTTTAAAATAGACCAAAGGTTGGTTTATTTTATAAAAGGTTATATAAATTTTATATAAATTTTTATATAATGAACGATGAGTTGGTTTGTTTAATAAAATTTATATAATGAACCAATGGTTAGTTTGTTTTATAAATTTTTATATAATGAACCAATGGTTGATTTGTTTTATAAATTTTATATAATCATGCCAAAAGAAAGAGAGCCTTGATTATGGATTGATTGAGAAATTATTCCATAATCAAGAAGAAGAAGCTTGATCATGAGAGCCTTGATTATGGATTGATTGAGAAATTATTCCATAATCAAGGAGAGGTTTGCTTGGGAATTAAGAAACCTCTCCCTATATAAAGGACCCAAGGGGTGCCGTGGAAGATGATCCATCCATGAATTGCTTGGGCTCTCTCCTTTTCTTCTTTCCCTCTCTCTTGGTCGGCCATAGGCCTTCCTTCTTTCTTCTTGCCGTGAGCACAAGGAGAAGCATCAAGGCGACGAAGTTCTTCCTTGTGTCGATCTTCCTCTTCGGCCAACCTTGGTGGTGAGTCTTTCGATTTGATTACTCTCTCGGTTTTCATCGTGTTCACGGAGAATCTAGTAGTTCTCGTGAACACGAAACTCGTGGCTTAGCGAAGTCATCCCGACGATACTCGGCGTGGATACGAATAGAGGCGGAGCTTTCAAGGGATGCTAACGGTTGGATCTCGTCCCTTCTTCCAAGTTACGCAAGGTAATTCGTAGAGTAATCTCCTTTTCTGCAAAAATTTTATATTACGATTATGTGAACACATTGCATGCTTAGGATATGTGTTAGAATAATTTAGGAAATTATTCATGTTTTTGTTTCTGCTGCATGTAATTATGTAACAATTACAATACGTGTCCGCGTCGGCATGCACCCGGTCCCAACACTCAGGCCTCACAATAGGAGATATAATAAAGGATACTAAGTGTATCTTAGCAATAAAACTGTAAAACTCACCTGAGATGCCCTCGGGGCAGGCGCATAGCAAAATAACAACTATAAAGTCCAACGAGGACTCAAAAATATAATACCATAGCAAATGAATCACGATACAAATCCACAACATAAAAATGAATACAAACCAAAAGTATGAGGTAAAAGAAACAAAAATATACGCGGAAGCACCCTTAGTTGGAGTCATAGAGACCTAGGATTGGCAACTGGGCTCCCCCCTGGCGACCAATTAACCTGAAAACAAAAACATTGTGATGGGTGGCGAATCTAAGTGGACTCTGTAAGTATAGAGAAAAGATATGCATGACATAATAAATAGCTGAATAAATTATACTTAAATAATAGTATATAGTCTCAACAGAAATATCAGAATATGCATAACTGAAATGACTGAATGAACGTACATACCAGAAATTAGCCTATCTTGATACGAGCAGGTGTAGGGTCATCAACACCAAAATCATATAACAACTCCTATATGTGCATGTCAAACATATGCAATAGACAAATATAGCAATCACAATCAAATGCTCAATGCATCATATTCATATGATGCAATGACATGGTCACCCCTGACTCTAGTCAAGCCACTGAGATATGCAATATGTGCTGGTTGAGTGGGTAGGGTTGTGACACTATACGCACTCTGCCATCACTGCTCCTGAGTGACCGAGTGGACAGGATGCTGGCGGGGGGCCACCCCTACCCCGTGTATATATGGGGGAGCGTCTCTCTCATCGCCTCTGGACTATGGAAAAAGAAGGGATCCCTGCCTGCTACCACACTCTGGAACTACTACCCATGAGCGACCAAGCGGAGTAGCGCAGAGCAACTGCACACACCCAATGGTATCCACTAACCCATGAGTGATCGTGTGTGCAGATCATGTATTGGGCGATAGGCTCAACCACAAGAGAGTCGCTAATCGCCTGCATGCAACAGTGTAGGGATGGTACATGACTCTGACACATTCCACCCCTCCCAATCATTATACATAACTCAACATAACATACACAGGTTGATCGTGTTGGATCGAGAAGCCCGATAGAGGGGGGGTGAATATCGGAAAACTTTCGGATTTACGTAAGAGTACGTGCACAGCGGAAAATGAAAATAAAACACAGCACAAAGACACAGTCGATTTACTTGGTTCGGAGCCTGTGTCGACTCCTACTCCAAGGCCCACGGTCGTTGACCGTTTACTTTGGGCAATTCTATATCAGGCGCAAGAATCGTTTACAAAAGATTACAGGATTAGAATGAAGTACAGTAAACGTTAAACTAGCTCTTTTACCGACGTCCGGAGTAGATCGATTATGTCGGGGCAGTAGGACGTCGTCGGCTTGATTTGGAGAGTTTCCGGAGCAAGGCGCGAGAGCAGAAGAGCTTTGAGGCATTGAAGGAATTGATGTTGGAAGCCTGGGGTCGAGGGCCCTTTATATAGGGCCTGGGGGCGCCCGGGATGTCGGGGGCGCCCCCCCACATGGCGTTTGATCCGGTTGTAGCTCGGTCGCCATCTGATCCCCTAATCCTCGGGATCCTCTTTGATCGGGGTGCCCGAAGCAGTCGGGGCGCCCGGGTTGACCGGGTCAATCCTTATCTTCTGGCTTCGAAGTGTTTCGGTTCGAGGTGTGCGCATGGGGGCGCCCGCAGCGCAGGGGGCGCCAGCGAGCAACGGGGGCGCCCGGAAGCACGGGGGCGCCCGCAGCTTGTACTGTCGAAGCTCACTTTTTGATTGTGTGTTTGGTGTTCACCTTGGGGGCGCCCGGGACACTCCGGGTGCCCTGGTCAGCAGTTGCCTCACTCCTTCGAGGCACTCTGAGCTGCAGACTCACGTTCCTTCGGTCCTGCATCCAGGGTTAGTCCAAAACACAATAACATAATAAATTATTAGATTTATACAGCCTTAGCTGTCTTGGTTCTAACTTTGGTCTCCAAAATGGAGCCCTAGGTCGAACCGACGCCTACTGTTTCCTCGACGGGGAACGCGTCCTCACCTACTCCTCTCGGGAGAATTTACCTGATGCTAACCGTTCCTTTGGTTGGACTTTTGCCTGACGGTCCTTTGTCAGGTCTTGTAAACTGGCAGTCCTTCGCCAGTTGCCTAGCAGTCCTTTGCTAGGGCTTCGGTCCCAGACTGTCCTTCGCCTGGAGCCTAGCAGTCCTTCGCTAGGACTTTCTTTCCTGGCATTCCTTTGCCAGTGCCTAGCAGTCCTTCGCTAGGGCTTTTCCTGCACACTTGATTAACTTGTTAGAAAACAAGAAAGACTTAACTTTTGACCTATGTTGCCATTATCAAAACACAGGTTTGACTTAGGTGCATTCTGCACCAACAATCTCCCCCTTTTTGATTTATGGCAACCCTAGTTCAAAAAGTTAAGTTTAAGCAAAATATGAAAAAGGCTTTAACTTTTGTTCCCTCCCCCTGGAAGGAATCTCCCCCTAGATTTTTCAAGAATTTGTGGGGTAACAAACTTGCACTTTTGAAAATTTAAGATTTAGATACTTAAGTTAACAGTATATAGGAAATTTTTTGAAACGTGATTTTTGAGTACTTAAAATGTTTGAGGCTTTTAAGTTTCAAGGTACTCAAAGGTTTTGAAAGTGTTAACAAAAAACTTGAGTACTTAGTTAACTTTGAAAGCTTAGATATTTTGAAAGACTTAAATACTTAGCAAAATTTTGAAAACTTAAGTAGAAGTTTTGAAAGCTTAAGTATTTTTCAAAATTTTGAATGCTCAAGTAGATGTTTTGAAGACTTAAGTATTTTTCAACATTTTGAAAGCTCAAGTAGAAGTTTTGAAGACTTAAGTATTTTTCAACATTTTGAAAGCTTAAGTAGAAGTTTTGAAGACTTAAGTATTTTTCAAAAAGTTAAGCTTTTGAATACTTTTTGCATAAAGGATAGAGTTAAGAAAATTTTGTTAAACTTTTGAATACTTTTTGCATAAAGGATAGTTAAGAAAATTTTTGAAAAGAAGATTTTACTCTCTCCTTTCCTGAAAAGAAGATTTTACTCTCTCCTTTCCTATCTCTCCCCCTTTGCCATATATCAAAACAAATAAGTACAGTATAACTAAAGGAAATAAGTAAAATTTTTGCTGTACTGAATCAATTCATAATTAAATTTACACTAAATCAATCAATTCTCTCTGTAGGGGCCTGTCTAACCCAATTAGCTATTTACTAACTGTTATAAACAGTAGTTTTTGCTAGGGTTAGTCAAGTTAAGTGTTTTTGTTCAAGTTAGATTTTCTAAACTTGACACTTAACTTGATTGCTATGTAAGTTGTATTTAGTGCCCCAATTTCTGCCGATGCACTGACTTAAAGCATCTTGAATTGAGGCAAAGACTTAAGCATCTCACCCCTTTCTAGGTTATCAAGCAAAAGTACCCTAAGGTGCTTGTGAGATGCTGGCTTCTAAGTCTATAGGTGCATGCAGTTCTAGGGTTACAGCCTAGGCTAAGTCCATTTTCGAAAAACCCCTAGTTTTGAAGGGGGTAGTTTTAAAATAAATATAAAACTAAGTCGAAAAGATTTTAAAATTGATTTTTGAAACAAAAGCTAAGTTAAAAATGAAAACTGATTTTGAAATTTAAATAAAACAGTTTTTCAAAATTTTAATTTTAGAAAACTTATTTTTGAAATCAAGTAGAGTAAAACAATTGAGTTAAACTATTCTACTGAACACAATCCTATCACTAGTGAGCATGAGCTAGTCAACATAACATAAAGTAAGTACTCAAGGTTCAACACAGTCATATAGTCAAACACAAGTCAACCCTACTGAGTAGGGATAGTCAAATAGGTACAATGATAAGTCAATCTAAGACGAAGGACCAGGATGATCGGACGGGCTAGGCTGCCATGCATCAAATCTTGCCATCATCTCTAGATATTGTGCATCTCTGGCCTCCCGCTCAGCTCTAAGGGCGCTCATATACTCGGTGTAGTAGCCCCGATTTGTCTCCAAGTCTTCGACATGATTGGCTTCGATTTCCTCTCGGAGGCTTTGGATCTGTGTTTCCAAATGTGTACCTCTCTGGTAGAGTGTCGGTGGAGCGGGCTCGTCGACGTGTACTCGGGCGGCTGCAGCTACGTCTCCAACATCGACCTCAACCTCCTCATCTGAATCGACTCGAGCTCCGGCCTGGTGTCGTCTCCAGCTCAGAACCCCGGTGGCCGATACCTCTAGACCGGCTAATGAGAAGTTCCTAAACCCTATCTCGTCAAAGTCAGTCATAGCGGTGATTTCACCAATGGTAATGTCCCGCCCGTGGTGATGTAGAAGGGAAGTAATGATGTGGCAATATGGTGTGCGCACTCGTCCCTGGGTCCTGACACTAGACGCATGCAGAATGGTATGAAACATATGGAGTCCAATGTCTAGGTCAAGGTGATGGACTAGTGCATAAAGAAGGAAAGCATGAAAGGGTCGCATAGTCCCTAGGTCTCTGGTAGAGAGTGGTAGGATACAGCGGACCAGAACTCTATACAAGGCATAGTTTTGGGTCTGATGTTCTACAGCTTGGAAGCGTCTTTTTTCGGGAAGGTCTGCCCTATAGAAATAGTTGTGGATAGTGTCTAGGGTAATGTCTGAGTAGGGAGGATCAAATGGGGGGTTCCTAGGAGGATAGCAGCAAAATGTGGACTGAGAAGGTCGCAGTCCTAGGAAGCGGTTCAACAGGGTAGGGGTTATAGATAGAGGAATCCCTTGGACAGTAGTATGAAACATAAGATTATCTTGTCGAATAATATTATTATAAAATTCTGCGCATAAAGATTCATTAATGGTATGCGTGCAGAAGACAAGATTGTCCAATTGATAGAAGTTGATGATGTTCATGGCGACAGGGCATGATTGGGTAAAAAAGTGCCTATTGATGTAACGCCCCAAAATTCCCATTTTTAGTTCTTAAAGTCCTTAGAATTATTTAAAAATGGTTTAGAAATATTCTAGATATTTTTAGGGATTTTTAGAATATTTTTATGGAATTTTCCGAGTCCGTTTAGTATATTTAAAAAAAGAAAAACATTTAAGGGTAGCAGGGGGTTCGAACCCGCGACCAGCAGGAGACCAGGCGCGAGCGCGACCGGCTAGGCTAGGGTATCAAGCACAATGAAAGTTGGAGAGAAATATATTTATAGAGTAGTTACGATTCTTTTCATAAAGATAGTATAAATAGATAAGTTAAGAGAGGAAATTAGATTTTTGGTTTTCTCTCTTCCTCACCCTAGCCGCGCGAGACAGCCTCCCTTCTCCTCTCTTGGGCGACGCCAACCAACACCAAGGCCAAGGGGGCCGGCCAAGGTTCTCCTCCGAGAGATATTCCTATATTCGGGATCCCCGCGACGAGAGGAACGCGTAGGCGTGAAGAATTCTCCGAGATCTCAAGTTTCTCCCGAGCCCTAGAAGTCAATCTTGGTTGTAAGTCCAAGATATCAATGTAAGTATTGCTCACCTGCAGTAAGAGGCGGTTTTTCCGCAAGAATTTCCCTTAAAAGTTTTTAAAAGAGATATTTCCTTTTTGTTTAAGTTTTTGCATGTGATCTTAGTTCATTATATGCTTGTATAAGTTTGATTAAGCACCCTATGTGAGATTAGGGGCTAAGAAAGTTATGAGAAAAGAAAAGAGAAGATAAAGATAAGAAAAGAAAAGGCCAAGGCCTTAAGAAATCCCCAAAAGTCAAGACTTAGGGATTTTAGCACGCAAGGTGCTCGAGAAAATGCCAAGGCATTTACAGATAAGAAAGAAAAGAAAGAAAAGCTATTTTATTTTCTAAGGCCAGTACCCGGCGTCCAAGGGCGTCGTTAAAGAAATCCAGGTGTCCAATTCCAAGGTCTTGGCCCTGGTAGACCAAGGTCTGCTCTATTAGGATTGGTGGCTCGCTACCCCAACCTTTTAGGGAACGCGCATGAGATGGTACTTACGTCTTCAGTGGATCCGAGTGATTATTATTTTCAAGTATATGCTTTAGCAAAGTTTCTAAAGTTTAAAGAGTTTTCAAAAAGTTAAAGAATAGCTAAAGTTTCAAGTTGAGCCAAGAAAAGTAAATTGAGATTTATTAATGCTTGAGTATGCATGTTTTGAGATTATACATGTTCTTAGTTTTCTTTCAAGCATATAAGTATCTCATATGATTTTCATATTGTTCAAGAAGCATGTTTGCACATTTCGAGTTTTTGTGAGCTAGATAGTACTTACTAAGCTTTTTGCTTACTAGTTGCATTTCCTCTTACTGCAGATAAAGGTAAAGGCAAGAAATTCTGAAGGAAGGCGACGAGGCGGTGCTGAGTAAAGTGTGTGTGGTGGCTGATTTTGGAGAGATCCTTGAGACGAGACAATTTAGTTATTTGAATTACAATGTTTTAGTTTATTCAAATTTCAAGTTCTTGCTTTATGGAGTTTAGCGAACATTTAAGCTTTGGATAGTTTTACATGCTCAATTTCTTAGAGTAAAGATTCCATGTCATTTCATTTAGCATACATATCCTTATGATTGCATTGGATGAGTAGAAGTGTGAGTAGTTTGAAATATTGATACTTTGTTAGAGAAATAGATGCATGTGCCAAGATAGTATTAATTTCCCTTGGAATCAAGTTCTATTGCTTAAATATGTTTAGAAAAGTTGCATCCACATTTCATAATGCTTTAACAAGGTTATAGAACATGTATTTGATATTATGAATGCATAGGAGTCAAGATTGGTACAAACTCTAAGGTTAAAGTTCATATAAACTTGAATAGCTTATTTACTTCCGCAAAAGTCCTAATTTCAAGTTTATTGATTCGTTTTGATTGGCTAAATTGTTTAGAAAACTGGTATAGAGTATAGAAATGGTGTCATGACTTTATATGGTTCGAAAGTATAGGTTTGGTGGAGTTTTGAAACAAGTTTCGAAACCTAAATTTTCAGATTTCAGGCGTACCAGTCGACTGGTACAGTACCAGTCGACTGATACCCGTAAGCTGAGTTGGGCGAGGCAAGATTCAATAAGTATTTTCTTACGAGTTTTTGAGAAAGAAAGTGTGACATGGTATCATGCATGACTATTTAAGTTAGAATATCATTCTTAGATAGATTAAAAAGAAAAAAAAAGATTTCCGCATTTTTAGTCATGCATTAGAAGTCGAGAAGTAGACAGAAGTAACGATCCGTCTAAGGCAGGAGAAGGCGGGTCGCTACAATTGAGATAACTCGTTTTAATAGGCTTGTAGATTGTTTGTGCGAACCTATTACATAACTCTAGATTAGGAAATCTAGGGTCGGGACTAGGTTGGGCACCGGGGTTGGCCGGATTTGGTCGGCGTCTTCTAAGTTAAGAGAGTTTAAAGAATGAATAAAGATATTGCATGGAATAAATTTAAATGCAATAAAATTACTAATCATACCGGACGGCTCGAGGAGGCATAGTTGAGAGAGAGGACTTGTAAGGTCTTCTTGAAGAGTAAGAAGCAGAGAAGAAGGTTGGTTTTGTTGTGGGAAGTGAAGGAGTTTCGGATGCCTTTTATAGGCAATTTCATGGGGGCGCCCGGGAGTTTCCGGGCGCCCTGGTCAGGGCTACTGCCAAAGGCAGTTTAAAGGACTGGTTGGGGGCGCCCGGGACAGTCCGGGCGCCCTCAACAGGTTGCTTTGCAGGTTTGACTGCATTGGAGGTGATGGGGGCGCCCGCCTGGTTTTGGGCGCCCTGGTCAAGGGCAAGACAGCTTTTCTGTCTCGAGGAACGAAATAGTGAAGGGGGGGGCGCCCGCGTGGTCCCGGGCGCCCTGATCAAGGGTATGTAGAGACAAAGATTTGTCTTGTCATTGTTTAACTATGGTTTAATCAATTTGACCATGGTTGGGATTGACTTTGACTGTTTTGACCACAGTTTGGCAAGGTTGACCATGGTTTGACCATGTTGACCAAGGTTGACCATGATTTGACCAAGGTTTGATAAATACAAGATTATCCAAAAAAAATATTTGAGTCTTAATTCTACTGTCTCACTCAAATCTTAGGGTTTTCAATCACGTTAACCTTATAGGTTTCGTGAGACAGGTTTTGATTAGAAGTTATTTTGAAAAGTTTGATTAATTTTGAAAACAATTACATTTTAAAAACTTAATTAATTTTGAAAACAATTAAAAATGTTTAAATCTATAAATAACTGAAATTTTGTGTTAGATTCGAATTTGACAAAAATTAATTTGAATTTGAAATTCAAAAATTGGCTTCCAGGTCTTGGCGAGGCACTAGGCCTTCTTTGGCCGAAGCCTTATGGGATCATCCACCCTTTCCTTGACAAAGCCTTTTAATGAAATTTCATCTTCAAAATTATTTTTTGAAAAATTTCTGGTCTAACTAGTTTGGATTTTGGATCGGTAGCTTCGGCTGGTTTCACCAGTCTAAAGAGACCAAGTAAACTTGATCTTATTAGAATTGGTTTCCCCAACGTACTATCATCTCACCTCCACCCAATACTATGTTGTCAAATTTCAGCTAAGTTTGTTTAGTCCTTAAACTAACCTAAGTCTAAGCATGGTAGATTGCAGAAATTAAATAGACAATCAAACAAGCAATATCAATCATGAACTACGAATTTTATCTAATAATGAAAATAGTTTTCAGTTTGGCTCCCCCTGGACTAAAGCCACGGTGATGGTTAGGCAAGATGTGAATCTTGTCCTTGGGGATCCAATACTGATTTGATCCAGTTGGTTTGTTCAGGCATAGTTTAGGTACCCATGCCTGAATTTTGCCTCTGGACTGATTCAGTACAGCCAAATATGATCTTTGTCGGGATTTGGTTCGGTAGCCAAGTCTGGATCTATTTAGAACTGATTTCTGTTTTCCAAGGATCATGTCAAGACCCTTGGAACCAGATGTAAATCGTTCTAAAGCTGTTCTAAAATCCTTAACCTGAGTTTTCAGGGAGGAGTTCTCCTTTTCAAGTTTTTCAACTTGAGTAGGAGTTCCTTCCTGAACCTTCTCGGTTAAGGGTTTAGAGTCAGCTCCCTCTTTCAGGAGTTTTACTTCCTGTCGGAGGGTTTCGACCCGGAGTTTAGCTTTTGCCAAATCTCGAGAAAGAAAAGAAATCAATTCAGTTAACTGTAATCTATTAAAACCAGTTACCTTAATTTCTCCGTCTTCTGTGAAGGTCAGCTCGCCGTCTTCTTGTTCTGATTCTGATTCTGTCTCGACTTTATCTGAGGCGGTCAGAGCTAGGAGGTTGGACTGGGGTGCCTCTTCTTCTTCTTCTGAGGAAGACTCGTCCCAGGTTGCTTGGAGCGCCTTCTTTCTTCTCGGCTTTTTAGTCTCCTTTAGGTTAGGGCACTCTGACTTGTAGTGGCCCTTTTTCTTGCACTCGTAGCAGGTCACATTGGGCTTGTTTGCTGGTTCAGTTGGTTCGTCCTTTCTTCGGCCGGTTTTTTGTTTGTTGGTTCGGTTCTTCAGCTCCTTGTAGTAGCTTCGAGCGAGCCGGACCAGCTTAGTTTGATCTTTATCTTCTTCTTCTGAATCTGAGTCTGAGTTAGATTCGGTTTCAGGTTCAGGCTTCTTCTTTGTTGTTCTTCTAGTCTTGCCTGCAAGAAAAGCAATACCTTTCTCAACCATATTGGTGTTAGTTTGTTCGTGCAGTTCTAGTTCAGAAAATAATTCGTCTAATTTTATTTTAGAAAGATCCCTAGAGACCTTGTATGCATCTACCATAGATGCCCACAAGGTGTTTCTAGGGAAGGCGTTTAGAGCATACCTTATTAGGTCACGGTTTTCGACCTTGTGACCTATTGTGTGAAGACCGTTCATTACCTCTTGGATCCGTGCGTGGAGTTGGGCTGCTGATTCGTTGTCCGCCATCTTGATAGTGTATAATTTGTTTAGTAGCAGATCCCGCTTGCTGATCCGAGTATCTGAAGTCCCTTCGTGCAGCTCGATCAGTTTTGTCCATAGCTCCTTTGCACTATTGAAGGGGCCCACGCGGTTCAGCTCTTCTTTTGTCAGCCCGCATTGTAGGGTTTGCGTTGCTTTTGCGTCGGCTTCTATCTTGCGCTTTAGAGTGTTGTCCCACTCCGAGTAGCTTTGTGGAAGTCCTTCAGCGTTTCGGGGGATCTCCAGACCGGACTGGATAATGATCCACATGTCCACCTGAGTTTTCAGGTGGACCTCCATGCGACTTTTCCAGTAAGAAAAGTCTTCTCCACTAAAAAGTGGACGTCTGGCGGTGCTGAATCCCTCTTGCATGGCCATTTAGACTGAAAAAGAAAAGCTAAAAGAGATTTGCCAAGACTTGGTCTTGGATTAGCAGTGCTGGATAAATTAAAGACAAGGGGTGTTGCACCATCCTTGCCAAAGAAAACGAATGAAAAAAAAAAATTTCGAAAAATTCGTAAGATAAAGAAAATAAAATGATAAAAAGAAAATTTCAAACTGGTGGTTGCACCAAGTTTGAATAACCCCGCTCTGATACCACTTGTTGGATCGAGAAGCCCGATAGAGGGGGGGGGTGAATATCGGAAAACTTTCGGATTTACGTAAGAGTACGTGCACAGCGGAAAATGAAAAGAAAACACAGCACAAAGACACAGTCGATTTACTTGGTTCGGAGCCTGTGTCGACTCCTACTCCAAGACCCACGGTCGTTGACTGTTTACTTTGGGCAATTCTATATCAGGCGCAAGAATCGTTTACAAAAGATTACAGGATTAGAATGAAGTACAGTAAACGTTAAACTAGCTCTTTTACCGACGTCCGGAGTAGATCGATTATGTCGGGGCAGCAGGACGTCGTCGGCTTGATTTGGAGAGTTTCCGGAGCAAGGCGCGAGAGCAGAAGAGCTTTGAGGCGTTGAAGGAATTGATGTTGGAAGCCTGGGGTCGAGGGCCCTTTATATAGGGCCTGGGGGCGCCCGGGATGTCGGGGGCGCCCCCCCCACATGGCGTTTGATCCGGTTGTAGCTCGGTCGCCATCTGATCCCCTTATCCTCGTGATCCGCTTTGACCGGGGCGCCCGAAGCAGTCGGGGCGCCCGGGTTGACCGGGTCAATCCTTATCTTCTGGCTTCGAAGTGTTTCGGTTCGAGGTGTGCGCATGGGGGCGCCCGCAGCGCAGGGGGCGCCAGCGAGCAACGGGGGCGCCCGGAAGCACGGGGGCGCCCGCAGCTTGTACTGTCGAAGCGCACTTTTTGATTGTGTGTTTGGTGTTGACCTTGGGGGCGCCCGGGACACTCCGGGCGCCCTGGTCAGCAGTTGCCTCACTCTTTTGAGGCACTCTGAGCTGCAGACTCATGTTCCTTCGATCCTGCATCCAGGGTTAGTCCAAAACACAATAACATAATAAATTATTAGATTTATACAGCCTTAGCTGTCTTGGTTCTGACTTTGGTCTCCAAAATGGAGCCCTAGGTCGAACCGACGCCTACTGTTCCCTCGACGGGGAACGCGTCCTCATCTACTCCTCTCGGGAGAATTTACCTGATGCCAACCGTTCCTTTGGTTGGACTTTTGCCTGACGGTCCTTTGTCAGGTCTTGTAAACTGGCAGTCCTTCGCCAGTTGCCTAGCAGTCCTTTGCTAGGGCTTCGGTCCCAGACTGTCCTTCGCTTGGAGCCTAGCAGTCCTTCGCTAGGACTTTCTTTCCTGGCATTCCTTTGCCAGTGCCTAGCAGTCCTTCGCTAGGGCTTTTCCTGCACACTTGATTAACTTGTTAGAAAACAAGAAAGACTTAACTTTTGACCTATGTTGCCATTATCAAAACACAGGTTTGACTTAGGTGCATTCTGCACCAACAGATCGCATATATAATAACCTAACCTAGATACACATGCAAGTATAATTAGAAATCAATTCAAGTAGATATAAGGTGGCATGCCTCTATATTTATGCACACATGCATACATGAACACCATATAGAGTCAGATATCAAATATAGAGACTGTATGGATAGAAATTTGATCATCTCAAAGATCAAACAATAAGTATCAAGCAGGAATAACAACTGTAGTAGATATAAGGTAAATAAGAACCTACTGCATAAGTATAAACAACCATGCATAAAGATGACATGAATCTAAAGGAAAACAAGCAAGAAGTATCCACCTCAATTGTAGATCGTCTTCCAATTTGTCTTCAAATCCGTGAGATCACCTCTCGCTTGAATCCTACCAATGCAAGATATGAAGCAAAACTAAGGATCTTCAATCAACATATCATCCTATTAATTAATTAACTTCTTAATTAATCCCAAATCTTATTCCTCAATTAAAATAATCCATGTTAACCATTCTACAATTATATGATTTATTAATGTATCCAATCAATTATCATGCTTCAGTGTTCTGATCAAAACATGAATTGGCTAACCAGTAAATGATTCCTGTTAATTAATAGATTCTACCAATTCCTCATCTCTTATCACTTTAATTGATCAAGCATTGTAAAGAGATTATCCCAAATTACTCTTAATAAATTCCAAATCTAGCTAGTGAGGTTACCATGAAATCATTTCAATCATCCATACATCTTTCTCAGCATAAACCCATAGATAATTACATGAACGACAGTAACAAAGATGTAAATTATATAAACTATGCTACCCAATATAGTATAACATCTACAACAACAATCAAGGTTAATGATTTGCTCACCCATATCTGATTTGGTACGAATAATGCATGTTATCAAGCTATCACAGGTTCATCCAAACTTGAATCTCTAAAGTGTATCATCTTACCTATTGACGGCAACCTCGCATGATCGACCACAGTGATAAGTGTGTAACAATCGGGATCAACACCCAGATCTATCGAGATTCACCCTTGGAGCTCAGTGAAGAAATCTTTTATGGAACCCTCCTCAACCTTAAGATCTGTCTATGGTGGGGTGGCGAGTGGGTCACATGAAGGAGACACAGTGCTCAGCGCTGAAGAGGTCACGACTGTGGCCGAAGATAGAGAGGTGAGGTTGTCGACACAGGGCAGACATGGCGTGGAGTGCTCTAATGCCTTCACACTAGCGATGGCGTCGCCTCCCATGATGGCAGTGGTCACTGCATCGCCAGCTGGTCATACACGAGTGGTCAGCGATGTCAGTGTCACTATCTAACGAGGTGGGGAGGGGTGTGATGGTGGTGTCGCGAGGGAGAAAGGGAGAGATAGTGACGAGAGGAAAAGGGGGGTCGACTTCATTCACGTGAGGTGAGTGGAGATCGGGCGTAGGAGCAACGAAAAGGGAGTAGGGCTTTTTAGTGATGACCATTTTGCATTTTAGTCCCTACACTTTAGGGTATTACAATCAGACCCCTAATTTCAGAAGTATATGTGTTTAATTCCTCCCTCCTTATGTATTAAATACTTAATCCTCTATTTGGGATTTCAAAAAATTAAGCCCCTAGGTTTAGGCTCATTACTTCATTTTGGGCCCCGAAAACCCTAAAATAATTTCTAAAAAATTTCTGGTCCGAGTCTGAAGTATCATATTTAACATAGTTGACATGCAAATACAGGTGGTATATTGTCTATGATTATGTGACCTTGCATTGCTTGTGTGGTGAGTGTACCCATAGAGGGTCTTCCGGGGGTTTTGGCCTTATTACCTCGCAGATTGGACTAACTCAGGTATGTTCATTTATTCAATATTTTAGTTATATTTCTGATACTCCTATGAGACTGTATTTGGTTTGATTTTATATTTCTTAATTTTTATTATTTATCGCTATGCATATCTTTATCTCTATACCTGTCGAGTCCGTCCGAATTTACCACTGCTTCTTGTATTTTCATTTTCAGGTTGATAGTTGATGGTGAATTCGCAAGCACATGAAAATATCATTAAGTAATAAAATATTGATTCACAAGGATTGTTAATTAAATACTAGTCGATTATGCAAAGGTAAGCTATCTAGACGGTTGCAGGATTGGTTTGAAAGCTTGTTAAAGAGAGAGGAGAGAAGAAGAGAGAGAGTTGATCATTGAGAGATGGGTTGGATGGGTAGAATTTAGGATTTCAGTTTCACTACAATGCTAGTTGATGCCTTATAGATTGTTCATATCCTAATCTCCATGTCTATATTCTTGTAGAGAACCTAACTAAGTATTGGTGCCAACCCTACAGAAGTGCACCGGTGTGTTTACCCCTTGAGCATCTAATACCATTAAGTAGAGTAGGTAACCTAAATAGTCCCGTTAAAGATAACTAATGTGCATAGATTATATATAATTGTATGTATTATTTAATGCATATTTACTTGTATTTCACGAGCATAATCTATTTTATTGTACCCTATTCCTAAAAACTTTGCCACTATCTTCCCTTTTTGTTTGGAGATCTTCTCCTTAATCATTTTCATTTATGGGACGTGATTTGGAGCAGAAATGGAGTGAATCAGAAGCAAAACTGGAGTCAGAGCCAAACCATAGCTGGAGCGCTGTCGGGGTTGTGTGACTTCACACGATCATGTGTCACACGACCGGGCCATGCCTCCTGGCACGACCCGTACCTTGGTCACTGTAGGTTGCACGCCCAGGCTTTGCCAATTAGCATGGCTTATGTGAGCCTCGCCGAAATTGGCACCGCAAGACCGTGCTATTTGACACGATTGTGCCACCCTGGTGGCATCCCACATTACACAACCATGTGGGATGGCACAACCCATGCCAAGGGTGGTGCCACCCCCTATAAAAGAGGAAACCTTCTCTTGGCTAAAGGATCTTTGGCTAGGGCTTTGCCCTGTTGCATTGGGGAAGGGTTCTCTCCTCTAGGGGAGATCCTAGTGTCGTGTTGTCACCTCCTCCACGATCCGCCTACCTCCAAAGCGAGGAGATCCTCTAAGAAGACTCACGCATCAATGGTAAGCATCCTCTTCTCTTTTTGTTTAGGGTTGTAGATACTTTTATTCTATCTCCTTATTGTTTCTACTTTTGCAATGGAGTTGTTCTCCGTATCTAGGAGGTAGGAAGTAGCTATTATGTGATGTTGATGTATAAACTACGTATTTGTGCATTTCTATATTCAATCAAGTTTTTGTTGTCTTGTTCCATGTGTATTGTAGCTTGTATGTGTTTGTTGAAATGCTTGTGTGGTGAATACATGTAGTTGTGAGGGTTTGACTACCATGTATAAGGAATGTCCAAGATCGTATAACCGGGGAGCCTTAGTGGCAGAGACTACTTTTATTCAGACATCTTGGGCATTGCCTCGAAATAGAGGTCAATCCTTTACAAGAGATTAGTTAACATGACTTAATATGTTTCTCTCTATCCCATGTTAGGAAGTATTTAGTGTAACTTAGAAACATATGACCGGGGCCCCTTAGTGACAAAAGGTTACCTTTAACCTGACACTCTATGTTACCTATTCTACTTAATGGATTAGATACTTAAGAGGCAAGCACTGCGGTACACTTCTGCAGAGTTAACACCGGTACCTAGTTAGGATCTCTACAAGAACATAGACATGGAATTTAAGATATGAACGATCCATAGGGCATCAACTAGCATTGTAGTGAAATCAAAATCCTAGATTCCACCTATCCAACCCTTCCCTAAAGATCAACTCTCTCTCTCTCTCTTCTCCATCTTCTCTCTAGCAAGCTTCTATAAACCAACCCTGCTACCGTCTAGATAGCTTACCTTTGTAATATTGACTACTACTTAATCAATAGTCCCTGTAGATACAATATTCTTTTATATTACTTGACTACAATTCCGTATTCTTGTCGACGCGACATTAACTTTTGGCACCATTGTCGGAACTGTTCGCATTAACATTAGTCGATAAGTAAATTAACTAGTCTAGACACTTTTTCTTTGTTTTTATTTATATCATGCTTTTCCATTTCTCTTCCTTTTAATTTTTAATTTCTTTTTTAATTCTTACTTATCTTTAGTTTTGCATTGGCTAACACAAACTTGGTTGGGTGCCTTGATTATATTACATTCTCTATATCCGTGAGTTATGTTATGAGTGTAGGGATCTCTATGCGAAAAATATTTAAAATTGCAACGGAAATTTGAGATCCCTTCAAGCGATCCATGCGAAAGAAAAACTTGTGTGAAGTTTAATCTATCTAACTAAGGGTTATATCTTTGTTGTGTGCCCTTCGCTTGTCCCACTCGTCCTCGATTTGTCGGATCTCTTGTACGTTCAAGTATCCGTGCCTCTAATAGTATTCACATGAACACGATTTATGTCTCGGAGAAGAACCACCTTAGTGTGCTAGCAACTTGGGATGGTTCACAAAACACCAAAAACCCACCACGGGAGTTTTGGCCAAGAGATAGAGGAAGGAGGAAGAAAAACAATGAATACTAGTTTACTTTCAAAATGACAAGAGATCCAATGAATACCAAGGGTTTTTTCCCTCGAGCTTACTTAGTGTGAATTCCAATAAAATTCAATGAATACTAAAATATCTTGATATTCATTTTAGTTTTTTCATTTTCTCTTCATCCAATGAAGAGAATAACTCTTGATCTTCCTCTAATAATAATATTCATTAAGCTTTTAATGAATATTATTCATTCTCAAGTGGTTGAGTCTAATCTAAATGAGTCTAACTCAGATTAGACTCAATCCCATAATTCAATTGGATTCATTTGAGTCTAACTTAATTAATCCAATTTGGATCACAATTTAGTCAAACTAAATTCAATTTATCTCCGAGACATCATGTCCTTTTTGTGTGACCCAATAGGTTCTCGTAACGTTGGCAATCTATCTAAACCACTTTAGATACATAATCAATAAGCGAAATTTAGCAATGCATTATTGCTACCCAAGTGACAAAAATGTTGATATCCAACATAATCTTTCCATGACTATTATAATATATGACTGTCCTTCTATCCTCGATATCTAGATTGATCAATAAGGCATAGACTATATCATCTTCTAATCAATCTTTGTGTTTCTTGATTCCCAAGTAAACTCACTCAAGCAAATAAGTTCAATATCTCATATTGACTCATTTGAGCATGACCATGATTTAGTAGTCCTACTCGATCAAGAGCTTACAGATATCACTCCCATCATATGGGAGGGACAGATCCCATCTCTATCACTCATATCCCTACGCATAATTTATTGCAAACCCAGTGATCGTCTTTATAGTTTGTCTTGTTATAGGTGATATTTGACGATACCAAAGTATACAACTCCTTATATAGGTAATCGTAGTGACTTCAGATCTAAGGACTATTCATACTAATAGTTACATGAGAAAGTTTATGACACTCATATAACGACTCATGAATCTTTCTCCTAGCGGGTCAATTCAGTACACATTCTCTAATGTACACCCATATGTCAATTTGATATTCCATATCTATGACTTATGAGATCAAGTCATTAATTGACATATATGCTAGTTTCAACGGATTAATATTGTCCTTGAATATTAATACTTGACTAGAAATAGTTAAGTGTGATGTTCTACACATCATCTCACTATCAATTCAACTAATTTATATAATGTAGATCAGAACCACTATCCAGGAACATTATTATACTTATTCATTGGGCACAATCATGAAATAAATATAATAATCAAACTTTATCTTTATTAAATATAATATGATATAAATTATTCCCTAGACAATTATCTCATAATTGACGCTAGGGCTAATACTAATAATGAGTACTCCCTATGCCTTATGATTTTTATTGTTGCTATTTTAGGGGACACTAAAAATATTTTTAATAAATAACCATGGATCTATATTCTTATATATTTGAGGATTTCGATGAAGACTATGAATATGAAAAAGATCAATATGAGTTTCTCTACAACATTTGCAGTAGCACGACTCATCCGGCTGCTATATGTCATTAGTTTCACCAAGCTGCTAGCACTCTCATGGAATTTTAGTACTTATTTCAACCCGAACATCAGATTATGGATGATCCAACTTCAAGCACTGATGGCTACTATTGAAGAAATCAGTAAACTCAGAACTTTCAATCTCAACAAGTCCCCGAGCAACTTGCATATTTCCAACCACAATAGCATGACCCTGAACCACCTCAAGATTAGTTGGATTATGAAGACTTTGAGTATAGAAGCATACAAGGTGGTAGAGCAAACTTTTCAGATATGACAGAGACCGTCAGAATTTCAGGATGATTCCACACTTGACGGACCATATGAATCTCAACACATTAAGATGACTTTCTAAGAGGATTTCCAAGATGAAGCAACTTCTACTCCCAGTCAGATGGACACGACGGAATAAGAATTAGAAGATCTTATGGTGCAACAATAGATCATGTTTCTCCGGTCCCTACAACAAATCGATGCATCAACTCCTACTTTGGAGACACAATCGTATCTTATGTCAGAGGAGATAGACTATAAAGATGAAGATGACTTTATTTATGATTCAACGGCTCTAGAAAACTCCTCTATTATATTGAGAGATGAAGACACATATATTGAGACTCCAGATGTTGATATGACTGTTGATGCACCACCATTCATTCTTGATAATATCTTTGATGTAGCCCTCGGCATTAATGTAGATAATGTATGTTTGATTGATGAGACTATTGAGGGGGCCAATATTAATAATGGAAGTCATATGGTGGAGTGTACATTAAGAACTTTTGGAGAGGTGACTATTATTTCAAGTACGGATGAGATTATTGATGGGAAATCTTTTGAGTGGGAAGCGGTGGTTAATTGGAAGCCATGAGACTTGACATTCTCACCCCCGCCGAAGTCTAAATTTGCATTGAGAAAGGTCCTAAGATCATTTGTGGTAGTCATGCTCCTAGTATGGGTACTAAGACTGAACCGTCTCTGACCTCCAGAGTGAGCATACAAGGAAACAATAAAGGAGAGAGCTTTATTCCATCCCTTGATCAAATCCCTCACCCAACCTTAGGAGATTTGAAAGGAAGCCTGGAAGTCTCTCACTTTGGCTAGATTGAGATTTCGATGATCTTACTAAGGTGGTCGAGCTAATGATCTAAAACAACAATTTCTTGGGAGGCAACACAAATTTTATCCCACCTCTAACCTTTCACAAGAGATCAACCTAATCCTCCTAATCCAAACCTAGACCCAAGTCACAACCTTCATCCCCACAATTGGTGCTCACTACCAATCTGCAAACAAGATCAAATTCCAAATTGATCTATCCTATTCAACTGTAAGCTCATCTGTGAATTAAACACAACCCAAACATACTCATCAGCCTATCAGACAACAGATAACACAATTGAACACAAGATTAGGAATCATTCCTCACCTATAGGTCTACAATTCATGATTCCAAAATGCAAATAGAATCTCCTAGAATAGAACAGAATCAAAGTCAACTTACCTTCACAATTCTAATTTGATCATAAATACAAATGAAATCCCAATCAAAACCAAAAATGTCCATGCCGAGATAAGAAGAATCTTCACATCTTGGATTTGATTACAGAAACAAAACCTATGCCATAAACTACAGATCAGTAACAATTCAAGATTGGGAGCTACTCAACCTAAGTTCAACAATCCAGTAGTGACCTCATTGCAATCCCATCCAAATCAATCGAATTCAAGATCCAACTCAAACCTATGAATCTCTCAAGCTCTATACACAGATCATATAACTAACTTAGAACAACAATCAAAATTCAAACTCCCTTCTCGACACAAACCAAGCTTACAAAATAGAGTTCACAAAGAACCCATGCATCCGCATATCGCATCGACACAAACAAACAAATTGATCTAGCAAAACCAACACAAATTCGTTCAATAGAAACTCTTAGCCAAACAGATCATACCTAATCCGATGCTCACGGAGCCTTCTTTGCCCAGATTTGACAGCCTATAGTGATAGCAAGGCAGAATCAAACTCCACGATAGCAAGCAACCTCCACACGGCCGAGCACCCAAATGGCTAATTCGGAATCGGAAGGAAGGTGGTGAAATCCAGCGATCGCTCCGCGACGAGGGAAAATCCAAACAAGAGGGCTCTATCGCGTGAAGAAGACAACGATCGCGAGTTGGGTCGGTGGAGGAAGCAACAGATAGGGCTTTAAGTGGTGGTTGTTTTATAGATTAGCCCTTGCTCTTTGGTTTATTACAACCTCACCCCTATTTTTAGCCTTTATATCCTTTTAGCCCCTTCTAAGCTTCCAACACTCCAATTTAGACCCTCAGTTTAAGTTTTCTTTCACTCCACTCCTTACAAGTTATGGATTTAGTCCAATTAAACCCCCAAAACTTCGTTCATAGGTTTAGAAACCCTAGAAACTGTCCAACAAATCTCCAAAAAAATTTTTGGAATGGGTTTTTGATTTGTCGTATGGCGATTTATACTTTGACATCTTTAGTAAGCATCTTCGTGGAGGTGTTGACCCGGGATGATTGGATAAGTGGAAGTGCCTGAAGGTGTTTGGATAGTCCATAGATGATTCACCATTCCTTGCGAGGAGACGTGTATCTTATATCCACTCATTAGGATTGTTACTCGAAGACTTTGGCCAACACATGTCAAGAGTACGGGACTCTTAGTCACATATTTGAGTAATTTGAATCCGTAGGATAAGGAAGTATTACATAGGCTAGGTGTGAAGTAGTCATCCTAGTGGGAACTGGTACATAGACCATATCTTGAACCAAATGGGTATAAGATGAGTAAAAGAAATAAGGCACAACTCACTATAGCTGCTGAACGATTTTAGAAAATGATATGGAATCATCCATTGATTTTCTGGTCAATTGGAGATCATGTTGTACTACGAGGTGGCATTCATGATCGATCCATAATTAATAGTTAATTATGGATGATAAACATAACTTGAAACCTATTGCGTCATACGCACTACGAGTTTATCTTAGAAATTTTAAATGAGTTTGAGAATTGAATTCTCAGATCGAGAGAGATCGAGTTTGGTTAGACCAAATAAAAGATAAATATGGAAAGATATTAATCGAAATGAAAGCTTAGATGGGCCAAGCCTATTGTAGGCGATATGGATTCATTACTCTTTAATAATTAATCAAAGGGATTTGGTTTAGTCATAAAACAACTTGATTTAATAATAAACCAAAAGAGTTTAATTTAATTATGAACCAAAAGTTTTGATTTTGAACAAAACTGAATCTTAATGGTAATAGATCAGGTTGGTTTGCTTATTAAGTTTGGGAGATGTCTTATTTCTCAAGTAATGAAGAGGTATATAAATACTCCCCTATGAGGAGAAGATGTGAGCGAATTATTCTTTGAGAGAAAACCCTAATAGGATTAGAGTCTCCTCTCTTCACCCACTCCCTCACTCTCTCTTTTACCGCTGCCCAACACCAAAGGGGTCGACCCCTTTTTGGTTGCGTAGTTGTCGCCTACCTCCGATAGTTGCCAAATCCAATTGCCATATGCTAGGCGCCACTGGTTGCCTATTATCGTCCACTAACTGCCACCCTTAGTTGGTCTCCAACCAACTTAATTTGGCCAACCCCTCTTGTGTCGGCCTACTTGTTGGCCATACCTCCCTTTATGCCGCCGAGTTTCTTGGAGCCGTCAAGCACTAGATCGGGTTGGAGTTCTCTTGGAATGCTTTGTCTCAATGTTTAGCTAGTACCAATCGGAGATGAACAACTTGGGATTTGCGTCTCGACAAAGACTCAACTAGATACATATAGAGGCAAGTCTTGAAAGTATCGCTCGGTTGATGTCCTTTCCTCTCCACATCATTCGTCAGGTATATCTAGAATAAAAGTTATATTAGGAAGTTTTTTATTTTATGATTATGTCTAGCCATGTTATATCCTTATATGTATATAATGTGTGTGATGTAATAATTAGGATTATTATGTTTTTGAAATATGTTTTAGCGCATCACATCAGGCTACCCAACACAGTTGCAGCCACATCAATGGTCCAGGCACCAGGAGGTGGTCCAAGCACACAGAGTTGGATAATTTAGCAACAAAGGTGGATCATATAAGCCACAGTGAAGGCGCCTGGAGCTGGTCAGGCATCTAGAATAACCTATAAAAAGACCCCTCGACTAGGAGCTCAAAACAACATCTTCTATGCTGAAACACCATTCATTCTACTCCAAAATTCAACTACGACGTCGTAATGCTGCTCCGAAAACAACTTCCAAGTCTACACTTGGTTTAAGTTGTCAGTATATTCCATTTATGCAATTTCTCATATTGTAATCAAATTTCATTATACTTATCGAACCTTAGCCTTTGAATTAATGTTTGAAGGATAAGGTCTTTAGACGAAAGCGATCAACGATCCGGATTTTAATAGCACATGTTGTGAACTAAGTAAACAAAGCTTGTTAGTATTATGTTTGTTTCTCTTTTAATTACGTTACGTTCTCTTGAGTTTTCGTAAAATAGTGAAAAAGCGACACTTGCTATTCACCCACCCCTCACCTCCCCCCCCCTCCACCGTTAATGTTTTTGTGAAAATGTAACACATAATGAGTACGATGGTCGAATAAACATTATTCATGCATACCTTAGCTAGATGTTCAGCTCCCAATTGACCCATCTAGACTTAGTTGCCAAAACTAAACTCCCAATTTAACTTACTTGCTTAGACTTATTTACCAAGACCTCAGCTCCTAGACGACTCCCCTTGGACTTGAGTCACCTAGTCCCAACTAGGATTTCTTTGTTCGGTTCTCAACCAGGTCTTCCATTGACTAGCCTTGCTAGGTCTTCCACCGCATGGTTTCTAATTAGGTCTTTCTTTCTTAGTCCCACTAGGGTTTTGCCTTTACTTGGTTCCCAACCAAGACTTTAGTTTCCTAGTTCCACTAGGAGTTAGTCATTGCCTGATTCCCAATTAGGACTTCCCCTCTTGTCAAGTAATTTGTACCAGCACACTAGAAACAATGTATCAGATTAACATAAGACTTAACTTTAAACATAGTCTTACATCAAAACTTAGGTTCAATATAGTGCTCCCAGTACTAATAGTCTAGACTTCACACTTACCTAGAGTTCACCTCTCTAAGATTTCTATTCTTGTCAAGTATTCAATCACCTTTGATCTGCTTAGACTTCACACCTATGGTCATAGAGTTCAATCCTCTAAGATTTTCAAACCCGCCAAGCATCTAATCACCTTTGACTTACTTAGACTTCCACACCCACGAAGTATCTTTTCAACTTTTACTCGCTTGAACTTAAAATGCTAGCACCTGATGGACTTCTAACTAATTCCAAGTATTTACAGGACTCACTTGGACTTCTATAATCATATTAACGAAACATCAAAATCCTAAACTACATTATGGTCAACCTTGACAAGGGGTCGATTGCATTAATAATTTTCTCCTTATTGATGTTTGATAATAGACTAGATTGGTCAACTTTGGCTAGGAGTTGATTGTACTAATAATCTTACTCATTTTGATATTTAATAATATATTTAAGTTATGCAAGATTATTAACCTAAATCCTCACATCTTATGTCAAAGCATAAGATGTTTTCTAACTTCAATATTTTAATTTCCCCTTTAGTATACATTAAAAAGATTAACAAAAATATGCCAAGTATAGGTGACCGACCTTATTTTCCCAAAGCTCAACCTTTAGCTGGTTAATTTTAAAGGTGAATACTGTTGGACCTTGGATGGCTAGAGAGGGGGGGATGTGAATAGCCAGACACTCAAATCTTTTGGCTCTTTGAACATTCTGCGATTACGATTAGCAGCGGAAGAAAACCAGCAGGAAGAACAAAGACAGAAAACAATACAAATGATAACACAAAGATGTACAAGGTTCGGGGATAACTTGCCCCTACTCCTTGGCGTGCACGTGAGGTGGGTGATCCCTTGATCGTCGCAGATCAAGCCCCAGAAATCCGGATATCACAGCCTCCTTCTCGATGGAGAAACCTCTCCACAGATAATCTTAGAATGATATCAAACAACGCATAGAGACAAAGGAAAGCTTAGACACAAGAGATGCACTAGGAAGCTTCAAGGAGGAAGAAACAATACACACAACAACCACACAGCCAAACCCCGCAAAAACCTTTGCTCGTTTTCTATTTCTCTCTTGTTGCTGTGTCTGCATCACCAGCCTCTCACTCTTAAACTTCCTCGTGCTCATCGCCCAGCTTCGTCAGCACCCACTGAACCACAGCCCGACCAACTGACCTTCACAGGCGCTCAGTCCACTGAAGACCTCTTCAGCTGAGCCTCGGTCAGTCGCCAGCCGCGCTAGAAGCCGTTGAAACCTGCGAAGGGAAAACGGACAAACCTGACCGAAGCGAAAGTCGCCAATTGACCCTCCTTCTTGGTTTGAGTCATCCCTGTCTCACCAACACACTCAACAGAGGCTTAGCACAATAAATCAAAAGTAAATCAGTAGTGTAACAGAGAAATCAGAAGCGATTCAGAGCGTTATCAGAAGTCTGACAACGTTTTCAAATTAAAGTTCAGACACTGATCGGTCACTTAGACCGATCAGTGAAGATCCTGATCGATCAAGCTCCTGCCTGATTGATCCAGTGACTCTGTGATCGGTCACACTGACCGATCAGGGATCGAGGATCAGTCACCAGACCGATCCACTAGCTTAAGCCACAACCCGCAGGTCTTTCCAACCAAAGGCACCTGATCTGTCACCTGACCGATCAGGTTGTGCCCGGATCGGTCACAGTGACCGATCAGGTCACCTCTGGACCGATCAGGAACCCTCCTGATCGGTCCAGGAGGTCCCTGAATCGGTCTCTTTGACCGATCAGGGTTTTTCTCCAGACTTTCTGATCCCTTTCTGATCGTTCACCAAAACGATCAGACACCACACAGAAACCATATAGAAATTTCTGTTCTCTCCCTGATCGTTCACTAGAACGATCAGACTCCCTGGATCGGTCACCAGACCGATCCATTAACAAGGGAGCTGGTGTCAACATCTGATCGGACTCCAGACCGATCCAACCACTTGGCTACTCATGCTCAGTCC
This sequence comes from Boesenbergia rotunda, assembly GCA_024364735.1. Taxonomy (NCBI): domain Eukaryota; kingdom Viridiplantae; phylum Streptophyta; class Magnoliopsida; order Zingiberales; family Zingiberaceae; genus Boesenbergia; species Boesenbergia rotunda. The sequence continues at coordinate 171,231 of JAGFNQ010006200.1, read as the reverse complement.
CCCGGACCAAGACTTCATGCCCAACTTCACTCACCGGGACTTTGTTCAACCTAGCATCACTCACTAGGACCCAGTTTCACTCACTGGGGTTTCCGTCACCTAGCTTCACTCGTTAGGACCCGACTTCACTCATCGGGATTTCCTTCACCTAGCTTCACTCGCTAGGACCCGGCTTCACTCACCGGGGTTTCCATCACCCGGCTTCATTCACCGGGACCCAACTTCATTCACCGGGACTTAGCTTCATTCACCGGGGTTTCCGTCACCTGGCTTCACTCACCAGTGTAAGTACCCCTGGTTGATTTTGATGTGATCAACCAATTTAAGTTAGGTCCTGGTATGTTTAATCCCTCTGATAAGTGTACAGGAGCTTAGGTACGGAGGAAGTCGAGCGAATGACATAGCGGACGAGAAGGATTGTGCGGGGAAGTGAGCCGACGGGCTCGGTACAATCCTAGGGACGCGGAAGCTGCGGAAGAGTACGCCGGTGGAGCGAGAAGGACGTGCGCGGTGTCCGAGGGACGAGAAGCCGGGAGGAAGGACGCTCGAGGGGCGAAAGGCCGAAGTCGGGTTCGGGTGAGCCTAACTCCGGTTGGCCGGAAATCACCCAGAAGACGAAGAATCAAAAAGACTGGTCCAAGCGCCCAAAAAAAAAGAGAAAACTATTTGGTGCCAAGAAGATTCGAACCTGTGACCCCACTGCTAGATGTCTCCATACTTACCGAATGGGATAAATAGATGATGTGAATAAGTTGAGGTGAGCCGAAGATAAAGTTAATCACCTGCTGTGAATAGAAGCAAAGTTTTAATTAAACTTTATCTTCTAAAGGATAACCTTATCCTTTAATCAGATCTAATGGATGCAGTTTAATCCCATCCAAGATTAACTGTCCAGATTATATCCATGGATCAACGACCAAGAGAAAATTCATCAAAAATCAACAATCCAGATTTATTCTCTTAGGCTATAAATAGGCTTAGAGATTTAGCTTTAGGAATCAATCATTTTTTTCATTCTTGTAAAATCTCTAAAAGTCTAGCGTGCTATTTTTGTAAGGCTTCTCCGCCGCAAGGAGATTTTTTTTATTGAGCGTCCACTGTCATGGAAGCAACGTTCTCAGTTACGACCAAGTTTTTTTTTAAGACGAGTGCCTCCACTTTCATAATTTTTTTCCCGTCTATTCACCCCCCTCTAGCCGGTCCAACAAGTGGTATCAGAGCCAAGGTCGCCGCAGAAGGACTAATCGCCGACTGCAGCAATTTCAAAAAAAATGGTTGGAGCCGTAATCTACCCGCCGAAATTTGAGGGGGAGTTCGCGATGTGGAAGCACCGAATGCAGGTATTTTTTAAAACAGATATTGAACTGCTATTAATTATGAAAAATGGTTTTTCAGTTCCAAAAGACAACAACGACAAGGATAAAGAAATACAGTCGTGGACTAAGTAGGAGCAAGCAGACTTTGTAGCAAACGGCAAAGCGGAATTTCATCTACTAGCCGTTCTTCCCGCACAAGTAGTCAACCGCATCGGAATTTACAACTCGGCAAAAGAGCTCTGGGAGAAATTCCTGGAATTACATGAAGGTACCTCAGATGCAAAATTGGTGCGACGAGACCTTCTTCGAAGACAACTGGCAAACCTCCGGATGGAGGATGGCAAACCTCCGGATGGAGGATGGAGAACTAATCACCGACCTTGAGAACCTCAGAGAAAAGGTAACAAGTCGCGATCCTCAAAGGTACGTCTTAAACGCATTTCCGAGAACCCCGGAATGGACCTCGGTAATCGATGCATATTTCATTTCGAAAGATTTAACGGTAAGTACATTAGAGCAATTATTTTTTACTTTGGAACTTCACGAATCTTGTTTTGTAGAAAAGAATAAGAAAGCAGGCATTGTTGCACTGAACACAAGGAAGATCCAACTCGACGAGGAATCCTCGACTGACAACGAAACAACAAAAATGGTAAGTTCTTTTAAAAGTTTTATTAAAGCTAACAAATTTTCAAGAACGCAGAAAAGAAGACGGTCCCCAAAGAAGTTAATAATCAGATGCTACAATTGTAAAAGAGGAGGGACACCTGAAGGACCAATGTCCTAAACTCAAAAACCAGCCAAAGAAGAAAAAGGCACTGAAGGCCACCAGGGATGAGTCCTCATCAGAAGAGTCGGAAGGTCAAAAATACGCGGGACTTGCGCTGATGGCAAATCATCAAGAAGGGAGCACTGATGAAGGGGGAGAGACGTCAAAAGAAACCGATGACGAAAGAGGAACCTCACTTTTCGAAAGCTACCCGGTAAGTGAGGTTTGTTTTCTTCCTCATGATCAATTATATGCAGGAGTTAAAGCCTTGCTCAAATCTAATTGTAGATTAGAAAAAGAAAATTTAAAATTGAAAAATGAATTAACACTTACATCCTCTTCTGATATTTTGAAAAATAAAAATAATAATTTGAAAAAATTAATGCAAAAATTAGACCTTGATATTGCATATTTACGATAAAAGAAAAATAGCTTTCCTGATAATTTAAAATGGTATTTTAAAAACCACAAGCGTCAATTTAAAAAAGAACCCAAAAGCTATATTCCGCCTAAGTTTTTAATTAATCCTGTAGACAGGAATTTATTTTGGGTTCCTAAATTTCTATTAAACTGATAATTTTTTTTGTTATTATATATGTGCACATTTTGTTTCTCTAACAAAAATTATGTCTTTATTTTTTTTATGCATAATTATGTTGTCTATCTATTGGAACTTCTTTCAAAGTTTTTCAAATATTTTTTTCCTTGAAAATTGAAATTAAGAGTTTAGGGGAAAGACTCATTACAATTTTTCTTTCAAATTTTTCGAAGTATTTTTTCTAATTTTTTAAAATTTATTCTTCAAGAACTCTTATGTGTTGGTTTGTCATTTTTAGACTTGATGAACGAATTTAAAACTCAAAATTTTTGTCCAAACTCAAATCTTCATCTTCGACTTTAATAAAAATATTTAGATTTTTTTCAATTTTTTAAGAATTGTTTATTAGCTCCTCATCAGCTGTGGATTTTATCAAACATTTTTTTTGGAATTTTTTAAAGTCATTTTTTATAAAAAAAAATGGAACTATCTTTGAAAAAAATATATCAATTTAAATTTGAAAAATTTGTGGCAATGCGATTTTTTTTCACTTAGAATATTTTTTATCATTTTTAAAATTTTCTTTTTCCCTAATTATATTTCCCCATTTTTTGATGTGATCAAAGGGGGAGGAATAGTATTAAGTTAAGGGGTAGAATTTTAATTTACTCGAAATTTAAGTAATAGTATTAAGTTAAGGATAGAATATTAATTTACTCGAAATTTAAGTTTTTTTTGGAACTTAAACTGTTACATTATTATGCATGTTTTTATTTTGATTACCCTAACATAACTCGGATTGATGCACATCATAAAAGGGGGAGATTGTAAGTACCCCTGGTTGATTTTGATGTGATCAACCAATTTAAGTTAGGTACTGGTATGTTTAATCCCTCTGCTAAGTGTACAGGAGCTTAGGTACGGAGGAAGTCGAGCAAATGACATAGCGAACGAGAAGGATTGTGCGGGGAAGTGAGCCGACGGGCTCGGTACAATCCGAGGGACGCGGAAGCTGCGGAAGAGTACGCTGGTGGAGCGAGAAGGACGTGCGCGGTGTCCAAGGGACGAGAAGCCGGGAGGAACGACGCTCGAGGGGCGAAAGGCCGAAGTCGGGTTCGGGTGAGCCTAACTCCGGTTGGCCGGAAATCACCCAGAAGACGAAGAATCAAAAAGACTGGTCCAAGCGCCCAAAAGAAAAGAGAAAACTATTTGGTGCCAAGAAGATTCGAACCTGTGACCCCACTGCTAGATGTCTCCATACTTACCGAATGGGATAAATAGATGATGTGAATAAGTTGAGGTGAGCCGAAGATAAAGTTAATCACCTGCTGCGAATAGAGGCAAAGTTTTAATTAAACTTTATCTTCTAAAGGATAACCTTATCCTTTAATCAGATCTAATGGATGCAGTTTAATCCCATCCAAGATTAACTGTCCAGATTATATCCATGGATCAACGGCCAAGAGAAAATTCATCAAAAATCAACAATCCAGATTTATTCTCTTAGGCTATAAATAGGCTTAGAGATTTAGCTTTAGGAATCAATCATTTTTATTTATTCTTGTAAAATCTCTAAAAGTCTAGCGTGCTATTTTTGTAAGGCTTATCCGCCGCAAGGAGATTTTTTTATTGAGCGCTAACTGTCTTGGAAGCAACGTTCTCAGTTGCGACCAAGTTTTTTTTTTAAGACGAGTGCCTCCACTTTCATAATTTTTTTCCGACTATTCACACCCCTCTAGCCGGTCCAACCCGGTCCAACAACCAGGACCCGCCTTCACTCACCGGGGTTTCCGTCACCCGGCTTCACTCACCGGGACCCGGCTTCACTCACCGGGGTTTCCATCACCTGGCATCACTCACCGGGGTTTCCATCACATGGCTTTACTCACCGGGACCCAGCTTCACTCACCGGGGTTTCCATCACCCAGCTTCACTCACTGAGACCCGGCTTCACTCACCGGGGTTTCGATCACCCGTCTTCACTCACCGAAATTTGTGCCCAGTCCCCGACCAGGACTTAATCCGAATTTACTCAACCAAACTTAAATCGGTGTCAACACCAAAACAACAATCGGGTTAGACTGCATCAACAATCTCCCCCCTTTTTGTTGTTTGACAACCCGATTTAAGTTTAGGTATTAGTGATCAAATTAACTAAATTTTTATTGTCGCAAGGGAATCAAAGTCCTCCCCCTACAATAATTTAAATTTTAACTAATGAAGTCAATTTTCATTATCGCAAGGGAATCAAAGTCCTCCCCTACAATAATTAAATTTTAACAAACCCTAAACTTAATCAACCATTCTCTCCTCCTTTGTCAAACACCGAAAAAAGTATGGTTATTAAGTTTTAACATAACTCCCTCTTAAACATGGGTCTCTCCCAAAATAAGGATAGAGGATAATTTTTGAATTGCATATGAGAGGCATATACCATAAATGTATCAGGGCAACAATGTATATGCATCATATGTTAAGTAAGGAATCAAAAGACAATGTCAATAAAATGTCAATTAATAGTCAAAAGTCAATGTCAATTAAATATCAATTAATAGTCAAAAGACAATGTCAATTAATAAGTCATAAGTCAGAGCTCATCAGTCTGTGAGCCGATCAGGGAGAGCCCTGATCGGTCTGTGGACCGATCAGAGAGAGCCCTGTTCGGTCACCTTGACCGTTCAGAATGAGGCCTGATCGGTCACCTTGACCATTCAGAATGAGGCATAATCGGTCTGTGGACTGATCAGATTTTAGATGAGAAACTCTGATATCAGACCGCATTCACAATTTGGAGTCCTTTAACCAAGACAAATAGACAAGCACAGCATATCAGGGAAACTTAAGTGTGAGAACCTAGAATATATGCTAAGTCCAAGGATTTTGGTACTGACCCCTTGATTCAGTTCGATATATAAAAAAAACTAAGCCGAACTTAAGCTCACATTCTTTGTCTATTGCCTTGTGAGATTTTTATCGTGATTTTTGAATCAGTACAAATTAATGTGTCTATACTTGTTCTTTAGCATGCATTCATGTTGTATAACACATATAGGAAGATCTTGGCTTGCTCGATTATGTTCACCTCAAAGATTATTTTTATATATTTTAACAAAACACCTTAAGCCTGAGATATATAATAAGCTGCTATTTTGATATTGAGGCTAATTTCTAGATTTGCAGTAAACTATAAATTGCAACAATAACATTAATCATTTTAAGCAATCCATAGTAAGAACAAGTTATGTGGCAACCTAAACCATCCATGTAATAGTTTTTTTTTCCAAAACTTGTTGATTCATTTTGAAACTAGTGTAACCTTGTGCATGGATATACTATCATTTGTTGCATGAACAATTTTCCTACTGCTCAAATGAAATTCCATAAATCACTACATTCATGAGTATATCCTTAGCCTTGTGTTTGGAGCACCAATTATCAACAACCCATGTTGATAGATGCTCCCCCTCAACCAAAGCTATACAATTCGAAATATAGAGGTTTTAGGTACCCAAACTTTGGGACCTAAAGAACCTCAATGGAAGACTTTGGCACCCATGCCTTAGTCATTTTCTTTCTAACTTTTTGAGCTCCAGAAGTACTTGGTGATCTAAAATGAGTTCTTGACATCAATGAGACAAAACTAGATTCTTTAGGTCGATAACCTATAGTGGCCTTGTTATAAACCGCTTTTTGAGAGTTGAGGACCATATCTAAAGTTTTAGAGCTAGTTGAAAACTTCTCAAGAATATTCTTAAGTTTTTCAACTTCACTCTTTAGGCCCTTGTTCTCATCCTCAAGAACCTTAGCATGCAAATCATCTATGTTATCATCCTTAGAAGTTTTCAATTTTTCTTCTTCCAATTTCAATGATTTAACCTTGTTCTTAGATTTTTTAAGCAAGTTGGTTAAACATGCTATTGTTCTATAACACTTATCTAATTCGAGAGAGATTACCTCTTCATCATCCGAAGATGATGAAGCCGCGGTTGAGGAGTCACTTGATTCGTTATCACTCTTTTCTTCATTTGAATCCTCTATTGCCATGAAGGTCATGTGACGGATGTTCTTCTCCTCCTCCTTTTCTTTCTTCTTTTCTTTCCTCTTCTTTCTTCTGTCCCCTGCCACAAAAGTCACACCCTTCTCCTTTGGGCTTTGGTTAGCAATTTCATGTAGTTCCATTTCACAAAATAAATCCTCTAATTTAACAAAGGAAAGATCCTTGGAAACCTTGTAAGCATCCACCATGGATGACCATAAGGCATTCCTAGGGAAGGATTTAAGGACATCCTAACAATGTCTCGGTTCTCTACCTTCTCATTGATGGAATGCAAGTCATTGAAGAATTCATTGAACCGACCATGAAGCATACTTACCATTTCATTTTCTTCCATTGAGAGGTTCTGGAGTTGGCTTAGAAGGAGATCTTTCTTGGCTGTCAGGTATCTCGAGTTCCTTCATGGAGCTCAATGAGCTTGTTCCATAAGTCCATGGCACTGGTGAAGGGGCCAACTTTGATCAGCTGCTCCTTGGTCATCCCACACTGCAGGGTGACCATAGCCATTGCATCAGCTTCCCCCTTTCTTATCTGTTTTGCCGACCATCTCGAGAACTCGAGCTCTTTTCCCTCAGCATCCTTTGGAGGGGAGAAACCTTCCATGACTGAGAACCACATACTGACGTTTGTCTTCAAATAATATTCCATTCGGGATCTCCAGTACGGAAAAATAGTTCCATCCAAGAATGGGGGTATGTTTGTGCTGAAGCCTTCTCCTCCCAACGCCATCTTCTTGCTCTTCGAGTGTTAGTCCGTTTGAAAGAGCCCCAGGCTTTGATACCACTTGTTGGACCTTGGATAGCTAGAGAGGGGGGGTGTGAATAGCCAGACACTCAAATCTTTTGGCTCTTTGAACTTTCTGCAATTACGGTTAGCAGCGGAAGAAAACCAGCAGGAAGAACAAAGACAGAAAACAATACAAATGCTAACACAAAGATGTACAAGGTTCGGGGATAACTTGCCCTACTCCTTGGCGTGCCCGTGAAATGGGCGATCCCTTGATCGTCGGCAGATCAAGCCCCGAAAATCCGGATATCACAGCCTCCTTCTCGGTGGAGAAACCTCTCCACAGATAGTCTCAGAATGATATCAAACAACGCACAGAGACAAAGGAAAACATACACACAAGAGATGCAATAGGAAGCTTCAAGGAGGAAGAAACAATACACACAACAACCACACAGCCAAACCCCGCAAAAACCTTTGCTCGTTTTCTGTTTCTCTCTTGTTGTTGTGTCTGCATCGCCAGCCTCTCCCTCTTAAACTTCCTCCTGCTCATCGCCCAGCTTCGTCAGCACCCACTAAACCACAGCCCGACCCACTGACCTTCACAGAGCGGTCAATCCACTGAAGACCTCTTCAACTGAGCCTCGGTCAGTCGCCAGAAGCCGTTGAAACCTGCGAAGGGAAAACGGACAAACCTGACTAAAGCGAAGGTCGCCAATTGACCCTCCTTCATGGTTTGAGTCATCCCTGTCTCACCTGCACACTCAACAGAGGCTTAGCACAACAAATCAAAAGTAAATCAGTAGTGTAACAGAGAAATCAGAAGCGATTCAGAGCGTTATCAAAAGTCTGACAACGTTTTCAAATTAAAGTTCAGACACTGATCGGTCACTCGGACCGATCAGTGAAGATCCTGATCGATCAGGCTCCTGCCTGATTGATCCAGTGACTTTGTGATCGGTCACACTGACCGATCAGGGATCGAGGATCGGTCACCAAACCGATCCACCAGCTTAAGCCACAACCCGCAGGTCTTTCCAACCAAAGGCACCTGATCGGTCACCTGACCGATCAGGTTGTGCCCTGATCGGTCACAGTGACCGATCACGTCACCTCTGGACCGATCAGGAACCCTCCTTATCGGTCCATGAGGACCCTGAATCGGTCTATTTGACTGATTAGGGTTTTCCTCCAGACATTCTGATCCCTTTCTGATCGTTCACCAAAATGATCAGACACCACACAGAAACCATACAGAATGTTTCTGTTCTCTCCCTGATCATTCACTAGAACGATCATACTCCCTGGATCGGTCACCAGACCGATGCATTAACAAGGGAGCTGGTGCCAACTTCTGATCGGACTCCAGACCGATCCAACCACTTGACTGACTCATGCTCAGTCCCCCGGACCAAGACTTCATACCCAGCATCACTCACCAGAACTTTGTTCAACCTAGCTTCACTCACTAGGACCCGGCTTCACTCACCGGGGTTTCCGTCACCTAGCTTCACTCGCTAGGACCCGACTTCACTCACCGGGATTTCCTTCACCTAGCTTCACTCATTAGGACCCGACTTCATTCACCGGGATTTCCGTCACCCGGCTTCATTCACCGGGATCCGGCTTCACTCACCGGGATTTTCGTCACCCGGCATCACACACCGAGACCCGGCTTCACTCACTGGGGTTTCCATCGCCCGGCTTCACTCACCGGACCCGACTTCACTCACTGGGGTTTCCATCACCCGGCTTCACTCACCGGACCCGGCTTCACTCACCGGGGTTTCCATCACCCGGCTTCACTCACCGAAATTCATGCCCAGTCCCCGACCAGGACTTAATCCGAATTTACTCAACCAAACTTAAATCGGTGTCAACACCAAAATAACAATCAGGTCAGACTGCATCAACAAATACCTCCCCCAAGTTATAACACCAATAATAAAAAATTTTAATTTTTATGTAGTGAGGTTAGAAGTGTACCACAAAACATTAACCTTCCCTTAATGATTTATTTTCATTTAAACATTAACTTCACCTCAAAAAAAAAATCGAAACAAAAATTCAAAGTGATTGAAAGAAAATATTTTCAAAAAAATTTAAATCATTTTTCAAATAATTTTTTAAAAAAATTAAGTTGTTCTTAAAATAACTTTTGAAAGAATTTTCAAAGCAAATTTTAAAGTAATTTTCAAAATTCTTAAAGACTTTTTAAATAATAATTTTAAAAAAATTCAAAGCCAATTTTAAAATATTTTTCAAAAACATTTTTAATAAAAATTTTCAAAACAATTTTAAAATAATTTTCAAAAATGTTTCAAAATAATTTTACAAAATGATTTTCAAATTACATTTAAAATTATTTTATAAAGTTATTTTTAGAAAATATTTTAAAATTATTTTCAAAAGTATTTTTAAAGTTATTTTTGAAAACAATATTTTAAAATCAATCATTGAAATATTTTTTTATAAACTATTTTCAAAATTATTTTTTAGGCATTTTAAAATTTTTTTGAAAGCAAGCTTTTGTTGGGGCAATCAGCCCAAGTATGATCGGGAAGATCATGGTTTTGATGTGTGTGCGTCAATATGTTAAGGTTAGGGTGTTATGTTATTTTTGATATGTGTGAATGAGTCTTGCAGAAATTGGTGAGTCACACATGGAGGACATCCGAGGGATGAGAGCCGAGGGAAGAGAACTCTAAGGGCAAGCCAGGAAGTGGACTTCGAAGGGCACACGTGAAGGGTGGCATGGAGGCAAGCCGAGGGATTGCGTGCGTATCCGAGGGACGATAGCCGGTGGAAGAAGACTTCAAGGGGCAAGCCAAGGGAGTATACTTGAAGGCACACGTGAAGGAGGGTCGTCGGAGTGAGGAAGAGAGCTGTTGTAAGTCAGGCAGTCAACTGGGAGTAAATCAGTCGACTGCCCATAGGGCAGTCGACTGGTAACCCCGAAAAACTAGCCGTTGGCTAGCCACTTCGGTAGGACCAGTCGACTGCCCAGGGGTAGTCGACTGGTATCGGGTTGGACAGCTTTTGGAGTTGTCCTTTACTCTATTTAACGGGTGACTTTTGGGCAAGTCATAGGTACGGTTCTTGGGGGTACCATTGTTGTAACGCCCCGAAATTTCCCATATGAAATATTAGGAAATATATAAATTCATGAATATGAAATATGGTGAAATTCATGAAATAGTATCATGAAATATTATGAATTCGTAAATATGAAATATTATGGAATTCATGAAATAGTATCATGAAATATTATGAAATATTATGAATTCATAAATATGAAGTATTATGGAATTCATGAAATAGTATCATGAAATATTATGAAATATTATGAATTCATAAATATGAAATATTATGGAATTCATGAAATAGTATCATGAAATATTATGAATTCATAAATATGAAGTATTATGGAATTCATGAAATAGTATCATGAAATATTATGAAATATTATGAATTCATAAATATGAAATATTATGGAATTCATGAAATAGTATCATGAAATATTATGAATTCATAAATATGAAATATTATGGAATTCATGAAATATTATCATGAAATATTATGAAATATATGAATTCATGGAATATAATTAATATTATGAGATTTCATGATGGGCTTGGCTTAATGGGCTTGGATTAGTGCAAAATGTGATAAAAAGGAAATACAGAAGGGACGAAGCAAGGATTGAACCTTGAACCTCCTAGTTGCACTAGCCATGTCATAACCAATGCACCAAGCCATGCTTCTTGTGGAGAGAATAGGAACATGCTTGTTAAAGCGAGGAAAGTGAAGAGACATGTCTCTTCATGAGAAAAGTATAAATAAGGGAAAGGGAAGTTGGAATAACTTCCTCTTCTTCTTCCTCTTCACTTCTCCACCGAAACTCAAGCTTTCCCCTTCTCCATTTTCGAAAAAGAAAACCTAGGGTTTCAACCTTAGGGGTTTGGAAAGAAGGAGATCTCACCCAAGGACCTTGCTCTCTCTACTAGGGCCAAGGGTTCTATAGAAGTACTAGGAAGGAGAACACTCACCTTCCTTCAACCAAGGGCATCTTAAGAAGTTAGAGAAGGAGAAAATCAAGCGAAAAGGATGTAAGTATCCTCTCGCCTGCAGTGTAATGGTTTATGCATGTTTTCCTTGTGTTCTTGCTTTCGAAAATGGGAGTTCCTCCCTTATAAGACTTTCGGCCACCACCATGAAATAGGTTTTGGTTGCTTCTTGATGCATGAGGATATCCCTAGGAACTTAGGGTATGGATGTATGTTATTTTCCAAATTTTTGAGAGGACACAAATTAGGGTTTGGTACCCTACATGTTTCGGCCAAGAGGGAATAAGCAAGGGCTTTTGGGTTGGTTGCTATCCTATTGTGTTCCCATGATTAGTATTGTAGATAAAGTATTTGTGTAAATGTTTGTGTAAAGATTGGATGTCAAAAACCTAGCCTACCCTACCCTACAAGTTTCGGCCAAGGCAATGAATTAGGGTCAAGGAGAGTTGAATTATCCTAGAAAATATTCATGCTTAGTGTATGGTGTGATATTGTATACAAGATGTTTGTATCATTGTTGTGTGAATGATTAATGCAAAAGTCCTAATATTTCCCTACTCTTGATGTTTCGGCCAACCCACTAGGACTAGGGTTTGTAAAGGTCAAACTACCCTATGATATATGTTTATGGTTGGGGATGATCATATGTATATGTATGTGGTGTTAAATGGAAGGGTTGATATGTAAACCTTAATTGTTAGCATGCTATGATATGTTTATGTATGAGGTGTTTGAATGAATGTATGTGTGAATATTTAGTTCAAACCCTAATTTTCCCTATACTTAAGTTTCGGCCAACCCTAGAAGGACTAAGGTTTAGGGTTGTATAATTATCTCATGATATGGTTTATGTTTAATAAGTTGCATGAATAATATGTGAAGGCTAAACTACCCTACGGGACATGATTATGTTTAGCAAAATAATATGTATGTGCATGTATGAAATATGATGTATGTATGAACATGTATGGAATATGATATATGTATGAACAAGTATGAAATATGATGTATGTATAAACATGTATGAAATATGATGCATATATGAACAAGTATGAAATATGATGTATGTATGAACATGCATGAAATATGATGTATGTATGAGCATGCCTTATAGCCCATGGGGCACACTTATGAAATTGCATGTGATATGTTAAAATGCTTGAAGGGATACTCAAATAAGTATGGGATCAAGAGCACCCCTTATGTTGTGTGGTGTGTCCCTACGGGATCATGAGCACCCTTGAAGAGTGGTGTGTCCCATAAGAGTGAATATGGAGTATTCCTTAGCATATATGTAAAAGCATGATAAGTATTTTACTTTTTAAGTTGTGTACCCGACTCGTAAGGGGGTCGTTAAATAAATCCGGGGTGCATGTTAACGTGGCTCCGGTAGGACGGAAGGGTCCTGCTCTAATGACTTGGTGGCTCGCTACCCCAATTCATTAGGGAACGCGCAATAGTTCCGCGCGATAGTTGGTACACAACAGGGCCCAATATGATATGGATGTATTTTTAAGTAATACCATTATGGAATTATTTTGAAAACATTCATTGAAAACATTTGTTATATGTGAAGAGTATGCTTATGGTACTTGATACAGCATGCTTAGAAACTTAGATGTTTGATATGCTTTGATGAACTTATACTTATGATTAATTATGTGTACATGTTATATTCTTTCGCACAGATTTTGCGAGTAGGACAGGATCCTTACTAAGCATTGTGCTTACTAGTTTATGTGTTGTCTTATGCTGCAGATAACACTTAAATGGAAGGAAGAGGCAGGAGGCTGAAGATGTGTGGGGTGGTGGCTCGGGAAGAAAGATTTCTATATCTACATATTTATGCTTATGTTATGCTCCTTGACAATGAATGATAGTGATTAGGATTGACATGGCATGATAGTGTTTACCTTGGAGGTCTCTTATACTTGATTATGTTATGAGTTACATTACTAGTGATATTATCATGTTGTGGAATGACTTTGATAGTTAAACAAGCATGCTTAGTCCTTAAGTCCTTGCATTGTTGTTTTAATGTCATGCTAGGAGATAGAAATAGAAAAAAAAAATATTACTATATGATTGAATGTACGTAACCCCGCCCCGAGAGTAGATATAAGGGCGGGCGTTACAAGTTGTTATCAGAGCAGATTTCCCCTCCACCACACACACATCAAGCTTCTTCCTGCCGCTTCCAAGTAAGAAATCCTAACTCGCTTATATTATTTCATGTACAGTAATGATATTAATAGAGATGGTTTATGCTTGCATAATATAGAGATGATATATTCTTGCATGAGATATAGATGATTTATGCTTGCATAATATAGAGATGATTTATGCTTGCATAACAAATGAAAGTAGTGATAATTCTTATGTTATTTTAATTATCACCTGTATGATAGACATGGCTAGAAGACGTAGCAATCGGGGTAACAAGACAGTACCCCCACCTGATATGATGCAAGTGATCACAGATCTGCAGCGTCAGGTCACTGAACAACAGCAGATAATAAACACTCTGAGGACCCAGCAGGGGAACACTGCAACCCCGCAGGGAAGTCAGAATGTAATGCCTACTGAGCCTCCAACTGCACAGGCACCCCCGGACACTCCGGCCCGGGGAGCCCGACAGGAGGCCTATTTGATTCAGTGGCAGAGACTGAAGCCGGAAAAGTTCTCGGGCACCTGCGAGCCCTGGGATGCTCAGGCCTGGCTCAAGATAGTTGAGAGCACAGTGGAATTATTAGACTGGCCTGAGCATGAGAAAATTAAATGTGTCTCGTTCTGCCTCACTGGCGACGCCAGGATGTGGTGGGAACGGGTAAAGGCTAGAAGATCAGTGGACCAGATGAAGTAGAAGGACTTTGAGTCCGAATTTCTGGAGGAATTCTTTAATATGCGAGTCACAAACAAACATTTTGATGAGTTCACTGAATTCCGGCAGGGAAATCTCTCAATCAACGATGCCGTTAAGCAATTTAACCGACTGGCACGATTATGTCTGGAGTTGGTCAGTACAGAGGAAGAAAGGGTCAGATTAATGCTCAAGATGCTTAGGCCCGAGATAGCTCTGAATGTAGCTGGTGGCGTGAATAGGCCCCAGACCACAGAGGAGCTGTTCAGCAGTGCCCTTATTACTGAGCATTATCTAAAGAAGATGAACCCACAGAGCCAACCACTGACCGCCAGCAAGAGTCAGGATCAGTCGGGAGCTCAGAAACCTCCAAATAGCAACCCCCACTGGAAGAAGAACCAAAATGGAAAGAGAAAGCCAGGGGATAAATCTGCCAGTGGTTATTTAGGCAAGAAGCCTAAATATCCCCAATGTGCCAATTGTGGGAAGATGCACCAAGGGACATGCCTTTTAGGCGCTAGGAGATGCTATACTTGCGGAAAGGAAGGACACATGGCCAGAGAGTGTCCTGCCGCAGCCAAAGCACCTCAGCCGCAATATGATCAGTACAAAGGTGCTCCTCCCCAGTTACACCTGATGCAGGCAGCTATAGATGGTACACATATATGCCAGGGGAGATTAGAAGCCCCGCCTGCCACGACAAACGCCAGGGTTTTCTCTCTTACGAAAGAAGAGGTGGCGACTGCCTCTACCGTTGTCACAGGTCAGATATTTATTTACAGTCAGTATGCTACTGCTTTATTTGACACTGGGGCAACGCATTCGTTTATCTCTATGCAATATGCCAAAAGAAATAATATGTGACTACAAGATTTAGACTGTAAATTTCTGACAACACTGCCCTCGGGTGAGGTGATGCCCTCTACCCAAATGCTACGGGCCGCACCAATCAAAATCGCAGATAGGGAACTTTACTGCGATCTGATAGTGCTAGATATGTCAGATTATGATGTGATATTGGGCATGGATTTCTTGAACAAATATGGCGCCTCTATTGAGTGCCGTAAACGAAGAGTTATCTTCCGACCTGAGGTGAAAATTCTGTTTGAATTTATCGGAGAGCCGAAGAAGAGGACAAGTAAATTCTTGTCGGCTCTGAAAGCAAGGAAGATGTTAGAAAAGGGATGCTCGGGATTTCTAGCTCGTGTGGTTGATACCAGTCCTACAGAGGGCCCGAAGCTAGAAGACGTCAAAGTAGTATGCAATTACCCAGAGGTATTTCCCGATGACTTACCAGGGTTAGCACCTGAAAGAGATATAGAATTTGCAATTGAGTTAGTTCCTGGTACTAACCCCATTTCTAAGGCACCATACCGTATGGCGCCGACGGAATTAAAGGAATTACAAGGGCAGTCACAAGAGCTTCTTGACAAGGGACTCATCCGCCCTAGTCATTCCCCCTGGGGAGCTCCCGTACTGTTTGTAAAAGAAAAGAAGGATGGGTCGATGCGAATGTGTATCGACTATCAGGCACTGAATAATGTGACTATCAAGAACAGGTACCCTCTACCCCGGATAGATGACCTGTTCAGATCTTAGACCGGGAAGTCAAAAAGCTAAGGAACAAGGAAGTACCCTTAGTAAAGGTTCTGGGGCGGAACGAACGATTCGAAGAAGCCACATGGGAACGAGAGGAGGCAATACGATTGAAGTATCCGGAATTATTTTAAAGTTCGGGACGAACTTTTTATAAGGTAGGGAGGATTGTAACGCCCCGAAATTTCCCATATGAAATATTAGGAAATATATAAATTCATGAATATGAAATATGGTGAAATTCATGAAATAGTATCATGAAATATTATGAATTCGTAAATATGAAATATTATGGAATTCATGAAATAGTATCATGAAATATTATGAAATATTATGAATTCATAAATATGAAGTATTATGGAATTCATGAAATAGTATCATGAAATATTATGAAATATTATGAATTCATAAATATGAAATATTATGGAATTCATGAAATAGTATCATGAAATATTATGAATTCATAAATATGAAGTATTATGGAATTCATGAAATAGTATCATGAAATATTATGAAATATTATGAATTCATAAATATGAAATATTATGGAATTCATGAAATAGTATCATGAAATATTATGAATTCATAAATATGAAATATTATGGAATTCATGAAATATTATCATGAAATATTATGAAATATATGAATTCATGGAATATAATTAATATTATGAGATTTCATGATGGGCTTGGCTTAATGGGCTTGGATTAGTGCAAAATGTGATAAAAAGGAAATACAGAAGGGACGAAGCAGGGATTGAACCTTGAACCTCCTAGTTGCACTAGCCATGTCATAACCAATGCACCAAGCCATGCTTCTTGTGGAGAGAATAGGAACATGCTTGTTAAAGCGAGGAAAGTGAAGAGACATGTCTCTTCATGAGAAAAGTATAAATAAGGGAAAGGGAAGTTGGAATAACTTCCTCTTCTTCTTCCTCTTCACTTCTCCACCGAAACTCAAGCTTTCCCCTTCTCCATTTTCGAAAAAGAAAACCTAGGGTTTCAACCTTAGGGGTTTGGAAAGAAGGAGATCTCACCCAAGGACCTTGCTCTCTCTACTAGGGCCAAGGGTTCTATAGAAGTACTAGGAAGGAGAACACTCACCTTCCTTCAACCAAGGGCATCTTAAGAAGTTAGAGAAGGAGAAAATCAAGCGAAAAGGATGTAAGTATCCTCTCGCCTGCAGTGTAATGGTTTATGCATGTTTTCCTTGTGTTCTTGCTTTCGAAAATGGGAGTTCCTCCCTTATAAGACTTTCGGCCACCACCATGAAATAGGTTTTGGTTGCTTCTTGATGCATGAGGATATCCCTAGGAACTTAGGGTATGGATGTATGTTATTTTCCAAATTTTTGAGAGGACACAAATTAGGGTTTGGTACCCTACATGTTTCGGCCAAGAGGGAATAAGCAAGGGCTTTTGGGTTGGTTGCTATCCTATTGTGTTCCCATGATTAGTATTGTAGATAAAGTATTTGTGTAAATGTTTGTGTAAAGATTGGATGTCAAAAACCTAGCCTACCCTACCCTACAAGTTTCGGCCAAGGCAATGAATTAGGGTCAAGGAGAGTTGAATTATCCTAGAAAATATTCATGCTTAGTGTATGGTGTGATATTGTATACAAGATGTTTGTATCATTGTTGTGTGAATGATTAATGCAAAAGTCCTAATATTTCCCTACTCTTGATGTTTCGGCCAACCCACTAGGACTAGGGTTTGTAAAGGTCAAACTACCCTATGATATATGTTTATGGTTGGGGATGATCATATGTATATGTATGTGGTGTTAAATGGAAGGGTTGATATGTAAACCTTAATTGTTAGCATGCTATGATATGTTTATGTATGAGGTGTTTGAATGAATGTATGTGTGAATATTTAGTTCAAACCCTAATTTTCCCTATACTTAAGTTTCGGCCAACCCTAGAAGGACTAAGGTTTAGGGTTGTATAATTATCTCATGATATGCTTTATGTTTAATAAGTTGCATGAATAATATGTGAAGGCTAAACTACCCTACGGGACATGATTATGTTTAGCAAAATAATATGTATGTGCATGTATGAAATATGATGTATGTATGAACATGTATGGAATATGATATATGTATGAACAAGTATGAAATATGATGTATGTATAAACATGTATGAAATATGATGCATATATGAACAAGTATGCAATGTGTGAAATATGATGTATGTATGGACATGCATGAAATATGATGTATGTATGAGCATGCCTTATAGCCCATGGGGCACACTTATGAAATTGCATGTGATATGTTAAAATGCTTGAAGGGATACTCAAATAAGTATGGGATCAAGAGCACCCCTTATGTTGTGTGGTGTGTCCCTACGGGATCATGAGCACCCTTGAAGAGTGGTGTGTCCCATAAGAGTGAATATGGAGTATTCCTTAGCATATATGTAAAAGCATGATAAGTATTTTACTTTTTAAGTTGTGTACCCGACTCGTAAGGGGGTCGTTAAATAAATCCGGGGTGCATGTTAACGTGTCTCCGGTAGGACGGAAGGGTCCTGCTCTAATGACTTGGTGGCTCGCTACCCCAATTCATTAGGGAACGCGCAATAGTTCTGCGCGATAGTTGGTACACAACAGGGCCCAATATGATATGGATGTATTTTTAAGTAATACCATTATGGAATTATTTTGAAAACATTCATTGAAAACATTTGTTATATGTGAAGAGTATGCTTATGGTACTTGATACAGCATGCTTAGAAACTTAGATGTTTGATATGCTTTGATGAACTTATACTTATGATTAATTATGTGTACATGTTATATTCTTTCGCACGGATTTTGCGAGTAGGACAGGATCCTTACTAAGCATTGTGCTTACTAGTTTATGTGTTGTCTTATGCTGCAGATAACACTTAAATGGAAGGAAGAGGCAGGAGGCTGAAGATGTGTGGGGTGGTGGCTCGGGAAGAAAGATTTCTATATCTACATATTTATGCTTATGTTATGCTCCTTGACAATGAATGATAGTGATTAGGATTGACATGGCATGATAGTGTTTACCTTGGAGGTCTCTTATACTTGATTATGTTATGAGTTACATTACTAGTGATATTATCATGTTGTAGAATGACTTTGATAGTTAAACAAGCATGCTTAGTCCTTAAGTCCTTGCATTGTTGTTTTAATGTCATGCTAGTAGATAGAAATAGAAAAAAAAAATATTACTATATGATTGAATGTACGTAACCCCGCCCCGAGAGTAGATATAAGGGCGGGCGTTACAATTGTGCTGCTTGTGCTAAAAGTCTCCAGCTCTTCCTCTCAATCTTAATTCCATCTTGTATAGAGGAAGAGGGCAACCTTGTGAAGGTTTTCTCCACCTTGAAGAAGGATTTTCATAGTTGAACATGTGCATGCGTGTAAATCCTTGGATTAGTCACTTCTCTGAGGTGGATACCAAGTAAACGAAGGTGTTAGCATTGTTCTTATCATTTTTATTGATTTTATTTGTGTTTGGCTAACAAGTTTTGTACAGAAAATCGAAAGCAACTATTCACCCCCCCCCTCTAGTTGGGCGCCACGATCTAACAAGTGGTATCAGAGCCAGTTCATTTCGGAAGAACTAACCGTCGATCGGAGCATCAAGGAAAATGACGTTCCAAGAGGGTTATAGCATCGTGAGACCACCTTTCTTCGACGACAATGAATTCGCCTATTGGAAAGGAGGATGGAGTACTATCTCATGAACGATATTGAAAATTGGTGTAGTATTGTAGATGGTTTCGAGGCACTCGTAAATGAAAGAGGAGAGCCGCTACCAATGAGGAATTGGACAAAGGAGATGATGAAGAAGGCACAAGCCAATGAGAAGGCTACAACAACACTTCAATATGGATTATCAAAAGAGCAATTGAACAAGGTTGGGTCTTTCAAGACCGCGAAGGAGCTTTGGGAGAAGCTCATTGAGATCAATGAAGGGTCAAATGAGTCAAGGAGGGCCAAGAAGGATCTCTTGGTGGCATAACTCCAATCACTCACAATGAAGGCCAACGAAACGGTAAGTCAATTACATAGAAGGGTCAAAGAAATAATCAACGAACTCCATGTCATTGGTGAGAAGGTTGAAAATAGAGATATTGTGAGGTATGTACTCTAATCATTTCCTAGGACTACTTTGTGGGCATCCATGGTTGATGCCTACAAAGTTTCTAGGGATCTCTCTACGGTAAAATTAGATGATCTATTATTTTGTGAATTCGAGTTACATGAGCAAGCTAACATTTCTACTAAAGTGGAAGGTGTAGCTTTTGTTGTAGAAAAGGAAAAGAAGAAGAAAAAGGAAAAGAAGAAGATCATTTACTCATCATCATCCGACTCGGAGGAATCTAGTGCCTCCATGGATAGCGACCAAGAAGCCTACATGGTAAGGAAAATGTGAAAAGCTTTTAAATGTTTTTCTAACAAATCTCATGGTAGGAAAAGTTCAAGGAGTAAGAGCAAAGGAAAGGAAATTATTTGCTACAATTGCCATCAAGAGGGACATATGAAGAATGAATGTCCACAATTAAAGAAAAGAGAAGAAAAGAAGAAGGAGAAGAAGAAGGGTGAGAAGAAGAAATCCAAGGGAAAAGAAAAGAGTGCCACAAGTCTCAAAGCTACTTGGGATGATCCATCTTCATCGGAAGAAGAAGAAGATCATATGTCACACTTCGCATTAATGAGAGTGGACAACTTGAAGTCATCCGAAGATGAAAATGAGTCAAGTGATGAGGAACAAGGGAGTTCAAGTGAAGGTGAAGGCTCATCATCGGAATCCGATGTGTCGGTAAGTGAGGTATATAACTTACCCACCTCTACGCTTGTTAAAATAATTGCTAGTACAAATGATGATTTAGCTAAGGCTAGAAAGAAGGTTAAGAAATTGAAAAATGAAGTTTGCATGCTCAAATTAGAATCCATGAAACTTAAGGACAATGCACATGTTTCCTCCTCCATTTCACATGATTCATGTTTAGAAAAGGAAAATAAGGAGCTAAGGGAAAAGGTAGAAGACCTCACCAAGGCTCTTGAAAATTTTCAAATTGGCTCTAGAAATCTTGACATGATCATCAATAGTCAAAGAGCCGTGTATAACAAGGCTGGGATAGGTTATAAACCCAAAACCAAGGAAGTGACATTTGTTTCACTTATGGGTAGGAAGGGTGCCCCTAGGAAGCAAGATGTTAGGGGAAATGTAAAGAAGGCATGGGTATCAAAGAACTACTTAAATGATGATTATGGATCAAGCATTTGGGTATCAAAAGCTTATGTTTTCCATGTTGTTTAGGTGAAGGTGAAGGAAGCCTCAAAAATATGGATAGTGGATAGCGGGTGTTCAAGGCATATAACCTGGGATGTAAGCAAATTCTCCACCATTAGCTATCTAAGAGAAGGAACGGTGTCATTCGGAAATAGTGGGAAACTCAAAATAATAGGTAGGGGCACCATTGACACTATTGAGGTATCTCCTACAATCACAATTCATAAAGTACTTTTAATTAAGGATATGAAGTTTAATTTGCTTAGTGTGAGTCAACTTTGTGATGTTGGGTATAGAGTTGAGTTTAATGCAAGAAAATGCTTAATTAGACAAAATGACTCCGAAAATATCATGTTAGAAGGATATAGAGAAGCGAACCTTTATTATCATAATCTATCTTATGCTTTTAATATTTCTTCTAAGTGTTTCATATCCAAAGAAGAAGGATGGTTGTGGCATCGGCGGCTTGGTCACGTTAATATGAAGAACATTGCAAAAACTGTCAAGATGGAGTTGGTGAAGGGGCTCCCAATGATCAAGTACGAAAAGAACAAGATGTGTGATGCATGCCAAGACTGACTAACCCTGGGTTCTATTTATTCTGACAAACATTAAATCCTGTTTGGCTATCCCTTGGTCAACCTGATCAAACCTGGGTTAGCCCTACCAAACATAGTTTAACCCTTGATCACTTTGACTAAAACTTATATTGTCAAATTTCACCAACTCTAGTATATTGTCAATCATCGAAACACTAGAGGATGACTGTTCATCACTGATGCATTTTGCACTAACAAAAAGTGGGTAAAGGCAGATGAGATAGCACGATGTTATATTTTGGCTTTTATGTCAAATGTACTGCAACATCAACATCAGACTTTCGCTACTGCCCATGACATGATGCTCAATCTCAAGGAACTCCTCGGATACCAGAATCGGACTGCTAGGCAAGAGGTCATATGAAACTTGATGACGACCACCATGGCTGAGGGAACACCCGTGAGGGATCATGTCCACAAGATGATGGTTCATTTAAATGAGATGGAAGTCCTTGGAGCTGAAATCGATTGGGAACCCCAGGTCGATATCATTCTCCAGACACTACCATAAAGTTTTGAGCAGTTCCGCTTGAACTACAACATGAGCAAAAGGATGTATTCGTTGGCGGAAATTCTGACAGAACTCCAGGCAGTAGAAGGGTTATTTCGTCAAAGTGCTCAAGCTTACATTGCTGAAAATGTTTCTGCTTCTAAGCCGAAAGGCAGTAAGAAGAAGAAGAAACAAGTTGATTCAGCAAAGAAAGCGGTTGGATCTCAAGGACCACAAGGTGGAGTGAGAAACTGAAAGGCAAGTGCTTCACATACAAGCAGGCTGGACATTAGAAGGTGGACTGTCCCCGCCGAAAGGAGAACAAACAAGGTATAGCTTTTTCATTAGTTGTTGAAACATGTTTAGCAGTGTTATCTACCGGTACCTGGTGTGTAGATACGGGAACCACTGATCATGTCTGCAATTCATTACAAGGGTTCCAAGAAACCAGACGACTATCTGAGGGTGAGATTACCGTCTACATGGGGAATGCTACAGAAGTGACGGCTGTTGTAGTGGGAGATGTTCATTTATCTTTTACTAAGAATAAATCTTTGATTTTGAGAAATGTCTTTACGTACCTTGTTTTAGAATGAATTTGATTTCAATTTCTAAATTATTTATGGATGGATTTTCTGTTTCTTTTAATGACAAAGTTGTTATCAAAAAGAATAGGGTGATTATCTGTTCTGGTGCGTTGGTTGACAATTTGTATACTCTTAATCCAGTAACTCCCGCGATGCAAATGGAAATTAATAACACATCTTCTAATTCTAATAAGAGAAAAGAACCTTCAAAAATGAACTAAACGTATCTTTGGCATCTAAGGTTGGGTCATATTAACTTGAGTAGAATTCAAAGGTTGATAGCCGATGGACCTTTGGGGTTCATTAGTGGTGGAAACTTCCCAACCTGCGAATCTTGCTTGCAAGGGAAAATGACCAAGAGGTCTTTTAAAGTCAAGGGGTATAGAGCCAAAGAAGTGTTGGAATTAGTTCATTCTGATTTGTACGGTCCTATGTCTATCCAGGCAAGAAGAGGCTTTGATTATTTCGTCTCATTTATAGATGACTATTCGAGATATGGATACATTTACTTGATGTGCCGCAAGTCTGAGTGCTTTGACAAGTTCAAAGACTACAAGGCTGATGTGGAGAAACGTCATGGTAAAAGTATCAAGACACTATGGTCTGATTGTCGTGGTGAGTACCTCTTGGGAAAGTTTAGGAGTTACTTATCAAAGGTTGGGATTTAATCCCAATAGTCCGTACCTGGTACACCCCAACAGAACGATGTGGCGGAACGAAGGAATAGGACTCTTATGGAAATGGTTAGATCGATGATGAGTTATTCTGAATTACTAAATTCGGTCTGGGGGTATGCTCTAGAAATGGCAGTGTATATTCTGAACTTGGTCTCTTCTAAATCAGTACCCTCTACTCCCACAGAATTGTGGAATGGGTGTAAACTTAGTCTGAGATATATTCAGATTTCGGGTAGTCCAGCACATATGCTGAAGGGAGACGTTGATAAGTTGAAATCTCGTACGGAAGTTTGCTTGTTTGTAGGCTATCATAGAGGAACGACTGGTGGTTTGTTTTATAGTCCTAAAGATCAGATGGTCATTGTTAGCACGAATGCCCGATTTTTAGAAGAGAACTATGTAATGAACCACAAGCCCATGAGTAAGATTGTTCTAGAGGAAATAAGAGGGGAAGTTCCTACTTCAGTACCAACGATACAGGAAGATATACCACAAGTGACTGCACCGCGTGTCATAGATGATACATAAGTAGTACCTCATCGTAGTGGGAGGGTTGTCAGGCAACCTAACAGATTTATGTTTTTGGGAGAGTCCTCGGACTTGGCCCCTGGTGAACATGATCTTGATCCTTGGACCTATGACGAGGCACTCCAAGATAAAGATGTGATATCTTGGTAAAAGGCGATGAAATCTGAGATAGAATATATGAATTCTAATCAAGTCTGAGCTTATAGAACCATCGGATGGTATAAAAGCTATTGGATGTAAATGAGTCTTCAAAATAAAGAGAGGATCGGACGGAAAGGTGGAAACCTTTAAAGCAAGGCTTGTTGCGAAGGGGTATACTCAGAAAGAGGGGATCGATTATGAGGAATCCATTTCGCCGGTAGTCATGCTTAAGTCTATCCGGATTCTCTTGTCTATTACTGCTCATATGAATTATGAGGTTTGGCAAATAGATGTCAAGACAGCTTTCCTTAACGGAAGTCTTGAAGAAAACATTTATATGAAGCAACCAGAGGGATTCATTACAAAGGGCAAAGAGTATCTTGTGTGCAAGCATAATCAGTCCATTTATGAATTGAAACAAGCTTCAAGATCTTGAAACATCCGATTTGATGAGGTAATCCAGTCTTATGGATTCATATAATGTCTGGATGAGTCTTGTGTATACAAGAGGAGTGATGAAAATGTAGTGGTATTTCTTGTACTATACGTAGATGACATTTTGCTCATTGGTAACAATGTCAAAGTGTTGTCAGACGTAAGGGTATGGTTGTACAAACAGTTTGATATGAAGGACTTAGGAGAAGCTGGACACATCCTTGAGATCAAAGTTATAAGGGATCACAATAATAGGATGTTCTGCTTATCTCAAGCTTCGTATATTGACACTATCCTACCTCGTTTTAGCATGCAAAACTCCAAGAAAGATTTTCTACTTTTTTGGCATGGAGTACCTTTATCTAAGGGGATGTGTCCTAAAATAACAAAGGAGATAGAGGAGATGAAGGCAATTCCTTATGCTTCGGTTGTAGAAAGCCTAATGTATGTTATGTTATGTACGAGACCGGATATCTATTTTATCGTGGGCATGGTTAGCAAATATCTAAGTAATCCAGGACAGAGACATTGGACTGCAGTAAAGCATATATTAAAGTACCTAAAAAGGACTAGAAATTATATATTGGTTTTCCAGGTAGATCATTTGCTCCCTCATGAAAGTTGAGTATGTGGCAGCCTCTGAGACAGCCAAGGAAGTTGTATGGCTCAGGAACTTCTTGATGGACTTAGAGGAGATTCCTGGTTTGCCCAAAACTATCACAATTTATTGTGATAACAGTGGTGCAGTAGCGAACTTGAAGGAACCACGAGCCCATAAGGCAAGTAAACACATTGAGCCAAGTACCACCTGATACGAGACATCGTAAAGCGAGGAGAAGTTGTTGTCGCTAAGATTGCATCAGTAGATAACCTGGCAGATCCTTTCACTAAGCCCCTTCCTGTGTAAGCTTATGATAGGTATGTTAAGGGGATGGAAATCAGATGTATGGCAGGATTATTGACAGCATAGTCTTTTAGTATAAGTGGGAGATTATTAGGATGTACCATATAAGCCTAGCATTTATATGAACATCTATTTTGGAATAAGAATCACAATGGTCATGTGTTTGTATTTTTATATTTGTTATATGTATGCAATTGTCTGTTACTTCACATTGTAGATAACATGGTGTATGGTGCCACACAGAAGATCATGTTATCAGTTACTTATAAAATATAAGTAGTAGCTCACAACCAAGATGGATTTAGGCAAACCATTGGAACGGTTGTAGTGTAATTTGGTATTAGTCTATCTTGACTATAGAATTACACTAGAGCACTTTGTGTGTATTGACCAGGACAATTTTGAGGTGATTCGATTTATACTAACTATATAATCGAACAAGATGTCGGTTATTATGTATGTTCATACTCTTAATCCCGATATAATAACGGGCACATATACTTAATATTAAATTCTTTAATTTATAAATGGACGAGATTTATTCGTAAAATCAATAGGTCAGTTAAATTAGAAAATAATATTATTTATATGGTGTGTCGTTGTTTATAAAAAGGAACCGTGCCCTAATTATATAGGTTGATGATGTCCCTTTGAGGAGCTCAAAAGGAATATCATGTAAATTCTACAGATGGACTTGGTCCGACATGATAATGAAGTTGAGTGGTACTACTCTTGGTGTTATATGTTAACTAGTTAAATTGTCAGTAATTTAATTAATTAACGAACATGCGATATCTTAAATACGGAGAGATAATGTACACATAATAAGAAGGAGCCCATATTTTATTATGGGGTTGGTGCTGTAGTTCAATAATAACCCTTTATTGGAGCTGGTTATTACTAACGGGTCGGGTTAAAGATCCGTTAGGAGACCATAATCAACTCCTCCTCGTGGTCCCTATTGTAGCCTATATATAGCCTCATAAGCCATCATGAACCAACTTTAACCTAGGCTTCTTTCTTTCCTCTCCTTGGCTTGGGCGTGCGATGCAAGGACCTCCTAGGGCCGACGCATCAAGAAGGCAAGGAGGAAGAGGAAGGGAGAGCAAGCTAATACTTCTTCTCTTCTCTCCCTCATGGGCATGCGGCTAGGTCAAGCAAAGAAGGAGCTTTCTTCTTCCTTTAGGCGTACGGCAACAAGAAGAGGGACTTGTTAGGATCGTGACATTTGCTAGAGGGGGTGAATAACAATTTCTTGAATCGCTCTTCCCACAACGTTAATGTGCGCAAGCAGCAACAATAATAACACAAATAAACAACGCTAACACCAAACCTTTTACATGGTTTAGAGATGATGCTCCTACTCCACGGCTGTCCGTAAGGTGGACGATCCCTTGATCCTTCGGTGGATCACTCCCTGGATGCCCTTCGGCTAGCTCATGTAGCTCCTTGTGGGTGGAGAAACCTCGCCACAACCTCGGACACACTTCTGAGCAACCAAGACTACTAATGAGTTCTAACCAAGCTCATTTCATCAAGAGCTCTTAGCCAAAATCGAGCCCCTTTAAGTTCTCAAGGTTGAAAACCTCGCTACCAGTCGACTGGTCCATTACCAGTCGACTGGTCCCATCCAAACAGCAAGCCAACGGCTAGTTTTCAACCTGATCAGTCGACTGGTCCTAGACCAATCGACTAATATTTCTGTGAGTTTGAGTTCCCCGTAGGCAGTCGACTGATTTCTTCCCAGTCGACTGCCCAGCTTACAAAACCACTCTTCCTCACTCCGAAGACCCTCCTTCACGTATGCCTTCAAGTACACTCCCTTGGCTTGCCCCTTGAAGTCCTCTTCCACCAGCTATCGTCCCTCGGATGCGCACGCAAACCCTCGGCTTGCCTCCATGCCACCCTTCACGTGTGCCTTTTGATGTCCACTTCCCGGCTTGCCCTTAGAGTCCTCTTCCCTCGACTCTCGTCCCTTGGATGTGTCCTTCATGTGGGACTCACCAAGTCCTGCAAACTCAATCACACATATCAAACCACAAAGGTAAACCTAACATAAACCCTTTGCCCAAACATCAATACACATGGTCACTCTGGACCATAGATTGCCCAACAATCTCCCCCTTTTTGATGTTTGGCAATACGTTTAAGTTAGGAAAAACAAATAGCAAATATGCATGGATCCTATCACAAGGCATCCCCACACCTAACCCCCCCAAGTTAGGAATTTTTACCAAAACGGGTTTTTTTAAAACCTCTCCAAGGCTCCCCTACATTGGACTTACAAAGGCTTTTTAAGAACTTCTCCAAAGTTCCCTTACGCCACAAATGAGCAACTATGCTCCTTTACCTAAGCTCCCCCTAGACCTAGGATTTCTTGCAAAGGCGTGTTTGGTTTCCCACTTAAACCCAACACTTCTCCCCCTTTACCATACATCAAAAAAACTCCAACAATTTTCCTATTATTGGATCTTTTAACCCCTCATGATCATAAACACAGTGTACTAACCCTCCATAAGATTGCACACTTGTTTGACATCATTTGGACACCATTGGACTGCTGAAACACAAAAATCAGCCTTTACCAGTCGACTACCCTCTGTCCCAGTCGACTGGCACCCTGA
Source organism: Boesenbergia rotunda (assembly GCA_024364735.1). Taxonomy (NCBI): domain Eukaryota; kingdom Viridiplantae; phylum Streptophyta; class Magnoliopsida; order Zingiberales; family Zingiberaceae; genus Boesenbergia; species Boesenbergia rotunda. Next base: position 143,038 of record JAGFNQ010006200.1, on the reverse strand, counting down.
AAATCCAAATTCCAACATTTCTGACCCAAATTCAGAAATGCACCAGAAATTCCACAATTCTCCAAAAATTCTCAAATTTTATGGAGAGGTTTGTGGTACCCATATCTACGTGAAAAAAATACACTCGAAAATGTATCTATCACCATTCTCAAGATTGACACAAAACTCAAAACTAGCTAAATGGTTCAATTGAACCTTGACCTAAAGTCCTAGTTTTATCTTTCCCTTGGTCTCTCTGCCCATACCAAACCACAATGCATCCCTAGCATTGATTTATATGGCATTTACACATCACAACGAACTTTCATGCTATATGACCCTAATGTCATATTTACATGCATGAAACTCAAATCCAATGTGCCAAAACCCAAGAATTGAGACTCAAATCCGTCTCCAACTCCTTTGGCACACTCTATGACCCATCTAGACTTTCGAGAGGAATCCTCTCGGGATCCATAGACCATGAGTCCCAACTTGACTCCTAGAGCTCCCCCCTTGAGCTCTTAACCCTAGCCACCTCCCTAGGTGACTCATTCACAACCATAAGGTCACACCGGTGTACCTCCGGTGACTCTTGACATACAAACTTAACCTTCTTAACTTTGGACCCCTTGTCCTTAGTTAAGATCTTTTTCTCTCCTTTTATTGGCATCCCCTTGCCATTATTGGATTTTCCCTCCTTGCCATAATTATATGCTACCCTAGCATATTTCTTTTCATTAGCATTGGAGACCATAGATCGGTATCCTAGACCTGATCTATCATTGTTGGGTTTTAGATCACCCAACTATTGGTGCAAGTTGCATCAATGATGTTCTCCTCTAAGTGTTTTAATGTTTGACAATAGACTTAAGTCAGTGATACATTAAACAAGAGAAGGGGAGTTAAGAGAGAAGTAACAAAATGGACCAAAGTCCTAGTGAATCTAGGCAATAAGTCCCGGTTCGTGGAATTGGGCACTAAGTCCTAGCAAAGGGTTGTTGGGGCACCTAGCGAAGGGCTGCTAGGCATCGAAACCCTAAGACCTGGCGAAGGGCTACTAGGCACCTAGCGAAGGGCTGCTAGGCATCGAAACCCTAAGACATGGAGAAGGGCTGCTAGGCACCTAGCGAAAGGCTGCTAGGAGTTGAAGATCTGGCGAAGGACTGCTAGGCACCTAGCGAAGGGCTGCTAGGAGTTGAAGACTTGGTGAAGGACTGCTAGGCACCTAGCGAAGGGCTGCTAGGCATTGAAGACCTAGCGAAGGGCTGCTAGGCACCTGGCGAAGGGCTGCTGGGCAAAAGTCCAACCGGAGAAGCCGGTTGGCAAAAGGTAAACTCTCCTGAGAGGGGTAGGAGAGGACGCATTCCCCGTCGAGGGAATAGTAGGCGTCGGTTCAACCTAGGGTTCCATGTGGGAGACCCGAAGTCAGAACCAAGACAGCTATGGCTATAAAAAATCACTAATATTCGTGCTTTGTTATTTTTGGAACTAACCTTGAATGCAGGGACCGAGGGAATGTGTTTCTGTGGCTCAGAATGCCCCAAAGGAGAGGGGCAGGCAGCTGGGCTGGGCCCCTGAGAGGTCCAGGGCACCCCAAGGTCGAAGGAAAAATAAGGAAGCAAGAGTTGCTTCGAAACTGCAGTGAGCAGGGCGTCCCGGAGGCCCCGGGCACCCAAGGTCAAAGTAAAACTAGTAATCGAAGCAAAATCAGCATGAAGCCAATGGACCATGTCAACTAGGGCGCCCCCAATGTCCCGGGCGCCCCCGTCAGCTCCGAGGCCGATTCTGAAGTGATAAGCGCTGACCGAGCTGCGGATGAAGTTTTTTGGATCCGAAGGCACGTTTCAGGCGCCCCCGACGTCCCAGGTGCCCCCAGGAGCACTATAAAAGGGACTCGACCCTAAGGCTTCAAACAAAACTGTTGTGAGCTATTCTGATCATTCTGACCGACAACAACGCGCTAAAGACGAGGCTCTACGACCGGGAGGCTCCAGGAGGAAGTGCGCGATACTTCGGAGGTCCAGATCAGCCGAGCTTCAGACTTTTTTTTGTTCGGTTTGTTTTTATTTAATTCCGCACTAAATTTTCAATATTCTTGCTTGTAATTATCAACTGTAAGACGGGTTTTCTCCGCCTCCGGAAATTTCGGAAAGGAAACCAATAGTGGACTCACGCCGAGTACATAGGCCTTGGACGTACTAACCCTGGGGGGTCGGGAACCAAGTAAATAAATCCCCGCGTGTCTGTCTTGCTTTTATTTTTCTGTATTTACTTTTCCGCTGTGCTACTAACGTTCTAAGTCTAGAACGATCCAAACTTTCTACGAAGTTTCCGCCAGAGATTTTCACGGTCGATATTCACCCCCCTCTATCGACGACACCGGTCCTACAATTGGTATCAGAACCAAGCCGCTCTTCACCGGACTAACCGCCGACGGAGCAACGACACCAGGAGTTGAGGGGGAGCCCATGGGTGAATCAGGTACATTTTAATTTTAAATGTCAAATTCTAAATTCCATTTTATATGCTTCACGTGCAGGGAGAGAGGGCACTACAAAAATCAGTGCCCTACTCGTGAGACTCGGTCTACACCACTGGCGGCAAAGGAGATACCAACGCCAGGAGTTCGGAGAGATAAAGGCCACATTAGATGCTTCAAATGCGAGAAGTACGAACACTACAAAAACAAGTGTCCGACGAAGGTACGTAAGATTTACGTTCCAAAAAGTTTACAAATTCCTGCATTGTCTTATGATAATTTAGTTGATTTTTCTGGTAAATTAGATTTACTGCATAGTAAAATTAATAGCTTGCATAATCAGTTAGACAAAGTAAATAATTCTAAAATATCAGAAATCAACACTTTAATCCTTAATCTTAACTCGATAATTTTCAAAGTTAATGCTGAAATTAATTCTGGAATTAATCTGAATTTTAATTCGGACAATTCCGAATTCAAATTCGAAAATCCTAAAGATAATCCCGAATTAAAATTTGAAAATTCTAAGGATAATTCTAAATTTGAAAATCCTTTAGATAATTATTCGTTGTATAACTCTGGATTCGAATTTGAAAACCTTAAGGATAATCCAGAAGATAATTCTGAAATCATTATTTCTAAGGATAATTTTAAAGATGAAATTCTCCTAGATAATAACTTAATTATAGATAATCTGAAAAATTATTACAAAACTTTAACTAGTGGCCCAAATTACTCCTCCTACTTTGAGGATGAGGAGGATATGGAACTATCTAAGATAAAGGTCATAGTTAATAAAGTTCACAAAGGTTCAAATAAATCCGAATTGTTAGAAAAATTTGAAAAGATAGATAAAGAAGAAGCAGAAATTTTCGAAATAATGAAAATGATGAACTTAAACCCATAACTATTAATTGATCATTTCAACCTTAATTATTCAAATCTAAATTAATTAAATCTTACTTATGTAAATCTTACTTAATTCCAATTAATTAAATCATAATTAATTAAATCCTACTTAATTAAATCTTACTTAATTCAAATTAATTAAATCTTACTTAATTAAATCATACTTAATTCAAATTAATTAAATCTTAATTAATCTAAATTAATTAAATCTTACTTAAGTAAATCTTACATAATCTAAATTAATTAAATCTTACTTAATTAAATCCTACATAATTCAAATTAAATCAAAATTAATTAAATTCAAATTAATTCAATTAAATCTAATTAAGTCAATTAAATCTTAAATAAATCAAACATAAATTAAATCAATTAAATCTTAAATATATCAAACTTAAGTTAATTCAAATTCAAATAATTTAAATTAATTTGATTAAACCTTAATTAATTCAATCTTAAATTAAATCAATTAAATCCTAATTAACTTAAATTCAAATTAATTAATTATTCAAATCTTAATTAACATAAATTCAAATTATTCAAATTAAATCAATTAAATCTTAATTAACTTTAATTCAAATTAATTATTCAAATTTTAATTAACATAAATTCAAATTAATTCAAATTAATTAATCAAATCTTAATTAACTTAAATTCAAATTAATTAAATTTAACTCAAATTAAATTAAATTCAAATTAAAATGAAATCTTAGTTAATTCAAACTTAATTTAAATTAATTCAATCTTAATTAATTCAAACTTTAATTAAATCTTAACTTAAATTCAAATTAATTCTTAATTAGTCATTAATTAAATTAATTCTTAAATTAATTAATCCAACTTTAAGTAATCCGTTTTAATTTAACTCTAAAATTACTTAAACTCAAATTAAATAAAATCCTACCCAAACTGCAATAATAAATTTAATAAAATCAAATATGTCAAAGTGGGTTGACATATTCGCGGGTTCACACGACATGTATCAAATCGGGAATTTAATATATCTTTAGAAACTTAATTAAATGATTTGAATTGCTTGACTCAAGCATAACTGACATGTCATGCATATGTAATTTTCTTTAAATATATGACATGTCATTCATATTTAATTTTATGCATAAATTAGAACAATTATAGGAAAAAGAATAATTGGAACTTGATAAATCTAGTATTGGGAGGAGGTGAGATGATAGTACGTTAGGAAAACCTTTATGGTGGAACTAGCCGAAGCTACCGATCTAAGACCCGAACTAGTTAGATCAAAATCTTTCAAGAAGTAACTTGAAGATGAATTTTCTATAAAAGGTTTTGTCAAGGAAAGGGTTGATGATCCAATAAGGCTACGGCCAAAGAAGGCCTAGTGTCTCGCCAAGACCTGGAAGCCAATTACTGAAAATCAAATTCACTTTACTATTGCTAGATTTGAATCTAACACAAGTTTCAATTAAATCTTAGAATTAATAATAAATTAAGAAAAATGATTCAAGAATTTCACAATGCACCCATAAGGCAACCATGCTTGCTGTATTGATACATCTAAAATGGGTGAGATGTTAAGGACCAATGAATTGAAAATCAGTTTTCAAAATAATTTTTCAAAACTGCTAGAATATTTTTCTAGAAATATATTTTCAAAATAGTGCTTTAACATAATAATGTTTTTATGGATTTCATGCTTGTATGATTGAATATATATATATGATATGTTTTCAAAAAATTATATCTTTTTAAACATTGTTTGACTCACACAATTAGACACAAGCCTCTTAGGACAACACTAAAGTTCCTTAAGGCACTTAGATAGAGTCAAACGGTGTCGGGTACAGGGGGAGTGGTTTATTCTTTTTCAAAAATTGCCCTTGAAAAACCACTGTCTTTTAAAATGGGTTTCGAAAACTGGGCTTTAAACACTATTACTTACGTTTTTCGAAAACTATGTCTGATAAATTACCTTAATTTCAAAATATGCTTCGAAATTTCAAAATACATTCTAAGAGTGTGCTATGTCTTGTTTGATTTTGATAAACCCTAAAGACACATAGGAAGGCCCACTTCATAATCTACAAGGACTCCTAGGATGTATTAGATTTAGGGGGAGTCTGAGTCAAACTTCTGAAAAAGTTTTTTTGTGTAATTAATTCGTTTGAAGTATTAGATAATTCCTTTGATTTGAATCAAACCTTAAGACTTAGAGGAAGAGTACTTGTGGTCAACAAGCTTCCCAGGACTGGGTCAAGTTTAGGGGGAGGTCAAATTAAATGAATTATAGAATACTTTGAATATTTTCATGCGCGGTATTTTCAAATCCTTTTGTAAACATAAGTATCCTTTCTAAGACTATCATTTTAATAGATTTTCGTTAAATACTGTTATTTTCAATAATTCATCTAGTTTTAATTTGAAATAATATTTTTCCTGAGTTTGGAAAATTTTCCAAGACACTTAGGAAAATGTCCTTGTAGTCAATAAGGTTTCCTATGATTGTGTCAGACTGGAAGATAAATCAAGTCAAGTAAAATATTATGTCTTCAAAAGTTCACACATTTTTCAAAATGTACTAGCATATATTTTCAAAAGTACTATCATTTATATTATTATCAAAAGTACTATCATTTTCTTTGATTATCAAAACTCTGTTTAAAAATTGATATTTACTTGAGTTTGAAGAATTTCCAGAACATTTAGGAAAATGTCCTTGTAGTTAACAAGGTTTCCTAGGATTGTGTCAGACTGGAAAAGAAACCGAGTCAAGTAAAATATTATGTTTTCAAAATGCATAATACTTTTCAAAAAATTACTTATATGTTTCAAAGTGCACAATACTTTTCAAAATAGATTTGTTCTGGAAATTTAAGTACTTAGTTTTATACCATGCTTTCAAAAAATTTTATACTAAGTATTTTCAATGAACCAAATACTCTCATTATTGGCGCAAGTATTTCTGGTGATTTTTTTTATGTATGACAAAGGGGGAGAGGTGTGCTTAAGTTAGAAAATTATGCTTAAATTAAAAAAATTTTGGTTTCTTCCCAAAGGATCAATGAAAAGCAAAATGTTTTTCCAAAAAGGGGGGAGTGAAAGTTAGAAATTAATTTTTTCCTATTTTTCCCAGAGGATCAAAAATGAATTTTTCAAAGTCTAATACTTTTTGATCCCAAGAGTTAAGCTTTAGCCCTTTTAACCAATCTAACTTAAGTTATTGTCAAACATCAAAAAGGGGGAGATTGTTGGTGCAAGTTGCATCAATGATGTTCTCCTCTAAGTGTTTTAATGTTTAACAATAGAACAAGAGAAGGGGAGTTAAAAGAGAAGTAACAAAATGGACCAAAGTCCTAGTGAATCTAGGCAATAAGTCCTGGTTCGGGGCCTTTGTACTGTTTAAGTAGTGCTCAGTGATCAGCATGAAGCCAGCCGAAGGTAAGGTTGTTAAGAACTTCATCGTTCAACATTTCTGGTGGCCTTTGTACTGTTTAAGTAGTGCTCAGTGATCAAAGCACTACTTATCAGTTCTTCGGAGGGTTGCGGCCTCTTAACACCGCTGGCCACATTTAACACTATCTCAGGCCTTCACATTTTCAACATTAGCCTGACTCTTTCTTTTTCAGTGCTAACTAGCTCTGGGCACAGATGAGCTAACCGCTTAAACATCTTCACTGCTTCATCCACGGATAGTTCTCCTTATCTGGACCCCATGAATTCATCATAGTGCTTGTTAGTTACTCGCATGTGAAAGTATTCTTCGAAGAACTCAGTCTCGAAGTCGGCCCATGTCATCTGGCTAACATTTCTCTTGGCCTTGACTCTCTCCCACTATATTCTAGCATCTCCCATAAGACAGAAAAATGCACACTTTCCTTCTCTATTTCAGGCAAGTCCAGTAGCTCTACTATGCTTTCTAAAGACTTGAACCATGCTTGAGCATCCCATGGTTCGGTTGTGCATGAGAAGTTCCCTGACTTCAATATCTGCCACTAGATGAGGTATACTTCTTATCGTACCCCCCCTTGCCGGGACTACAGATGTAACCGATGGATCTTCGTCACAACTGGTGCTACTATATTCTCCACCGGCGGAGTAATGGGAGCAGCCTGCTGGTTAGCCATTAAGGTGGTAATAACTTGCTGTTGTTCTGTTAACTATTTCTGTAACTGCGCCACCACCTCTAAGAGATTTGGTGGTGGTACTGACTCTGCCTTTTACCCTCTAGAAGCTCGCTCCTCGTTTTGAGCCTTTCTAGGACGTCAACTTGTCATTCTCTTACTATTATCTCATAAAGAGAATAATGACATTACTTCACTAAGGACATTACATTACTTCACTATAATCATTCTCATATCATCATACTCATATCATAATATGTCATATCATGTCATCTTACTCATATAGCATATACTGATCATGCACATAATAGCATATAATAATACTAACATACGTCCTTATCATCTTTCACTTATTGATACTAGCAGTCAATAATGAAAAGTATACAAAAACTACAATATATGAACTTCTTACTTGGCAGGCGGCAGGATTGATGTTTGATGTCAGTGTGGCGGAGGGGTGGAACCTTTTGCTCTGATACCACTCTGTGACGACCCCTTAACTTCTCTCCCTTAAAGCGGACGTCACTTTTACTTAACCTTAACTTTACCTTATTCTTAGCCTTAGGTTACAACTACTTGACTTCCCTTAACTTGCTCTGAATTTTTTTTCTTTTTTAAAAAAAACTTTCATTTTATTTGCTTTGCAAGGATTTGACCCCTAGACCTCTTCGTTGTAAAACTGAAGCACTAACTATCTGCCCTACAACACTTTCTTTTTAATGTTACCAGTCGACTGCTAGATAGCCAGTCGACTGGTGTCAGCCACAGAAACTTTCTGTGCCCGGCACCAGTCGACTGGCCTCTTGGCAGTCGACTGGTGCATCGAACAGAAGGTTCTGTTCAATAGGGCAGTCGACTGGTATCTGAACCTGTCGACTGGCACGCCTGAAAACTGCAGTTTCAGACCTGGGAACTCCTTTCAAGGGTCCACCATTCACACACTTCCAATGCATATAATGAAACAACTCCAAATCTAAACTTCATACTAGTTTTATAAGCATCTTAACAACTCAAAACGAATCCAATAACTTGAAATTAGGATTTCTACGAAATTTAACAAACTTATCAAAACACATGCAATCTCTACTAACTTTGTACCCAACTTTGACTCCATGTAAAGTTTAAATAAGGTGATCACATCCTACCAATCTAAAACATCAACCATGAGTTTCTATAAATCAAAATGCCTCTAAGACTTATTGATAGATACCATTTTATTGATTATTTTAATTACTAAAATTCATGTTTGACCTATGTTTTTATTGCTTAATTGTGAAATTGCCCTAGGTTTTAGGATTTCCTCTTATTTTGGACTTAATTGCAAATTTATATATTTTTGGATTATTTGGCCACTAATTTTCTGATATATTTTTGTAGGCATGAAAGGATCCTGGACCTAGAGCATATTGGGTCAAACTTGAGTCAGAAGTGAACCGCATCGAATTATCAAGCTTACGATTAATCCGAGCCGTCCGATTCAAGAGCGGCTAGATCTGAGCCATCCGGGACAATCTGAAGCAATCCGAGCTAGGGTTAGGGTTGATCAAGCACTATGATCAAGATCTGAAGGTTTCATTCCAATCAGAGCTCAATCAACCGTTGGATCAAGCTCGAAGGGCTCTAGATCGTCTATTCACAGATTAGGTTGATCTGGACCATCCGTTGCACATCTGGAGGATCCAAGCTATCATAAGGCAGATCCTGACCCCAGATCAACATCCTCAAAGTTTGGCTCAAATCAGAGCAAGATCAGCTGTTGGATTTTCTCAATTCAATCTGAGCCGTCCATTCATATGTATTTAATCAGAAATTCCCTGCCTTCAGCCGTTGTCGCGTCTCCGCCGTTTCTTCGTCTTCTTCATTTTGTTCATCAGTTCTTCATGTTCTTCTTCATCTAAGGGGGCGCGACCCCTCAATTCTTCATCTAGATCAAGATTTGGATCATTGAAGATAGCTAGGGTGGAGAATTCAGCTTAGATTTCATCCGGACAGAGTTTGTTTGAGGGTTTCGGCATCTCTGCTAACCAATCACTTGTTTCTCGTCCACAAGCCAATTCCGATCGTTTGAGCTGCTTGTAGGGGTTCTCAGGTGAGCTCAGATGTTCTTCAAATCATCATCGCAAGCCATCCATTGAGACAGAAGAGATTGGACTGGAATTTTTCAGCCGCGTGTAGTTTGAGCAGAGTTCATCAATCCAAGCTGTGCTCCACTGATTTGCTGAGCCTAGGGGTTCGAAGTCAGCTCTTGCTTGACGACCAAGAAGATCTTGAGCTTAGGGAGAGATGAGGTTTAGATTTCCGTAGTTAATTTTAGTTTTCTTAGCTGTAATTTAAATTCTGTCGTCTGTTCTGTTTTTGAAGGTTTGTATCAGCTACCTTAGTTTCGGTTTGGACTTGTTTTTGCTTTAATTAGTGGCTCAAATCTTTTCTTCCATCAGTTAGATAGTTTGTTTAGTTAACACTTCGCTTAATTTTATTTTCCTTGCAATTTCATGCTTTCGTATCAGTTTTTGCTCCGTGTTCTGCGTATCAGATTCAATAGCTATTCAGTTTCAGTTTTGTGAATTGTTTAGTGGTAATTAGGTCTCAGTTAGTTAGGCAGTTGTAGTGAGCAATTGAAATTAGTTTAGTTGGTTTGTAGCTAAGTTTCATTTCTGAAATTCCATTAGCTGTTGCGTATCAGCCTCATTGCTGCGTGCCAGTTTTCTTGCTTGTAGCGTATCAATTTGTCATTTCTGTAATTCAATCTCCATGTCTGCCATTCTTAGTTAGCATTTCTGAATTTCTAATTCATGAGCTTACTTTTGTCTGAATTGAATCTGAACATCAGAAATTAGAACTTAATTTCAGCTTGTTGTGTTTCCATTACCCATTCCGCAAGTTTCATTTCCATCTATGCTTGTCTGCATTCGGTTTCTGCATAGCTAGACCGTTTCTGCAGATTGAATCCACGTGACAGTAGCTATTCTGAATTTTAGCTGAACATTGGATTGGAGCATGTGATCTAAAAGGTTTGGTTTGATTCTGAATTTAATTCACTGCATCTAGGCATTCTGTTTCTCAATTGTTACTGCATTTTACCTTTATTCTGGCATTTCTGAATTCAGTACCTCATGTAATTGTGTCTGAATTGGTCAACTCCGCTTCTGAATTCTTCATGTTTATCACTTTCGCAGCTAGCTTCGAGCATTTGTCCTCAATTAACTTGTTTGGCTTTACATCCAATTTATTTCTGCAATTTCTGCAAACTGTTTCTGCAGTGAAGTGTCTAAATTGTTTCTGAATTTTGCTACTGAAGTTTGTCCTGCAAATGCATCACATGTATTTCAGCTCTTATAAACTTAACATGAACCTTTAGATTGGAGATTAGATATCAGCTGTAATGTTTGGTTTTGCATCAGATTGATCTGAAATTCTGGATTAGATTTCTGAAGTTCTTCATCGCATTCTTGTCTTAGTTCATTTCTGCACATATATTGTATCTGAACTCAGCTTCATTCCTGCAAGTTATTGGTGACATTTCTGTAAGCTTAGATTGAGGGAAAATCAATTTTCAAATAGTGGACAGCTTGTTGTGTACTCGGTTGTTTTGAGATTTCAATTTAGCTGAAGTTAAACTCACTTTGCAGTTGGTATCGTGCTCGGAATAAATCTGTTTTACATCTCATTTATCTCTGAATTTTCATCTCTACTGCTGCTGTTCAGTTTGAATGCTTGCACTTTGTATCACTTGGCAGTTTGAAAATTTTCAGTTTCGACATTGGTTTTGCATTGGACTGTTTGGATTGCTTGCATTTGGTCTGTCTTGAGTTTGATTTTGTTGCTTCATTGCTTAGCATTTGTTTTGCCCTTGAAATCAGAATCGGCTGTCAGAATTGATTAAGTGTTTTAGAGTATTAACTTTTCCATTGATTGAGCTATCAATTGCATTCACTTTGGTTAGTCATGAGTTTAGCTTTCTTTATTCTCATTGTGTTGTCATTCTAAATTGAAACCCAAACCATATCCTATTTGAAACCCAAAAATTCACAAACGACACTAAAACACGAGCTCGAATCAAACAAACTCTCAACTAGTCCCCAGGAAAAATACGACCTGTGGCCCCTTTACTATGTTTTCATATTTTGATTGCAAAAAGGGTTTCCAGCATTTTTATAAATTCTAAATTTGAGACCCACATTCGTGACAGTCTATTTGGGTCCTATCACTTATCCCAAAGATCTCTTCTACGGTTCCGCCGCCACTGAACATCAATGCAAGTCCCGTTCGCCTCCATAGCTTATGCTTTTTCTTTACCTTTATCTGCAATAGAAGGAAATGCAACTAATAAGCGAATTGCTTAGTAAGTAAATCCTAACTCACAAATCCATGTTTTCGATAATAAACATGCTCATTTCAAAGAATACTTGCTTCAAAATACATGCACTTGGAAATATTTGCACATGGGAACTTTCATACACTTATCATGCTCAATCATGCTTGAAAACATTTACTTGCATCAAAACACTTGCAAACTTAGCATGCTCATGTTTTCTTTTGAGAGTTGATACTTATACATTTCCATACTTTAAAACATTAACTTCTTTGCTCTTGCTCTTTAACATGCTTGTAACATAACCATGTTAGCATACATAATAAAAACATGCACTTAAGAAAATTGAAACACTTACATATACTCATATTCTTCAAAATAATAATCAACTTTCTCAGGCCTTGACACTGTACCATGGTATCAATGTACCAATGCGTGCATCCCTAATAGGTTTCGGGGTAGCTAGCCACCGCACCCTATTAGAGCTTCCTTCTAACTTTCTGTGGGCCTCTCATTTGCCCGGTACATGTCACTTTACAAAAGTAAAATACTTTCTTACTCAATATGCTTATACTTATCAAGCTATCTTTCTTTTTGCATAAATTTTGCACTACAAACTTTACCTTTCTTACTTGGAACTTTCATCGAGCACCTTGCGTGCCCTTAACCCAAAACTCATTTTTGGGACTTTTCAAGAACTTGGTCTTATCATACTTAGATCGCACATACAAACCTACTCAAATTCAAGTTCTATGATAAAAACATATATTCTTTAGAAACTTAAATCACACAATAAGATAATATTCTCAAAGTATTCACTTAGATCACAAAATTACGGTTCTACAACGAGAATCTACATACGAAACTACTTCTATTGCAGGTGAGTGATTTACTTACCCTTTTTCTTGAAGAAAACTCACTAAGTATTTCGAAAAAACCTAGCGTAGGACTCCTCTTCTCTTCCTTGCGAGGGAACTCTACTCCTTGGCCCTAGGGAAGAAGCCCTAGGTTCTCCACTCAAGAGGAAGAAAAAGGAGGAAGAAAACCCTTATTTTCGCAGCCCCCAAACCCCCTGTTCGCGCAGCCTCCAAAAACCTAATGAGGTCTTAACACAACTTAAGCGGAAGTTTAAATATCTCTTCATGAAAAAGTCTAACTTACCTATAACATTAATTGGCTTCATCCCTTTATGTTCTTGATACCCTTGCCCTTCTGGTTATCCGAACGCCCTTAAGGGCTTGCTTTGCCTTGTGGTCGCGGGATCAAACCTCCGCTCGACCCTTTTTTTTCTTTTTATTTTAATTCGAAAAAATGCTAGAAAATTTAGAAAAATTCCTAATAATTCACGAAAATTATTGGGTGTTACAGATTAAACACTTGCCTTCCCCATAGTTGGTCTAGTTTTCATATATTGATACTTCTAATGGTCTAACAATGTGCCACAAGCACAAGTGAGCCAAATGTATCACCCTAATGGATCAAGCACCCTTTTTCAAAGCTAATATCTCCAAGTTCATCCTACACTTCCACAAAACACATTCCAAGGCTTCTTCTTAAGGATGTAAATTCCGATTCGGGAAGAGGCTTGGTAAAGATATCGGCTAGGTTCGACTTTGATTCAATATAGTGTAGTTCTATGTCTCCCCTTGCCACATGATCTCTAATGAAGTGATGTTTCACTTCAATGTGTTTTATCCTAGAATGGTGAACCGAATTTTTGGTTAAATTGATTGTACTTACATTATCACATAAGACTTTGACCTTGGTGTAATGCAACTCATAATCCTCTAAGGTGTGCATGATCCAAAGGAGTTGGGAAACACACCCACCCATTGCCACATATTCCGCCTCCGTTGTTGATAGGGCAACGCATGGTTGTTTCCTACTACTCCAACTAACTAAGGAAGACCCAAGGAATTGACACCCTCCACTTGTACTCTTCCTATCTAACTTGCAACCCGCATAGTCCGAGTTGGTGTATCCAATTAGGTCAACACTAGGAGTTCTAGGATACCAAAGTCCGACAATGAGGGTCCCTTTTACATACCTTAAGATCCTCTTAACTACAACCAAATGGGGCTCTTTGGCACAAGATTGGTACCTTGCACACATATCTACCACAAAAAGTATGTCGGGTCTACTAGCGGTTAGGTATAGGAGTCTACCAATCATGCTCCTATATTGTTTAGAGTCTACCATTTTCCCATCAATGTCACTATCCATTTTCACATTGGTTCCTATGGGTATAGATACTACCTTAGCATTTTTAAACCAAATTTCTTTAACATCTCCTTAGCATATTTGGTTTGAAAGACATGTGTACCTTCATTAGTTTGCTTGACTTGAAGGCCTAAGAAGAAGGTTAACTCTCCTACAAGACTCATCTCAAATTCATCTTCCATACACTTGATGAATTCTTGTAGGAAGTCATTGTTTGTTGACCCAAAAATGATATCGTCTACATAGACTTGGGTAACAAATATGTCCTTGTCCTTAGATTTTAGGAATAATGTAGGGTCAATTGTTCCTCTCCTAAACCCCTTAGACACTAAAAATGAAGAAAGTCTTTCATACCAAGCACGGGGAGCTTGTTTCAATCCATATAAGGCTTTTCTTAATTTGAACACGTGTCTTGGATAATTGGGGTCCTCAAACCTGGGGGGTTGTTCTACATATACCTCTTCCTTAATGATCCCATTAAGGAATGCCGACTTCACATCCATTTGGTGGAGTGTGAAACCCATGTGAGCGGCATAGGCTAGTAGAATTCTAATTGATTCTAACCTAGCTACGGGGGCATAAGTCTCATCATAATCTAGTCCCTCAACTTGGTTAAACCCCCTAGATACCAATCTAGCCTTGTTCCTAGTGATTTTACCTTGGTCATCTTGTTTGTTTCTAAAGACCCATCTTGTGGTTACAATGGTATAATCAGTGGGCCTAGGAACTAACTCCCAAACTTCACTCCTCTCAAATTGATTTAGCTCTTCTTGCATGGCTAAGACCCAATCAACATCTCCCAATGCTTCATCAATGGACTTAGGTTCTAATTGGGAGATTAGAGCTACTTGACTAGTTTGATCCCTAAAATAGGACCTAGTCCTTACTCCTTGAGTGACATCACCCACTATTTGGTCAATAGGGTGATCATGGTGATGTCTCAAGGGCCTAGAGGTTGTGGGTTCATTTACTCCTTCTTCCTTATCCTCTAGGGTACTTCTTACTCCCCTTAATCATTGCCCTCCAAATGTAGGTCTTGGATTCTTTGGGCAAGGGGTTGGATCTTCTATATCCTTATCAATTGAAGCCTTTCTAGGGTAGGTACTAGTTGTTTCATCAAATTTGACATTTGAGGATTCCTCAATCATTTTTGTCCTCTTGTTGTACACTCTATAACCCCTACTAGTCAATGAGTACCCTACTAGAATTCCTTCATCGGCTTTTGATTCAAATTTCCATAGGTTATCTTTGGTGTTTAAGATGTAAGCATTACATCCAAAGACTCTAAGATAATGTACCTGTGGTACTCTTCCATTCCATAATTCAAAAGGTGTTTTCCCTAGAAACCTATGTACCAACACCTAGTTTTGAATATAGCAAGCGGTGTTAACCGCTTCGGCCCAAAAGTAGCTAGGAAGAGAGTATGCATTAAGCATAGTCCTAGCAGCTTCTTGTAGGGCTCGGTTTTTCCTCTCAACTACTCCATTTTGTTGAGGAGTCCTCGAGCATGAAAACTCATGTTTGTACCCATTTTCAACACAAAATTATGTGAAACTAGCGTTTTGGAACTCCCCACCATGGTCACTCCTAATTCGGTTTATTTTGATGTTCTTTTGGTTTTCTACCCTTTTACTAAATCCTATAAAGATCTCTAGACTATCATCCTTATGTTTCAAGAAATACACCCATGTAAATCTAGAGAAATCATCTACTATGACTAGGCAATACTTACTCCCTACAAGTAAGGGAGTACTATGGCAATCAAACAAATCTATGTGCAAAAGTTCTAAAGGCAAAGAGGTAGTGGTTAGAGTTTTACCTTTGTGTGATGCTTTCGATTGCTTACCCTCTTGACATGCATCACATAACTTGTTCTTCTCATACTTGATCATTGGTAGTCCCTTCACCAACTCTTCCTTGGCCATTCTTGCAATGTTCCTCATGTTGACGTGTCCAAGTCTCCGGTGCCACAACCACCCTTCTTCTTCTTTAGACATGAGACACTTAACAACATTGTTAGTAGCATAGGTAAGATCAAGATAATATAGATTCGCTTCTCTAAACCCTTCTAATATGATAGCACTTGATTCATTATTTCTAATGATGCATTTTCTAGCATAAAATTCAACTTTAAACCCGACATTACATAATTGACTTACACTTAATAAATTGAACTTCATGTCTTTGATCAAAAGTACTTTATGTATGGAAATGGTGGGAGATACCTCAATTGTGCCCCTACGAATGATTCTCAACTTTCCACTATTCCCAAAGGAGACCGTCCCTTCTCTTAGGTAGCTAATAGTGGTGAACTTGCTCACATCCCCGGTCATGTGACTTGAGCATCCACTATCTACTATCCACATTGTTGGGGCCTCCTTCACCTTTACCTAAACAACACGGAAAATATACTCTTTTGGTACCCAAATCTTTGATCCATAAGCATCATTTAGAAATCTCTTAGGTACCCATGCATTCTTTGTGGTTCCCTTAGCTCCTAATCTCATAGATGCACCAATCCTACCGGTAAGTGAGACAAAGGCTACCTCCTTTGTCTTAGGCCTATAACCCAACCCGGCTTTGTTGTACATAGCCCTTTGACTGTTGATGATCATATCTAGGTTACTTGATCCTACTTGGAATTTTCTAAGGGCCTTTGTGAGGTCATCTACCTGTTTCCTTAATTCCCTATTTTCATTTTCAAGGTGTGAAGCATGTGAAGAGGTAGAACTAGCATGCAATCTTTAAGTTTAGTAGCTTCTACTCTAAGCATGACAATTTGTTCTTTTAGATCCTTAACTTTACTTCTAGCCTTAGCTAAGTCCATGTTCGTACTAGAAATTATTTTCACTAAAGTAGAGGAGGGTAAGTGGTATACCTCACTTACCGAAGCTTCTGACTCTGATGATGAAGTAGAGGAGCTCTCATCTTCACTGCTTGAGCTTCGTTCATCATTTGATGAGTCTGAGTGATCTTGTACCATAAGAGCAAAGTGGGAAACTTGCTCTTCTTCTTCCTCTGAGGATGAGGGATCATCCCAAGTTGCCTTGAGGTTGGTGGCACCCTTCTCTTTTCCCTTTGATTTCTTCTTGTCACTCTTCCTCTTCTCTTCCTTCTTGTCATCCCTTTTCTTCAATTGGGGATACTCATTCTTCATATGTCCCTCTTAATGGTAGTTGTAGCATATTATGTCCTTGGCCTTACCCTTACCTTTGGCCCCTTTCCTAGCATAGAATTTGTTAGATAAACTTTTTAATTGCTCTACGAAACTTTCTTACCATGAACGCCTCTTGATCGCTATCCAAGGAGGTGCTAGATTCTTCTAAGTCTGACGAGGATGAGTACACCACCTTCTTCTTCTCCTTCCTCTTCTTCTTCTCCTTTTCTGCAACAAAAGCAATACCTTTCTCTTTTGCCGAGACATTAGCTTGCTCGTGTAGCTCAAATTCACAGAAAAGATTATCTAATTTAACAATTGACAAATCCCTCGATACCTTGTATGCATCAACCATGGATGCCCACAAAGTGGTTCTCGGGAAAGCTTGTAGAAAATACCTGACGATGTCCCGGTTCTCTATCTTCTCTCCAATCACGTGGAGCTCGTTTATTACTTCCTTTACCCTTCCATGCAGCTAGCTGATAGTCTCGTTGCTCTTAATGGAAAGGGATTGCAGTTGGGCCACTAGCAAGTCCTTCTTGGCTCTTCTGGACTCGTTTGACCCCTCGTTCAGTTCAACCAATTTGTCCCATAGTTCCTTGACGCTCTTGAACGACACCACCTTGTTCAGTTGCTCCTTCGAGAGCCCGCATTGCAGTGTGGTGGTGGCCTTGGCATTAGATTGCGCCCTCTTCATCACCTCCTTCGACCATGATCTCATTGGTGTTGGATCTCCTCTTTCATCGACGGGCGCCTCAAAGCCATCTGCAACACTTATCCAATTTTCAATGTCATTCATAAGGTAGTATTTCATCCTACCTTTCCAATAGGCGAAGTCGTTCCCGTCGAAAACGGAGGTTGTGCGGTGGTGGAGTATCCCTCTTGAAACGCCATCACAATTGTTCTGGTTGACGGTTAGATCATCCAAAACGCACCGGCTCTGATACCAACTGAAGGATCGTTTATGGCGTGCAGAGGGGGGGTGAATGCGGTTTTTTAGGATCTCTAAAGAATTGTTAGTGCAGCGGAAATAATATGCAAAAGAAATTCGAAACAATGCTAACACTTATCGTTTACTTGGTATCCACCCAGATGGGTGACTAGTCCAAGGATTCACGCCGCGAGCACCACTTTTCACTATCGAAAAGTCTCCTTGAGGTGGAGAAACCTTCACAGCAAGATCTTCCTCTTTACAGATGCAGAAATATGAGAGAGGAAGCAAGAATAACTCTACACACAAGCAGCACTTCGACACTGTACAAAATCGTACCGTGCACGTGCAAAAAGTGCTCCTTTTGTAAGTGAACAGGACAGATTCGCAATCTGTCCAACCCGCACCAGTCGACTGCCCCTGGGGCAGTCAACTGGCCTAGCATTAATTGCTAGCCAACGGCTAGTTTCGGGGTATACCAGTCGACTGCCCAACGGCCAGTCGACTGGTTCGACGCTGCAAACTTTCTGTGAGTTTTGGCAGTCGACTGCCACAGGGCCAGTCGACTGCCCTGCCTCACAGCTCAGCACCAGCCACTCCGGACCTTCTCCTTCGTGTGTGCCTTCAGGTCTGCTCCCTTGGCTTGCCCCTTGAAGTCCTCTTCCTCCAGCTATCGTCCCTCGGATGCGCACGCAAGCCTTCCCTTGACTTGCCTCCATGTCACCCTTCACATGTGCCCTTGAAGTCCACTTCCCGGCTTGCCCTTGGAGCTCTCCTCCCTCGGCTGTCGTCCCTCGGATAAGTCCACCATGTGTAATTCTCCAAGTCCTGCAAACTCAATCACACATATTAAATACAACATAACACTCTAACTTTAAACATATTCGCCCACACATCAAAATCATGATCTTCCAATCATTTAAGGGCTGATTTCCTCAACAGTTTCTTGGATCCGAAGGCACGTGTCAGGCGCCCCCGACATCCCAGGCGCCCCCAGGAGCACTATAAAAGGGGCTCGACCCCTAAGGCTTCAAACATAACTGTTGTAAGCTATTCTGATCATTCTGACCGACGACAGTGCGCTAAAGACGAGGCTCTACGACCGGGAGGCTCTAGGAGGAAGTGCGCGGCACTTCGGAGGTCCAGATCGGCCGAGCTCCAGACTTTGTTTTGTTCGGTTTGCTTTTATTTAATTCCGCACTTAATTTTCAATATTCTTGCTTGTAATTATCAACTGTAAGACGGGTTTTCTCCGCCTCCGAAAATTCCAGAAAGAAGACCAATAGTGGACTTACGCCGAGTACATAGGCCTTGGACGTACTAACCCTGGGGGGTCAAGAACCAATTAAATAAATCCCCGCGTGTCTGTCTTGCTTTTATTTTTCTGTATTTACTTTTCCGTTGTGCTACTAACATTCTAAGTCTAGAACGATCCAAGCTTTCTACGAAGTTTCCGCGAGAGATTTTCACGGTCGATATTCACCCCCCTCTATCGACGGCACCGGTCCTACACCAATAGTATACCTAAACCCTTAGATCAAATAGTGAATCTATCTAGGGTTTTCTCTAACCTATCAAGTTTTTCCCTCAATGCTTGATTTTCCCTTTCTAGTCTCTCAAACCTAGAATCAACATGTCCTCCTTGGACATTCCTAGACCTACCCACCTTCCTAGGAATATGTCTCCCCTTATTGGGATTAATGCCTTGATCCTTAGGCACAAAGGTCTTGGGTTTATCATGATGCATGACCTTTCTAGGGTTTTGATCTGCCTTATTAACCCTACTTCTATTATTATAATTAAATCCATGATTATTCTTAATAAGCATATAAGAATTTGAAATTAGATTTAATTTTAAATAAGGAATTACCTTTCCTTTTACCTTTGAAGTTCCCCATTGACTTGAGCTCCTTTTCTTTTCCAATTTCTTCAAGTGCGCCAACTTCTTGACTTGTTCTTTCTTTGGGCACTTGGTGTGGTCCACGCTCACCACACGTGAAGCAAATTATATGCTTCTTATCCTTTTTTACTCCATCCCTACTACTCATGTTAGTTTGTAAACTATTTGAATTGAGTTTAGGGTGTACCTCCTTTTTCTAACCCAATGGACACTTGTCCTTGTATTGTCCTTTTTCATTGCACCTAAAGCAAATAATGTGATCTTTTGCCTTTGCTTTGGTGGAGGTAGGAGCTTCTTCTTGCTCCGGTATTGAGGATGGTTCTTCCTCCCCCTCAATCATTGAAGTGGAGACTTCTTCTATTTCTTCCTCACTTGATGATGTAGACGATTTCATTCTCTTCTCCTCTTTGGATGTTGAACCCGACTCAACTTCTGATTGGTTCTTTTCTTTGGACTCTTCTTCTTCTTGTCCTTGTGTCGAATTCTTATATAGAGCTATTATCTTCCTCCATAGCTCATATGCATTCTTGTACTCTCCAACATTTGACACAATATGTAAAGGTAATAAATTCAATACAATTCTAGTTACCTCCTTATTCGCCTCCGCTTCTTCCGTTTGACTCATGATCCAATACCGAGGTCGGAGACGCTTTCCCTTCTTGTCCGTTGGAGCTTCAAATGGAACCTCCAATGTGGTCCAATGATCCCAATCCATTTGGAACTCTCCAACTGCTTCCTACAATAATCAAAGTCATCTCGATCATATAAAGGTGGGATCCGAATATCTCATACTAGCGGACCTTCAGCCCATCTTCCTCTAGTACCTTTGCTCTCTCGGCGGTTAGTCTATCGACGGGCCACCTTCGCTCGGATACCACTTGTTACGACCGTGACCGTTTGCTAGAGGGGGTGAATAGCAATTTCTCGATTCGTTCTTCCTACAACGTTAGCGTGCGCAAGCGGAAACAATAATAACACAAATAAATAACGCTAACACCAAACCTTTTACGTGGTTCGGATATGACGCTCCTACTCCACGGCTGTCCGTAAGGTGGACATTCCCTTGATCCCTTGGTGGATCACTCCCCAGATGCCCTTCGGCTAGCTTATGTAGCTCCTTGTGGGTGGAGAAACCTCGCCACAACCCCGGACACACTTCTGAGCAACCAAGACTACTAATGAGCTCTAACCAAGCTCATTTCGTTAAGAGCTCTCAGCCAAAACCGAGCCTCTTTAAATAGTGCTCAAGGTTGAAAACTTTGCTACAAGTCAACTAGTCCATTACCAGTCGACTGGTCCCAGCCAAACAACAAGCCAACGGCTAGTTGTAACGGCTAGTTTTCGACCTGATCAGTCGACTGTGAGTTCGAGTTCCCCGCTGGCGGTCGACTGATTTCTTCCCAATCGACTGTCCAGCTTACAAACCACTCTTCCTCATTCTGAAGACCCTCTTCACGTATGCCTTCAAGTACACTCCCTTGGCTTGCCCCTTGAAGTCATCTTCCACCGGCTATCGTCCCTTGGATGTGCACGTAAGCCCTCGACTTGCCTCCATGCCACCCTTCACATGTGCCCTTTGAAGTCCACTTCCTGGCTTGCCCTTGGAGTCCTCTTCCCTCGGCTCTTGTCCCTCGGATGTGTCCTTCATGTGTGACTCACCAAGTCCTGCAAACTCAATCACACATATCAAACCACAAAGGTAAACATATCTTAAACCCTTTGCCCAAACATCAAAACACATGGTCACTCCGGACCATAGATTGCCCTAATAGAGGGAGGTGGTGCAAGGAAGAAGGAGAGGAAGGGTGAGCGACGACTGCGGTTCTTGGAAGATCGTCACCCACATGACGTCCAAGAAGAGGATAAGAATACAATAGAAGATCAAGAGGTATACATTTAATCTTATTCTAGTTTAATTGTATTTTGTTTTTCTTTTGGATCCCAAAACAAACACAAGATCCGGTGATCCAAATCTTCATCTTCTATTCCGCTGCTAAGAAAGAAAGGAGTTTGATTACTTGAGCAATATGTTTGTTCAAATGATCACTCAATCGAAAAGCAAGATAGATGAAGTAGGTCATTCGGGATGTTTTTATCCTTGTGCGGATTAGTTCTGTCAATAGAATTGAATCCATAGAAATAAGGACGAAATCACATTTGAATGAGATATTAATTCATTGAAATGTTTAATTAATTAATAATAGAGGAAAATAAAAAGTTCCTCTTCATTGGATGTAGAGAAGTTGAAGAGTCACATGAGAAAATTATTAGGATGATATTAAAAGCCTTGCTTTTATATAGACATCTTTATTTTGAAAGAGAATTACAAGATCACTGTTTGCATGTTTATATTAGTATGTGCATATTGTCTGATAATTTATATTGTAGATAACATGGTGTGTTTTGTCACACAGAAGATCATGTTATCAGTCCCTTGTAAAGTATAAGTAGAGGCTCACAACCGAGATGGATTCGGACAAACCATCGGGATGGTTGTAATGTAATTTGGTATTGGTTTATCTTGACCATAGAATTACACTAGTGCACTTTATGTATATTGAGTAGGACCGTCATAGAGATGATTCAATTTATACTAACTTTATAATTGAATCAGACCTCAATTTTTATGGAGTACATGCTATGAATCTCGATATAATAACGAGCACATGTACTTAATATTTATTTTTTTGATTTACCAATGGGCGAGTTTTATGTGTTAGATCGATAGGCCCGGTAAGTTGAGAAATAATATTATTTACATGGTGTATCGTTGATTATAGAAAGAAACTGTGTCCTGGTGAGTTAGGTTGATGATGTCCCCTTGAGGAGCTCATAAGGTTCATCATGTTAAATCTTGTAGGTGGACTTGGTCCGACATGATAATAAGGTTGAGTGGTACTACTCAAGGAGTTAGATGTTGATTAATTAAATTATCAGTAATTTAAATTAATCAACGGGCATTCGATATCTTAAACACAGGGAGATACTTGTACTCATAATAGGTGGAGCCCATATTTAAATTTGGGGGTTGGTGAGGTAGGTCAATGAGGATCCTTTAATGGAATGAATCTCCATTAATGAATCGGGCCTTGATCCATTTGGTGGCCAAGACCCAACTCCTCCTCATGGTCCCTATTGTAGCCCTATATATACCATGTAGTCATAAGACCAAGGCATCCAATTCATCCAAGAGAAAACATAAGGAGGCATTTGATTTGCTCCATTTTCAATTTTTATTTTTCAGAAAATCGTATTTTCTCATTTTCTGGAAAATAACTTTCTTTCATTCTCTAGTTTTCCAGAAAACGCTATATCTTTTTTGAAAAACAAGACTGGAAAATGCAAACCAAACATGTTTTCTAGAAAACTGCATTTTCTACATAAAATAAAAATGGAAAACAAGCCTACCAAACGCCCCCTAAACCTCTCTATTCTCTCCTCTCCTCCCCTCTCTCTCCTAGGGTTTCATGTGGGTGGCGGCAAGGGTTGAAGAGGGAGGTGGCGTAAGGGTTTGGGAATGGGAGAAACTCATCACTTCTTCTCCTCCTCACCCTTCTCCTGTCTTCTTCCTCAACAGCCTCGGCAGCACCTTGAATAGGAGGAGGCAGCACTGCTTTGCTTGAAAGTGGCCGGCGGTGAGGAAGAGAAGGAAAAGAGACCAGTGGTTAGGTTTTGCAATGAAGAAGAAGTGTTCTTCTTCTTCTTCTTCATCTTCTTCATCTTCCTTTCACCCTCTTGTGGCCGGCGATCCTTTGGAGTAAGGTGAAGGGCCGGCGGGAGCAAAGGAGGTGGTGGTAGTGGCCGGCGGAAACCCTAGACCCTAGGGTGCTTGGCGTAAGGAAGAGGGAAGAAGAGAAGGTGTTGTGTTGGGTTGCTTGGGTCATTTTTCGCATTTGGATGTACAACTTGTAAACTTGTCATTTGGATGTACAACTTGTCGAAAACCCTCTTCTCCCTCTCGTTCTTGCTTTATGAATCTCCTCTTGTGGCTAGCATCACAAAGGTGATTCTTCTTTGAATCTTTGAAGATTGAGAGATCATGTTCGTGTGGATACACATAGAGGCATGGACACTTGAATGAGCAAGAGATCCGGCATAGCTCGGACAAGTGGGATAAGCGAAGGGCACATGCCAAAGGTATATCTATACGATAGGAATTCGTAAATTAACTTTGTATGAGTTTTCTTTCGCATGGACCACTCGTGGGATCTATTATTTTCACTGTGATTTTTAAATATTTTTGCCTATAGATCCCTACAGGAAACTCGAGGCCCCTTCAGCTCATCCAAGGAAAAGGGCCCGCCCAGCTAGGGCGGTTGTGGAGGAGGAGGATTTTGTTCCCCTCTCCAAGCGATACCAGTGGGCTGCACCAACCATTGCTCACCTGGCAGGTGAGGCTGAGGTCCATTCCAGAGCCCCCGATGCATCAAGCAGCCCCAAGGGCAAGAGGGCGAGGCCAGACGAACCCGCACTCACCACTGCCCGCCTGTGCCGGAACGTGAATGTGGCTGAGAAGGCAACAACTGGGGGCTTCCAACCAGTCCAGATTAAGGAGCTGCCGAAGGGGAAGAATCCAACCAATGAGGCGTCCTCTAGCACCGAAAATGGCGAGCCAGACCCCTCTAGTGTACTTGCTTCCCCACCGTGCCTCCTACCGCTCCTTCCTCGCGGTTCTGGGGCTACTTCTGGAATACAATCCCCTCGGAGCCGGGAAGCCATGCAGGGGCGCACTGAAGAGCACATCACATCCCTCAGAGGGGTGCCTTCAGCGGGGGTGATCACTAGTCTGTATGAGTCGCTATTAAAGGTACGCTTCTCGGTATATTTATTTCATTTCATTTTTTCCTTCTGACCCTTATTTTTCTTGTGTCAGGCCACCTCCGAGTGCCTCCTCTTGTGCCGGCGGATGTCTCCTGAGCACGAGACGGAATCCCTGCGACATCAAGTGGTAGAGTTGGAGGCGGAGGTCTTCCGAGTTCAGGAGGGGGGTCGAATGCAACTGGAGGTCAACAGGGGTCTGCGTACCAAGGTAGACCACTGCCTGGATGCCTTGCAGGCCTCAGAAGCATTCCTCCTCAGCACTCACCACCGGGAGCGACTGCTATCAGAGAGGGCGATCCGAGGAAGTGAGTCGCTTGACTCAGGAGCAGGAGCGACTCCAAGCCTTAGTGAAGAAGCTATCAAGAGACGT
Source organism: Boesenbergia rotunda (assembly GCA_024364735.1). Lineage (NCBI taxonomy): Eukaryota > Viridiplantae > Streptophyta > Magnoliopsida > Zingiberales > Zingiberaceae > Boesenbergia > Boesenbergia rotunda. The sequence goes on along the minus strand of JAGFNQ010006200.1, from coordinate 117,860 downwards.
CCACCTCATGGAGTCATCCACCAAGACCTTGAATGGCTTGATTCAGGAGCAGGCGCATCAGCTAGCAGAGAAGGAGATCATGATTGATGCTGCTGCCACTCACGTATTCGACCTTCAGAAGGACCTCAACCACACCAGCTCGAAGCTCTCAACTACCTCAGAGCGACTCAAGGAAGCACTGATAGTTCAAGATCAGATGTCCTCTGAGGTGGTCAAACTGAAAAATGCTCGGGATAAAGCTTTAGATGAACTGCATAAATACAAAGCTGACGAAGAGTCCCGACAGGCAGATGCCGAGGTTGAATTCAAGGTCAGGTTCCTCCAGTCTGAGGAGTTCGGCGATATTTTAGCTGGATAAGTCCTGAAGCGTCTGAAACAGGGTTTTAATGGGGCAATCCAACAACTCCAGAGAGCCAAAGTGCTGAAATCGGGGGTGGACCTGAGTTTTTAAGCGTCGGCCAGATTTGGGATGAGCTTCCGGCTAAGGACAAGGAACTGTAGGACTCTTCCCAAATCTGTGTTGTCATTTATCTTTTGTATTTTTATTTTATTTTTTGCTTTCGAGTGTACTTTAGATGTAATCTAAAATTTTGAATGAAATACTTTCATCTTCTGTACCATTTTCATTTGTACTCCAAGTTTGAATGAAATGAATTTGTCTACTGCCCCTTTCTTGAATAAATGTACTCCTATTTTGAATAGAATATACGAACATATTTGTTTTCTGCCTCACATTCTTTTTATCTTCTGTACTTTGTGGAATGTACTCCAAATTGAATGAAATGTATTTATCTTCTGTCCCTTTCTTGAATGAATGTACTCCCATTTAAAATAGAATATACGAATATATTTGACTTCTGCCACACTTTCTTTTTATCTTCTGTACTTTGTGGAATACACTCCAAATTGAATGAAATGTATTTGTCTTCTATCCCTTTCCTGAATGAATGCACTCCCATTTTGAATAGAATATACAAATATATTTGACTTCTGCCTCACTTTCTTGTTATCTTCTGTACTTTGAGGAATGTACTTCAAATTGAATGAAATGTATTTGTCTTCTGTATCTTGTTACTTCAAATGTAATCCCTAGCTCTTGTTGAAGTATATTTATCTTCTATCTCATGAATTGCACGCATGTTGCATGTCACTCTTTGCCCCTTCTCTCGTATAGACCTCTGTACACACACGCGACATCTAATGTTGAGGGAACAAGAACTTGGTGGACTCAACCTCTTCACCACCACGGCCAGGCCAATATGAGCACCTCATGGTGGTATAGACCTGGGTTGTTACCAACCCTCCCTCCTCAGCACCATGCCCAAGTCTGCTCATCTCGGACATCCTCGGCGACACGAGATAGTAGGGACTTGGACTGCTCCTGGTCGGATATCCTCGGCACCATGTCAGGTCTACTCGTCTCAGGCATCCTCGGCACCACGAGATGATAGGGGCTTAGGTTACTCCTAGTCGGGTATTGATGTGAGCCCAATACTAGTGTCACGAGTGAGCCTCAAATTTAGATATTTATAAACTGAAAACCCTTGGCTAGCAAGATAAATGTAGAATAGAGGTCTCAGGTCGTATTTTTCCAAGGACTACCTGTGAGTGTTTGAATCAAGCTTGAAATTATTTGTCATCAAATGAGTTGGGTTTTCAAATTGGAACGGGGGTTTTGTTTTGCAAATAAGATTGAGAATGTAGTTGAAAACGAAACAAGCTTAACTAAGCAAACTTAAACTAGGAAATTGCAATTCTAAACTTAACCTAGTTGGAGATTGAGCATAACAATTCGAAATTGCAAGATTGAAGGATAAAATTGATATCCATTGCAAAAATACACTAAAGCTGTATCTAACTTCGGAAATGAAGAATTGAAACAAGCTGAATACTGAAACAGGGTCAATTTGTGCAGAGGATTTCCTGATCGGTCGGCTGGCCTATCAGATACAAGCCTGATCGGACTGGTGACCGATTAGGTGCTGCCTGGATCGGTCGCACAGACCGATCAGTATGCTGAAAGCTGATGAGTACAGAAACGATACAATTGAAACAACTCGGCAAGTATTCAGAAACAAAATTTAGGAATGAAATCTAGCAACTACTAACTCCAGTTCAAACTCTTCACCAGGATTCGCTTCTTGTCGTCACACAAGAATCGATCTAAGGATCCCTTAGATCGTGAATCTGCATGATCAAGCTCCTCCGATCGGATGTGTCAGATTGATTTAGCCACTCGATCAGCTGGATGCAACTCCGGCTCAGAACCCCTTGGTGTCGTTCAGAGAACCCCTCTGAATACTCTGATGGATCCCGATCGGTGAAGACATCAATCGCGCGGAAGTTGATTTGGGCAAAGCAGAGCTAGGTGAGACCCTCACCGGAGCTAGGCAGCAACAGAAATGAAGACAAACCTCACGGAGACTAGACCTTGATGACTCAAAATCTGGAAAGAACTGATTCTAGAGTGGCCTCGTGTGATCGGAGATGACGAACGGAGAAGAACTGGAAAACTGGAACGCGATCTGGCGACCCCGAGCTTCGGAGAGGGAGTTTCTGTTTTAACTAATTGCATTTGAATTTGAACGGCTGAGATCCTTTTCGTGTCATCCAACGGTTAGATCAAGTCAGATCGAACCCAAACCTTCTAGATCTTGATCAAGGGTCATGATCTGTTCCTCCTCAGCTCGGATCACTCAGATCTGCAACAGAAGGCTCAGATTGCTCTGATCTATGAATGGACAGTTTAGGCTCCTCTTAAGCTCGATCCAACGGCTAGATGACCTTTGATTGGGACCAAATCTTCAGATCTTGATCTGTGATCTAGATTAACTCTAACCAGAGCTCTGATTGGTCAACAGATGATAGATGGCTCAGATCTTGTTGTTTCTTGATTGGACGACCCACATTGATCCACCTCTTGATCCCCTTGATCAAAGCCAAGTAGGAGCTCAAGTCTGATCCAATCTTGATCTAGGTCCATGGTCATTTGAAGCCTACAAAATTAGATTCAAAATTAATGCCAAAATATCTCAAATATAGAAAGAATTATATCCAAAGACAAAATAGAAAGATTTCATGAAACCTAATGTAAATGCAAACTTAAGCATATGAAAAGGGATCAAAACATCGATTTAAGAGCCTAATTGGAGTAACAAAATGATAGTTATCAACTCCCCCGCACTTATTCTTGGGTGTCTCGCACAAACTACTAGTAAACTAATGATGTATACACCTAGATTAGTCTAACTCATGGTTAGAAGCAATTGAAAAAAAACTACCTAGGGTTGTTAATTCTCAAAAATCTAAGCTCAATGGACTAGTATCTTGTCCTTAAATCAACAACTTAGCATACTTTATCCTTCATGACTCATTGAGATGAACTAACACACAAAGCCTTTCAAAGGGAGTTTTAGTGGCTCTTCCTAAATTCTACATTTCAATGAAAGTGGAGTTCACTCAAACACAACATGGTTCTTGCACTACCATAGGCTTGCTTATTATCTACTCTCCACCATCATTCTTGACTTGGGTTCACATCTACAAAGGTTTATTAGAATAAATTAAAAAAATATGAAATGAATAGAATGAAAGAGAAGTTCAATGAATTTTGATACTAAAGAATCATGATAAAAGAAGTAAAGAAATATGGTATGATAAGAAAAATATGGTAAAGAAATATAACATGATAAGAAAATATGGAAAAGTAAGAGAGTGGAAGACTTGGATACTCAAAATTGTTTCCTAATGCACTTTGCACTCTCATGGTAGCCTCTAACGAATTCCGAGCCAAGGGGAATAAGGATCAGCTGATTTGGATGAGAAAAATAGTGAATTCAGTGTGCCAACTCCTTCTGATCGGTCAAGAGACCGATCAGCCACTGCCTGATCAGACTGAAGATCAGATTGTGCCTCTTCTGCTCGGACTGGATAGCTCCTGATCGGTCTGAGTGACCGATCAGGCTCCTCCCTGATCGGACTAGTGACCGATCAGGGGCTGATCAGTAGCTGAAATTTCAAAATTCTGAAACTGCTTCTCCCTGATAATTTTTTCCTTCTTCTGATCAGTAGCTAACTCTTGACTTCAATGAACTCCTTGTTTCCAACTTCAATTCAAATATCTAACTCAGCATTTAACTTCCACTTCATTCTCTTTTCTTTTATTTTATTTTCTTTTATTTTCTACTGTTTTCTGTTTTTCTGCAGCTCAGTTTTCCCCTCTTTCTTTTCTTTTGTTTTCTTTTTCTTCTTCATCTGCAATTCAGATCCCATAACTTCACAACTTCCAACTTGGAGCTCTTCATGACAATAGAGAACTAAGTGCTCCACTTGGTATAATTTGTAGCATGGATACACCACATTCAAATACAATACTAGCTTCTTGAGTAGACTCTCTCTTTTCCCTTTTGGAATTTCCCTCATAGAGCTTGAAATGCCAAATCATAATCAAGAATCTAAGTATTCCACATGTAACCTTCACTCCCCAATTCTTGCAACTCACTCTTGATACACCACTCCATCAACTTGGCACCACCTCTCATCATTCTTTTCTTGCATTTTTTTTTCATTTTGAATTGCATCCTTGATACTTTTTCATTCCTTTAGTCCCATCAAAACATTCGGAATCCACAAAAATCCATCTTAAAATCCATAAAAACAAATTGCCATCACAAAATAAACTTCACAATGCATTACTTCTCACCAAAATCATTTAAAAGCACTAGCCACCTCCCCCACACTTAATCTTTTGTCCGTCTCGGGCAAAGTAACATCAAGAACAATCTAAAGCAACCAAGTCCATAGAGAAAATGGTTATGAATAGAAAAATAGAAGAAGGAAAAAGAAGAAAGCATGTATCACAAGGATTATTGCAAAAACCGATATGAAAAGGGAAGACAAAGTGATTAACCTCTATAAATGTGGTCCAATCATAGAAATATAGCCTTGAAAGAACCTAAGCAAGTTCTAGAGTACAATCACATGTGTGTATCTCAAAATTTAGCCAAGTCCTCACTAGGTAAAAAGAATTCATCTCAATTCATCAATCTAGAATCCATAACTAAGTAGTACTCAAGCAACTAAGAATTTTCACCCATTGGCTCAAATCCTAAGGTTTAACAACCAAATTTAATTTGCTTTCAAAAGACTCTAAAATGATATAGAGAAAACCTAGAGGGATGCATTTATTCCTAATCATACAAGAAATTAGGTGCCAAAAGGGTAAATGGTGCCTACAATAACTCTTTATTCATCCTACACTACCTAAACATTTATTATTAAAAACTCATTATAAAAGAAAAGTTTAACTACTTGAAAACAATAAAATGATATTTACAATGAAATAAAAGCGCAAGAAAAGAAAACTCCCCTTTAGGTTGGGTAGATAGCATCTTTGATGTCCAAACCATTCACATCTAGCTCCTTTAATTCTTCAAAGTATTTCTTAAGTCGGTGGCCATTAACTCTCCATACAAAATTATTAGTCTCATCCTTTATTTCAACAACACCATAAGGAAAAATGTTAGTTACAAGAAATGGACCTTCCCATCTTGACCTCAACTTACCTTTAATCAATTTGAGCCTTGACTTGTACAATAGAACTTTGTCGTCAATTTGGAATTCTTTCTTCAATATGTGCTTGTCATGAAAAATCTTAGCCTTTTCCTTATAAATCCTTGAGTTCTCAAATGTTTCTAGTCTAATCTCCTCAAGTTCTTGAAGTTGAAGCTTCCTTTCTTCTCCCACCTTAGTAGCATCAAAGTTACAAGCCTTAACCGCCCAATACGCTTTGTGCTCTATCTCCACGGGTAGATGACAAGCTTTTCCATATACTAATCGGTAGGAAGACATTCCAATTGGTGTCTTGTATGTCGTTCTATAGGCCCATAGTGCATCATCAAGCCTTTTGCTCCAATCTTTCTTATTAGGCCCAACGGTCTTTTCCAAAATTGCTTTGATCTCTCTATTTGAAATTTCGGCTTGGCGATTAGTTTGGGGATGATAGGAAGTAGAAACCTTGTGTACAACCCCATACTTGCTAAGTAGAGTCTTCATGTGTTTGTTGCAGAAATGAGATCCTTGGTCAATTATGATAGCCCTTGGAATTCCAAACCTGCAAAAGATATGTGACCTGACAAAACTAACAACAACACAAGAATCATCAGTCCTGGAGGGAATGACCTCCACCCATTTAGAAATATAATCGACAGCAAACAAAATATACAAATATCTATAAGATGCAGGAAAAGGTCCAATAAAGTCTATTCCCCAAACATCAAATATCTCACAAAAAAATATAGTTTGTTGAGACATTTCATTTCTAGCTACTATGTTCCTTGTTCTCTGATATCTATCACAATTTTTATAAAACAAATATGCATTATGAAATTAGGTAGGCCAATATAAACCACACTCTAAAACTTTTCTAGCTGTCCTTTGTGGTCCAAAATGTCCTCAATAGGTTGATGAATGGCAAAAATAAGAACTGAATAAAACTCATGGTCAGGTATGCATCATCTAATTATTTGATCATTACAAAATTTCCATAAATAAGGATCATCCCACACATAGAATTTAGCATCACTTTTAAGTTTATCTTTTTGAGCCTTAGAAAATTGTGTAGGAAAAATATGAGCTACTAGAAAGTTGACAAGATGTGCATACCAAGGCGACTCACCATGTATCACAAGAAGGTGCTCATCTCTAAAGTCATCATCAATGGTGGTAGGGGGTCCATCTCCCTCAATTCTACTCAAGTGGTCTGCAACCAAATTCTCTTTACCACTCCTATCACGGATTTCCAAGTCAAATTCTTGGAGTAAAAGCATCCATCTGATTAGTCTAGGCTTAGCATCTGGCTTTTTCAAAAGGTACTTCAGAGCTACATGATCAGAAAAAACAATGACATGTGAGCACAACAAATAAGATCTAAATCGGTCTAAAGCAAAAACAATAGCAAGAAGCTCTTTTTCAGTGGTGGTGTAGTTGGCTTGAGCAGTATCTAGGGTCTTGGAAGCATATCAGATAACATGAGGTGCTCCATCCACCCTTTGTGCAAGAACAGCCCCTACAGCAAAATTAGATGCATCACACATTAGTTCAAAAGGTAAATTCCAATCAGGTGGTCTAATGATAGGAGCTGAAGTAAGAGCCTCCCTTAATCTCTAAAAAGCTTCTTTGCACTTGTCATCAATACAAAATTCCACATCTTTTTGCAATAATCTAGTCATGGGCCGAACAATCTCGTTGAAGTCTCTAATAAATCTACGGTAGAAGCCTGCATGACCAAGAAAAGCTCGAACATCCCGTACGCATACGGGGTAAGATAAAGAAGATATAACACTAATTTTTACAGGATCTACCTCAATACCTCTCCTAGAGACTATATGACCTAAGACAATACCATGCTCTACAATGAAATGACATTTTTCAAAATTAAGAACAAGATTGGTTTCAATGCATCTATGTAAAACCCTAGACAAATTATCTAAACATGAATCAAATGAAGTGCCAAAAACAGAAAAATCATCCATGAAAATCTCCATGTAATGCTTTAATAACTCACCAAATATACTTACCATGCACCGCTGGAAAGTCCCAGGAGCGTTGCAGAGTCCGAATGACATCCGTCTATAAGCAAATGTGCTGAAGAGAAAAGTGAAGGTGGTCTTCTCCTGATCCTCCGGGTCGATACAAATCTAGAAATATCCTGAGTACCCATCCAAGAAGCAGTAGTGAGACTTCCCTGCCAACCTCTCAAGCATCTGATCAATAAAAGGCAAAGGGAAGTGATCTTTCCTCGTGACTTGGTTTAGTTTCCTGTAGTCAATGCAAACTCTCCATGAATTCTTTACTCTGGTGGGCACTAACTCATTACTTTCATTTTCCACCACTATAACTCCTGATTTCTTAGGCACCACATGGATGAGGCTAACCCACTGGCTGTCAAAAATAGGGTAGATGATACCTGCTTATAATAGTCGAGTCACCTCTTTCTTAACAACATCCAAAATCAGTGGATTAAGTCTTCTCTGTGGCTGCCTAACTGGTTTGACATTCTCTTCCAAAAATATCCTGTGCATGCAAATAGCTGGGCTAATACCTGGTATATCTGCTAAAGTCCACCCAATGGCTTCCTTGTGCTGCCTCAGGACTTGTAATAATTTTTCTTCTTGCTCTGAATCTAAGTGCTAGGCGATGATGACAGGAAAATTTTACTCCTCTCCTAGATAAGCATATTTCAAATGATCAAGTAATGACTTAAGCTTAATCTGGGTCTGCAGTAGGTATGGGTGATCCCTGGGGTTCAGTGCAATCCCCTTCACTCTCACACCTATCTTCTGAGTCCTCTGGAATATCAATCAAAATAGGTGATCCCTGAGGCTCAGTGAAATCCCCTATACCTATAAAATCATCTCTAACTGACAGTAAATCTGAAACAACTTCCAAATCAACCTCCTCAATAGCAAGTGCATCCTCACCCTCCTCTGAACTGACATCTCCTCTAGAAATAACAAGTGGAGCTCCCTCAGCAAATATATCTGCATCATCCAACTCCTCTAGAATACCAATGCTCATAATAGAGTGATCTTCTCTAGGGTGCTTCATGGCATCGAAAATACTAAATTAGACTGTTGTGTCTCCTATTTCCATGGACAATGTACCTGCATAAACATCGATCTTTGTTCTCGCAGTCTTCAAAAATGGTCTCCCAAGGATGAGTGGAGATCTATGTGCTAGGTAGTCTCCCTCCATATCTAAAATGTAGAAATCTGCAGGAAAGATCAGCTCCTTCACCTTTACTAACACATCTTGAATAATACCGGCTGGGTGGGTCTGACTCCTGTCTGCCAACTGAATCACCACTCCAGTAGACTGCAGAGGACCAATACCAACCATCTGGAAGACTGATCTGGGCATCACATTAATAGAGGCTCGTAAGTCCAACATGGCATCATGAAACAAAGTCCTCCCTATCTCACAAGACACAGTAAAAACTCCTGGATCTTCACACTTCTGAGGGATGGAATGGATGAGTGCTGAAACATTTTTCCCTAAGCTGACCAACTCATTCTCCTTCAGTTTCTTCTTGTGAATGCATAAATTTTTGAGGAATTTAGCATACATAGGAATTTGTTTAATCATGGTCAACAAGGGTACATTAATCTCCACCTTGCTAAACAACTTCATAAGCTCATTATATTCCTTAGCCTTCTCCTCCTCCACTTGTTTTTTGGCTTGAGTTTTGCGCTGTGGAAAGGGCAAAGGAACCCTTAATTCCTCCTCTTGGGCCGAAACCTTTGAAGTTGAAACTTGAACTGGAATTCCAACTAAAGTGGCTGCTGTAAATCCACTTTTACCACTGATTTCTCCTTTATTTTCCACCAAAATCATAGGATCACTTAAGGAAGGAGTTAGGCTTGAACTAGGATCGAAATCAACTGATTTTGAAGTCTTTTCATGGCTGTTTGGGGCTGGAAAAGTAGATGTTGTCCAATTTTCAGAAAAATCAGCCCTTGGAGCATTTAAAGTTGAAGCAACCTTCCCACTCCTCAAAGTGATGGCACTAACATTTCCCTTTGGATTGGGAGTAGCTTGAATATGTAATTGACTTGATCCTTGGGCTTGCATTTGGTTCATCCCACTAGCCAATTGTCCAATTTATCTCTCAATGTTTTGTAAGGTAGAATTATTTTTTTGTTGGTCTTGTTGTTGCAAGAGTTGTTGTAACATCTCCTCTAGCCTTTGTTGTTGAGCATTCACCCCACTAAAACCTCCATAGCCTCCTTCGATAGCATGGGTCTTCGGTTGGCCTTGAAATGAAGATTGAGGCTGCTGAAATTGTTGACCTTGCTGTGAATTCTGAAAATAGGGATGTTGGGGTTGATTATAGGGTTGAAATGGCTGCTGAAATTGTTGAAAAGTGGGCTGAGAACTCGGTTGGAATTGCTGAGAATTGTAGCTCTGAAAATTCTGGTTTTGAGATTGAAATTGTTGTGGTGAGGGCTGAAATTGTGGAGGCTGAAATTGTTGTGTTGAGGGCTGAAAATTTTGATTGAATGGTTGAAATCCTTGCTGTGAAAACTGATAACCTTGCTGAAAATTCGTATTCCCTTGGAACCCTTGCTGATTTCCTTGGAAAAGTTGCTGATTTTGATGAAATTGTTGCTGAAATTGGGGCTGGAATTGCTGAATTGGTTGCTGAAAACTCTGAAATTGTGGCTGCCCTTGATGATTTTGTTGGAAATTCGGTTGAGGCTGTTGAAATAACTATTGTGATGAGTTTTGTTGATAAAAAGAATTGCTATACTTCAAATTTGGATGATCCCTCCAACCCGGATTATAAGTAGATGAGTAGGGGTTATTCTTGGCTTGAAATTGCCCTCTAGTCAACGCCGCTAGTGTTTCATCTTGTTGGAGGTTAGGACATAAATCTGAGTTGTATTCTTGGCTTGAGCAAATACTACACAACCTCATCACTTGGTTTGAAGGTGGAGGTACTGAAAAATTGGGATTTTGGCTTACATTGTTTAAGGCCATTTGCTTCACTAGCGAGGTATGCTCCATCAAAGAATTCTTAATTTCCTTTTGCTCATTAGAAACCATCTGGACCTCATTGACTCATCTAGTAGACAAAGCTCTGCTCCCAAATTGCTGTGAATTTTCCGCCATGTTTAAAATTAACTCTCTAGCCTGGTCTGGTGTTTTGTTCACTAAGGCTCCTCCAGCTGCAGCGTCGATCATAATCCTATCCATCTGGAGTAGACCCTCATAGAAGTACTGGATAAGAAGCTGCTCACTAATCTGGTGCTGTGGGCAACTAGATCAAAGCTTGTTGAATCTTTCCCAATAATCATATAGAGTCTCTCCCACTACTTGCTGAATGCCACAGATACTCTTTCTGATGATTGCTGTTCTAGAGGCTGGAAAATACTTCTCTAAGAATGCCTTCTTCATAGAAATCCAACTAGATACATGTCCGGTAGGCAGATAATAGAACCAATCTTTAGCTGCTCCAGTCAGGGAAAATGGAAATGCTCTCAGCTTAATATCCTCTTCTGAAATCCCCTGAGGTTTCATGGTGGAGCAGACTACGTGAAATTCATGTAAGTGTCTGTTGGGATCCTCTCCAGACTGCCCTTAAAATTTAGGCAATTAATGAATCAAGCCTAACCTCAGCTCAAAGTCACCAGTAAGCTCTGGATAAGCAATGCATGAGTACTGGAAAGCATCATCAGGTGCTACTAATTCCTTCATGGTTTTCTGGTGGTCTGCCATATGATCGCCTGAATGAGTGGAAATAGACTGAGTAGAAATAATATCAAAAGCCTCTAAAACTCTAACTTGGTTCCTCCTTGCTCTGAAAGTCCTCTCAATTTTAGGATCAAATTCCTCAAGATTACCACCTGCAGATCGGGTCATACAACAAATACAAATCGCAACAAATATATATAGAAAAATTGAAACAAATAAAATAGATCACAAGATATGGAAATAAGCACGCAAGCAAAAATCAAACAAACTCAACTAGTCTCCCCAGCAACAGCGCCAAAAATTTGATGTGCGCCCAATACTAGTGTCACGAGTGAGCCTCAAATTTAGATATTTATAAACTGAAAACCCTTGGCTAGCAAGATTAAATGTAGAATAGGGGCCTCAAGTCGTATTATTCCAAGGACTAGCTGTGAGTGTTTGAATCAAGCTTGAAATTATTTGTCGTCAAATGATTTGGGTTTTCGAATTGGAACGGGGGTTTTGTTTTGCAAATAAGATTGAGAATGTAGTTGAAAACGAAACAAGCTTAACTAAGCAAACTTAAACCAGGAAATTGCAATTCTAAACTTAACCTAGTTGGAGATTGAGCATAACAATTCGAAATTGCAAGATTGAAGGATAAAACTGATATCCATTGCAAAAATACACTAAAGCTGTATCTAACTTCGGAAATGAAGAATTGAAACAAGCTGAATACTGAAACAGGGTCAATTTGTGCAGAGGATTTCCTGATCGGTCGGCTGACCTATCAGATACAAGCCTGATCGGACTGGTGACCGATCAGGTGCTGCCTGGATCGGTCGCACAGACCGATCAGTATGCTGAAAGCTGATGAGTACAGAAACGATACAATTGAAACAACTCGGCAAGCATTCAGAAACAAAATTTAGGAATGAAATCTAGCAACTACTAACTCCAGTTCAAACTCTTCACCAGGATTCGCTTCTTGTCGTCACACAAGAATCGATCTAAGGATCCCTTAGATCGCGAATCTGCAAGATCAAGCTCCTCCGATCGGATGTGTCAGATTGATTTAGCCACTCGATCAGCTGGATGCAACTCCGGCTCAGAACCCCTTGGTGTCGTTCAGAGAACCCCTCTGAATACTCTGATGAATCCCGATCGGTGAAGACATCAATCGCGCGGAAGTTGATTTGGGCGAAGCAGAGCTAGGTGAGACCCTCACCGGAGCTAGGCAGCAACAGAAATGAAGACAAACCTCACGGAGACTAGACCTTGATGACTCGAAATCTGGAAAGAACTGATTCTGGAGTGGCCACGTGCGATCGGAGATGACGAACGGAGAAGAACTGGAAAACTGGAACGCGATCTAGCGACCTCGAGCTTCGGAGAGGGAGTTTCTGTTTTAACTAATTGCATTTAAATTTGAACGGCTGAGATCCTTTTAGTGTCATCCAACGGTTAGATCAAGTCAGATCGAACCCAAACCTTCCAGATCTTGTTCAAGGGTCAGTATCTGCTCCTCCTCAGCTCGGATCACTCTGATCTGTAAAGGAAGGCTCAGATTGCTCTGATCTTTGAATGGACGGTTTAGGCTCCTCTTAAGCTCGATCCAACGGCTGGATGACCTCTGATTGAGACCAAATCCTCAAATCCTGATCTGTGGTCTAGATTAACTCTAACCTGAGCTCGGATTGGTCAACATATGATAGATGGCTCAGATCTTGTCATTTCTTGATCGGACGGCCCACATTGATCCACCTCTTGATCCCCTTGATCAAAGCCAAGTAGGAGCTCAAGTCTGATCCAATCTTGATCTAAGTCCATGGTCATTTGAAGCCTACAAAATTAGATTCAAAATTAATACCAAAATATCTCAAATATAGAAAGAATTGTATCCAAAGACAAAATAAAAAGATTTCATGAAACCTAATGTAAATGCAAACTTAAGCATATGAAAAGGGATCAAAACATCGATTTAAGAGCCTAATTGGAGTAACAAAATGATAGTTATCAGGTATCCTCGGCAACGCGACCAGGTCTACACATCTCGGGCATTCTTGGCACAATAAGATGGTAAGGTCTTCACCTGCCCCTGGTCGGGCATCCTCGGCACAACGACCAGGTCTACTCGTCTCGGGCATCCTCGACACCACGAGACGGTAGGGGCTTAGGCTACTCCTGGTCGGGCATCCTCGACACCACGACTAGGTCTACACATCTCAGGCATCCTCGGCACCACGGCTAGGTCTACTCGTTTCGGTCATCCTCGGCACCACAAGATGGTACGGGCTTAGGCTATTCCTGGTCGGGCATCCTCAGCACCACAACCAGGTCTACACATCTCAGGCATCCTCGGCACCACGAGATGGTAAGGTCTTCGCTTGCCCCTGGCCAGGCATCCTCGGCACCACGGCGAGGTCTACTCATCTTGAGCATCCTCGACACCATGACCAGGTCTACACATCTCGAGCATCCTTGGCACCACGAGATGATAAGGTATTCGCCTGCCCTTGGTCGGGCATCCTCGGCAACACGGCCAGGTCTACTCGTCTTGGCCATCCTTGGCACAACGAGATGGTAGGGGCTTAGGCTACTCCTGGTCGGGCATCCTCGGTACCACGGTCATGTCTACTCGTCTCGAGCATCCTCGGGACCACGGGATAGTAGGGGCTTAGGCTGGTCCTGGTCGGGCATCCTCGACACCACGACCAGGTCTACTCATATCGGGCATCCTCGACACCACGAGATGGTAGAGTCTTCGAGCTTTTGCATCGGGTCTTGATGAGACATTTTGTTTGTTTCTTTCATTATTGAAATTGCAAAAAAGAACAAACATGCATACAAATACATATATTGCCCACATGGCTCGCTGAGTACGATACGGTTGGTGGTGATTTGCATGTCACATGGCCTCTCCAACGTTTTGCCTTCATCGTCTTGTAGATAATAGCTACCTCCGGTGAGCTTTTTGACAATGATGTAAGGTCTGTTTCATTGAGACTCGAGCTTTCCGGGGTCGCCAACTGGCTTGATTCTTTTCCATATCTTATCCCTGACTTACAAAGTTCAAGTGATCACTCGACCATTGTACACTTGTTGCATACGCTGCCGATATGCAACTAGTCGGGTAGCTACTTTGTCTGACACTTCTGTTACCAGGTCTAGGTCGATTAGTCATTCTTGATCATTATTTTCTTTGTTGTAGTGTTGTCGCCTGTCGGACTCATCGCTTATCTCTACCGGAATCACCGCTTCTGCTCCATACACTAGATTGAAAGGACTCTAACCCGTTCCTTCATTGTGAGTGGTGTGGTATGACCATAGGATGCTCGAGAGATCTTCGACCCAGTTGTCTCCGACGTGATCCAACTTTATCTTAAGCCGTCTAATAATCTCCCGGTTGACCACTTATGATTGGCCATTGCCTTGGGGATATACGACTGAAGTGAAGGCTTGGTGAATACCTAGTCATTCACACTACTCTCTGAGTTTGCGCCCTGCAAACTGTCTGTCATTATCCGACACCAACTTATAAGAAATATCGTACATGCAGACTATATCTTTCCACAGGATCTTCATCACGGTGGCTCCCGTGATGTGCGCAAGCGGTTCAGCTTCAACCTATTTGGAGAAGTAGTCGACCAACATTAACAGGAACTTCTTTTGCAAAGGTATGATTTAAAAAGGACCCACAATGTCAATTGTCCACTAGTCGAAGAGGTAGGAAACAGTGGAGGCTTGAAGTAGTTCAATTAGGCTATGAGTGATATGCTGATGCTTTTGACAAGCTTCACCTCCGGCAATAAATTTGACAGCATCAGCTTGTAGCGTGGGCCAAAAATATCCGACCAGAATAATCTTTCTAGCCATAGACCTTCCCCCAATATAGTTTCCACATATGCCTTCGTGAACCTCCTATATAATGTAGTCGACCTCCCCTGGACCAATCCACTTGAACAAAGGTCCGGCAAAGGCTCTTTTATATAACAGCTCCCCGACCAACGTAAACCTGGAATCTCTGCCATGGAAAAGCTGAACTTCCTTATCACCTGCCAGCATAGCTCCACTACGTAAGAACTCCACATAGGGCTCTCCAATCGGGTAATACAGTGTCAGCGGCCTCCTCTCCGATCTGGGCCACTGTTCCTTCCGGAGCGCTGGGCTCTTCCGGCGTCCATAATGTAATGGAGCTATCCAATTTAGCTAGCTTATCTGCCTTGACATTATCAGCCCGGGGTATCTTCTGCGGAACAACCTTAGTGAAGGAAGACTTCAGTTACTCATATATGATCACCTCCCTCAGCAAGCGCTCATTCTTAATTTCGAACTCGCCTTTTATCTATTGAGCACGAGCTGAGAGTCCGAGTGCAAGATAACCCGAGCAGCTCCCACCTACTTGGCCGCTTGGAACCCTGCTAGGATCGCCTCATATTCGGCTTCGTTATTGGTGGGTTGGAAGTGGAGTCGGATAGATATTTGTAGTACATCTCCCCTAGAGGAAATCATCAAAACTCCGACCCTGTTGTGCTTGTTGTTGGAGGAACTATCAATATAAATTTTCCACACTCCATCAGTTTTAGGTCCTAGGACAGCTTCGAGCATAAAGTCAGTTAGGGCATGAGCCTTCATGGCAGTATCGGGGTGGTACTCAATCCCATACTCGCTCAACTCTACCGTCCACCTGATTAGCCGTCCCGAAGCCTCTGGATTGGTGAGGATGCGCCCGAGTGGACTATTGGTGAGCACCACAATGGGATGCGCCAAGAAATACGGTCTCAGTCTTTGGGCCATCAGTACTAAGGCATAAGCTAGCTTCTCCAGAGTAGCATACAGAGTTTCTGCATGTTTCAGGAGATGCCCGAAGAAGTAAATGGGATACTGAGTAGTCCCTTCCTCCCGAATAATTCTGAAAACTATTCTACCTATTTAGACAATAATGATAGAATTTTAATTAATAATTCTAAAAATAACTATAAAAAGAAGATCAAGAATATGATTCTGAAAATGAAGATGAAGATGAATTCAACAAAATTAAGAATATAATTAACAAGGCTTACAAAAATTCAAATAAGGTAGAAGTATTAAATAAATTTGAAAGCTTAAAAACAAAAGAAAATGTTGAGGAATTAAATTTTTTTGAATTAATGGAAATGATGTAATTAGACTCACAATTACTATTTAACCCTGAAATCTTAAACCCTAATTCTTAACAACTTAAATTCAAATTAAATCTTAATAACTTAAATTCAAATTAAATCTTAATATCTTAAATTAAATCTTAATTTCAAATTAAATCTTAATAACTTAAATTCAAATCAAATTAAATCTTAATAACTTAAATTAAATCTTAATTTCAAATTAAAACTTAATAACTTAAATTCAAATCAAATCGTAATAACTTAAATCCTAATTAATTCTTAATAATTAAACCTTAATTAATTCTTAAATAATTAAATCTTAATTAATCATTAATAATTTTAAATGTAAATTAATCCTCAATAATTTCAACTTTTTCTACAACATAAATTAATTTGTAACAACTTAAACTTTAATTAACTCTTATTTTTAATTAACTTAAAATCTTAAATTATTTAACAATTCAATCCTTACTTCAAATTCAATCCACGAACTAAAATTCCAATTAATTACCTTCAAATATGAAATTAAATAAAATCCTAACCAACCGAAACATCCAGCTAAATAACAATAAATATGTTAAAGTGGGTTGACATATTCGCGGGTTCACACGGTATGTATCAAATCGAGAATTTGATACATTATTAGAAACATAATAAAATGTTTTGACTTGATTGACTCATGCATAAATGTCATGTACATGCATTCGTTTATTTTTCTTATATATATCTGTCATGTCATACATGCTAGTTTACTTTTCCTGCTTAACTTAGAACGGAAAGATAGGAAAACAGATAGTTTGACACTTGCCTAACCTAGTACCAGGACGTGGCGAGATGATAGTACATTAGGAAACTAGCCGAAACTACCTCGCCACATGGTAGACTAGTTAGACCAGAGTTTTTCAAAAAGTAAATTAAAAGCAATTTTTCTTTAAAAGATTTTGTCTAAGGAAAGGGTTGATGATCCAATAAGGCTACGGCCAAAGAATGCCTCTGTGCCTCGCCAAGACCTGGAAGCCAATTATTGAAAAATCTTTTAAGCTACTAGTTGATTAAACTCGAATCTAACTCAAGGTCAAGCAATATATAAATTAAATTGAGAAATATTATTCAAGCATCTCACAAAACACTCATAAGGCAACCATGCTTGTATGTATTATGACATTTAGAATGAGTGAGATGTTAAAGACTAATTAATTGACAAATGTCTTTGAAAATATTTTCAAAATCTTCAGGATATTTTCTTAAAAATATATTTTCAAAATAATGATTAAACATAATAATGTTTTAATGAATTTTAAGCTTGATTGAATGCTTACTTATAGATACATGTTTTCAAAAAATTATATCTTTTCGAAAGTTATTTGACCTACACACATAGAACAAACCTTTTAGGACAACACTAAAGTCTCTTAAGACACTTAGGTAAAGTCCTTGTAGTCAACAAGGGTAGCCAGACGGTGTCAGGTTCAGGGGGAGTTTGTATTTTTGCGTATTCTTATTTTCAAAAAACTATTTCTCAAAAATTCATCCTTTTATAAAAATTAATATCTTTTCAAAATGTTTTATGCTTCAAAATTGTTATCAACTCTTTCAAAATACATTTTAAAATCATCATCATTTCAAAATACATTTCAAAAATATTTTTTTTTCAAAAACTTATTATGTCATTCAAATTTTTTTCAAATGTTTTTTTAAAATTTATCATACTTTTTCAAACATATTCTTCAAAAAATTATTTTAATCGCTCTTTTGATTTGGATAAACTCTAAAGACAAATAGGAAATTTTCTTTATGATCTAAAAGAATTCCTCAGAGGAAAATCACTTATAGTCAACAAGCTTCCTAGGACTGTGTCAAGTTTAGGGGGAGGCTCAAATTAAAAAAAGAGTTATCAGAATTTTCAAAATATTGAATTTTCAAAAAAACAAACTCACTATCTTGTTTAAATACTCTTGAAAATATTACACTATCATGATCATTTTCCAAAACTTATTTCAAAAAATAGTTTTGCCTTTTGTAACATCGTTGAAAATAATTTTTACTTGAGTTTGAAAATTTTCCAAGATACTTAGAAAAATTTCTTGTAGTTAACAAGGTTTACTAGGATTGTGTCAGACTGGAAAAGAAACTAAATCAAGAAAATTATTATGTTTTCAAAACAAAATTTTATTAAAAATATTCATTTATGGAAAATCTCTAAGACACATAGGAATTGTCTTGTGGTCAACAAGATTCCTAGGATTGTGTCAGATTTAGGGAAGTTTATTTTTCTTTAAAAAATTATACAGTCATATATTGTTGGTGCAATATTTTTTAAAGTACTTAATGTCATTTAAATTTTTTTTTAAACAAGTACTTAATTTAAAAAAAAAAGGGGGGGGGAGAGTTTTTCAAAATCAATTTTCAAAAAATATATATATATCTTAAGTATTTTCAAAAGGAGAAGAAAAATTATCCGAAAAAGGGAAAAATGCTTAAGTTACATTTTTTTCAAAAATCTCATTGTTGGTGCAAATTAGTTTTCGTTTTTTGATGTGTGGCAAAGGGGGAGAGAGGGCTTAAGTTAGATTTTTTTTTTGATTTCTCCCAAAGTGTTAAACCTAGATTTAACCCTTAGACCTAACCTAACTTAAGATATTGTCAAACATCAAAAAGGGAGAGATTGTTGGTGCAAGATGCATCAATGATGAATAGTCTTCCTCTAGGGTTTCGATGTTTAACAATATACTTAAGTTAGTAACAATATATGTTAGATAAGGTAAGGGTTAGTCAAAGTGTTCAAGGATTAAATCAAACAGGACCTTATGTTTAGTAGGGTAAACCTAGGTTTGATCAGGTTGACATAGGATTAGCCAAACATGATCTGATGTTTGGCAGAGTGAACCAGAACCCAGGGTTGGTCAGTTTGACCAAGAGAGTAAACCAAATTGGACTTGAGATTTGGAGTTATATTTATCTAAAAAATGGAGGAAGTCTAGTCAAGATCATGATGACTAGAAAAGGAGTGATTTTGATGAACTAAATACTGGTGAGTGAAGTCGGGTCCTAGAAAGGGAAGCTAGATTGGACTAAGTCATGGTGAGTGAAGCTGGGCACTAAATCCTAGTGAGTGAAGCTGGGTCCTAGCAAGTGAAGCTAGGTTGGACTATATCCTGGTGAGTGAATCTAGGCACTAAATCCTGGTGAGTAAAGTTGGGTCCTAGCAAGTGAAGTTGGGTCCTAGCAAGTGAAACTAGATTGGACTAAGTCCTAGTGAGTGAAGTTGTGCACGAAGTCTTGGTCCGGGGGACTGAGCACTAAGTCCTGGTCGGGGATCGGGCAATGGAGTCTTTGCCGAGCGAGAGTTATCGGAAGTAGAGACGGGTCGAGGTCGGACGTCTCAAGATCCATGTTCTCAGAGGCTGAGCAAAAGTCTAGCCGGAGATCCCCGCTGGCAAAAGCTTTAGTCGAGCGGGAATCATGAACAGAAGTAGAGACGGGTCGAGGTCGGACGTCTCGAGATTCGGGTTCTCGGAGGCTAAGCGAAAGTCTAACCGGAGGTTCTGGTTGGCAAACGCAACTTCTCTAGTGTGGCGTAGGTGAGGATGCGTTCCCCGGGAAAGGGAACATTAGGCATCGATTCGACCTACGATTTCGGGTGAAATCCAAAGTCAGAACCAATCAATTAAGGCTTAAGATTATGTGTTTTGCATAGTCTTATATCAATTCTATTTTTATGCTTAAACTGTTTAACTTAGTTAAGTTTTATTTTTTGTTTAACCCTAACTGAAACTGGGTTGATGCATATCAAAAAGGGGGAGATTGTTGGTACCCCTGTTAGTTTTGATGTGATCAACTAGGTTACGTTAGGTCCTGTGTTTTCTAATCCCTCTTTTAGGTGTGCAGGAGCTTAGGTACGGAGGATGTCGAGCATAAGACGTAGCGAACGAGAAGGATTGTGCGGGGAAGTGAGCCAACGGGCTCGGTGCATTCCGAGGGACGCGGAAGCTGCGGAAGAGTACGTCGGTGGATCGAGAAGGACGTGCGCGACGTCCGAGGGACGGGAAGCCGGGAGGAAGTGTTGAGGCAATCGGCCCTTAAATGATTGGAAGATCATGGTTTTGATGTGTGTGGTTGAATATGTTTAAGATTAGAGTGTTATGTTGTATTTGATATGTGTGATTGAGTTTGCAGGACTTGGAGAATCACACATGTTGGACATATCCGAGGGAGGAGAGCTCCAAGGGCAAGCCAGGAAGTGGACTTCAAGGGCACACATGAAGGGTGGCATGGAGGCAAGCCAAGGGAAGGCTTGCTTGCGCATCCGAGGGACGATAGCAAGAGGAAGAAGACTTTAAGAGGCAAGCAAGGGAGCAGACCTGAAGGCACACGTGAAGGAGAAGGTCCGGAGTTGCTGGAATGAGGTTGAGAGGCAGGGCAGTCGACTGCCCCAGGGGCAGTCGACTACCAAAACCCACAGAAAGTTTTCAGCCTCGGACCAGTCGACTGCTCATGGGGCAGTCGACTGGTATACCCTGAAAACTAGCCGTTGGCTAGCAATTAATGCTAGACCAGTCGACTACCCTTGGGGCAGTCGACTGGTGCGGGGCTGGACAGACTGCGAGTTTGTTCTGTTCACCTATAAAAGGAGCACCTTTTTGCACGAGCACGGTACGGTTCCATACAGAGTCGAAGTGCTGCTCGTCTGAAGAGTGTTTCATACTTCCTCTCTCATATTTCTTTATTCTGTAAAGAGGAAGATCGACTGTAAAGGTTTCTCCATCTGAAGGAGAGTTTTCGATAGTGAAAGTGGTGCTCGCGGCGTGGATCCTTGGATTAGTCACCCATCTGGGTGGATACCAAGTAAATGATCATTGTTTGCATTGTACTTATTTTCATTTGCATATTATTTCCGCTGCGCTAACGAATTTATAGAGATCCAATCCGAAAAAGTGTTATTCACC
The DNA here is from genome assembly GCA_024364735.1 of Boesenbergia rotunda. Lineage (NCBI taxonomy): Eukaryota > Viridiplantae > Streptophyta > Magnoliopsida > Zingiberales > Zingiberaceae > Boesenbergia > Boesenbergia rotunda. Next base: position 96,538 of record JAGFNQ010006200.1, on the reverse strand, counting down.
CCCCCTCTAGCACGCCTAGACAATCCTTCAGTTGGTATCAAAGCCGGTGCGTTTCGGAAGAACTAACCGTCAACCGGAGCAAATTTAATGGCGTTTCAAGAGGGATACTCCACCGCATGACCACCCTTCTTCGACGGGAATGACTTCGCTTACTGGAAAGGTAGGATGCAATACTACCTTATGAATGATATTGAAAACTGGATTAGTGTTGCAGATGGCTTCGAAGCACCCGTCGATGAAAGAGGAGAACCAACACCGATGAGATCCTGGTCAAAGGAGGTAATGAAGAGGGCGCAATCCAATGCCAAGGCCACCACCACACTGCAGTGCGGGCTCTCGAAGGAGCAACTGAACAAGGTGGGGCCGTTCGAGAGCGCCAAGGAACTGTGGGACAAGTTTGTGGAATTGAACGAGGGGTCAAACGAGTCCAGAAGAGCCAAGAAGGACTTGCTAGTGGCTCAACTACAATCCCTATCCATGAAGAGCAACGAGACCGTCAGCCAGCTTCATGGAAGGGTAAAGGAAGTGATCAATGAGCTCTATGTGATTGGAGAGAAGATTGAAAACCGGGACATCGTCAGGTATGTTCTACAAGCCTTCCCGAGAACCACCTTGTGGGCATCCGTGGTTGATGCTTATAAGGTATCAAGGGATTTGTCAATTGTTAAATTAGACGACCTTTTCTGTGAATTTGAGCTACACGAGCAAGCTAATGTCTCGGCCAAAGAGAAAGATATTGCCTTTGTTGCAGAAAAGGAAAAGAAGAAGAGGAAGGAGAAGAAGGTGGTTTACTCATCTTCATCAGATTCAGAGGAATCCAGCGCCTCCTTGGATAGCAATCAAGAGGCGTTCATGGTAAGAAAATTTTGTAGATCTTTTAAAAGTTTGTCTAACAAGTCCTATGCTAGGAAAGGGTCCAAAGGTAAGGGTAAGACCATAGACATCATATGCTACAACTGCCACCAAGAGGGACACATGAAGAACGAGTGCCCCCAATTGAAGAAAATAGATGACAAGAAGGAGGAGAAGAAGAAGAGTGACAAGAAGAAGTCAAAGGGAAAGGAGAAGGGTGCCACCAACCTTAAGGTAACTTGGGATGATCTATCATCCTCAGAGGAAGAAGAAGAGCAAGTCTCCCACTTCGCTCATCTACTTTAGTAAAGATCATTTCTAGCACTAACATGGACTTAGCTAAGGCTAAAAGTAAAATTAAGGAGCTAAAAGAAGAAATTGTCATGCTTAGAGTAGAATCTACTAAACTTAAAGAATTGCATGCTAGTTCTACCTCTTCACATGCTTCACATCTTGAAACTGAAAATAGGGAATTAAGGAAAAAGGTAGATGACCTTACAAAGGTCTTTAGAAAATTCCAAGTAGGATCTAGTAACCTAGACATGATAATCAATAGTCAAAGGGCCGTTTATAACAAGGCCGGCTTAGGATATAGGCCTAAGACAAAGGAAGTGGCCTTTGTCTCACTTACCGGTAGGATTGGTGCATTTAGGAGACTAGGTTTCTAAATGAAGGGAACCACAAAGAAGGCATGGGTACCTAAAAGATTTCTAAATGATGCTTATGGATCAAAGATTTGGGTACCAAAAGAGTATGTTTTCCATGTTGTATAGGTAAAGGTGAAGGAGGCCTCAACTATGTGGATAGTAGATAGTGGATGCTCAAGACACATGACCGGGGATGTGAGCAAGTTCACCACTATTAGCTACTTAAGAGAAGGGACGGTCTCCTTTGGGAATAGTGAAAAATTGAAAATCATTGGTAGGGGCACAATTGAGGTATCTTCCACTATTTCTATACATAAGGTACTTCTAATCAAAGATATGAAGTTCAACTTACTATGTGTGAGTCAATTATGTGATACCGGTTTTAGAGTTGAATTTCATGCTAGGAAATGTATAATAAGGCATAATGAATCAAACACTATCATATTAGAAGGGTTTAGAGAGGCAAATTTATATTATCTTGATCTTACGTATGCTACTAACAATGTTACTAAGTGTTTCATGTCCAAAGAAGAAGAAGGATGGTTGTGGCACCGGAGACTTGGACATGTCAACATGAGAAGCATTGCAAGAGTGGCCAAGGAAGAGTTGGTGAAGGGGCTACCAATGATCAAGTATGAGAAGACCAAATTGTGTGATGCATGCCAAGAGAGTAAGCAATCAAAATCATCACACAAAGGTAAAACCCTAACCACTACTTCTTTACCTTTAGAGCTTTTGCATATAGATCTTTTTGATTGTCATAGTACTCCCTCACTTGTGGGGAGTAAATATTGTCTAGTTATAGTAGATGATTTTTCTAGGTTTACATGGATTTATTTTTTGAAACATAAGGATGATACCCTAGAGATCTTTATAGGATTTAGTAAAAGGGTAGAAAACGAAAAACATACCAAAATAAACCGAATTAGGAGTGACCACGGTGGGGAGTTCCAAAATGCAAGTTTCACACAATTTTGTGTTGAAAATGACCACTTTGCCCAAAGATCATAGTTGGACATTTTAAACCTTTGAAAACTATTTTATGCTTCACATGCTTTGACATGTTTTTAAAAGTCATATGGTTGCAAAACTAGATTGTAAATTTAATACAAAATGTAGTGGTTTTCAAGGTTTTTGGATTTTTATCAAAAGTCATGCATGTTTGAAATTTTTATGGACTAATATTTTTCTCTGATAGAGTATATCATTTCAAACATGTATGCAAAATTTTATAATTTTTGGAATTTTTTTGAATTTTCTGGAGGTTTCTGAAATTCGGCAGAAAACTTAAAAATTGAAACTAATAGCGTATCAGTTGACTGACACGTCTATTTTTCAGCTACTGTGAGAAATTTCATAAATTCATTATTCTTTCATTTGATGTCATAGGGTTGGGTTGCTTGAGGCAATCCTTTTGATGGTGTCAAAGGGGGAGAATGAGTGGTTTAAGTTAGAATTTTATCTTAGAATGGGTGGTTTAAGGGTTTCTTTCTCACTTAGACCTTGAATGATTAAAAATAGGGAGAAGACATGGATTAAGGGGGAGGTTACCTCTTAGGTTCTGATATGTCTTACATTTTTAATATTGTTGAGTGTTAAGTGGAAACTTAACTTGGATTATGATTAGAATTGGAAATAGGGAGAAGACATAGATTAAGAGGGAGGTTACCTCTTAGGGTTACTATGTCTTATGCTTTTTCAATTGCTATCGTTTGCTATTATTATTGTGGCTGTTATTTATCTCTAACTTAAACATATTATCACACATCAAAAAGGGAGAGATTGTTGAGGCAATCGACCCTTAAATGATTGGAAGATCATGGTTTTGATGTGTGTGGTTGAATATGTTTAAGGTTAGAGTGTTATGTTGTATTTGATGTGTGTGATTGAGTTTGCAGGACTTGGAGAATCACACATGTTGGACATATCCGAGGGACGAGAGTCGAGGGAGGAGAGCTCCAAGGGCAAGCCGGGAAGTGGACTTCAAGGGCACACGTGAAGGGTGGCATGGAGGTAAGCCAAGGGAGCAGACCTGAAGGCACACATGAAGGAGAAGGTCCGGAGTTGCTGGAACGAGGCTGAGAGGCAGGGCAGTCGACTGCCAAAACCCACAGAAAGTTTTCAGCCTCGGACCAATCGACTGCTCATGGGGCAGTCGACTGGTATGCCCCGAAAACTTGCCGTTGGCTAGCAATTAATGCTAGACCAGTCGACTGCCCCAAGGGCAGTCGACTGGTGTGGGCCTGGACAGAATGCGAGTTTGTCCTGTTCACCTATAAAAGGAGCACCTTTTTGCATAAGCATGGTACGGTTCCGTACATAGTCGAAGTGCTGCTCGTCTGAAGAATGTTTCATACTTCCTCTCTCATATTTCATTATTCTGTAAAGAGGAAGATCGACTGTAAAGGTTCTCCACCTGAAGGAGAGTTTTCGATAGTGAAAGTGGTGCTCACGGCGTAGATCCTTGGATTAGTCACCCATCTGGGTGGATACCAAGTAAACGATCATTGTTAGCATTGTACTTATTTTCATTTGCATATTATTTCCGCTGCGCTAACGAATTTGTAGAGATCCAATCCGAAAAAGTGCTATTCCCCCCCCCCCTCTAGTACGCCTAGACGATCCTTCAAGAAGCACGCTCGAGGGGCAAAAGGTCGGAGTCAAATTCGGGTGAGTCTAACTCCGATTGGCCGGAACTCACCTAGAAGACGAAGAATTAAAAAGCTGGTCAGTTTGACCAAGTCAAACCAAGCGCCCGATAAAGAGGAGATTTATTTGTTGCTAAAAGAATTCGAACTCGAAACCTCAGGCAACACATATCTCCATACTTATCACTTGAGATAGCAAGCGAATAGAATAAGTTGGAGATCATAACAGTAAAGTCTCGAGCAGAAGATAAAGTTTTAATTAAACATTATCTCTTAAAGGATCCAATGGATGAAGTTTAATCCCATCCATGATCAACCGTCCAGATTACATCTATGGATCAACGACCAAAAGAAAATTCATCAACAATCAACAATTCAGATTTATTCTCTTAGGCTATAAATAAGCTTAGAGTTTTAACTTTAGACAAGCAATTAATTCACTTGTAAAATCTCTGAGTGTGCTTTTGTTGTAAGGCTTCTTCGCTATAAGGAGATTTTTATTGAAGCGTCCGCTGCCTTGGAAGCAACATTCTTAGTTACGACCAAGTTTCTTTTTAAAAGACGAAGTTTTCCGACATAAATTCGAGTCGATATTCACCCCTCCCCCCCAACGACAGCACCGATCCTACATAAGCTTGAGAAGGTGGTGAAGGGAGAATCGGTGGCTAATCAAAGCAACAAGATGTTGCGTCACAAGTTGGAGCAAGGGAGAAGAAGGCTTTTTCTTCTTCTCCAATCCTTCTCTTCTTTTCTTTGTGTCTTGCGTAACCTGAAGGAGATTCTCTCCTTTGGTGACTGGCGGCACAAGGTGAAGAAGAAGGGAAGGGCTTCCTTTTTTGTGACCGGCGGAGGAAGAGAGCAAGGGTGGAGGTCGAGTGGTGTTCGAGGAAGAAGAAAACTCTTTCTTCTTCTTCTTCTTCATCTCTTTTCCTTTCTCCTCATTGGCTGCAGCGCAAGGAGGAGGCTAGGGTTTTGGTCGGCGCAAGCAAAAGGAGGAGAAGTGTCTTCTCCTTGGTGGCCGACGGCAACAACTTTGGATTAGGGTTTTGCGCAAGCAAGGATAGAGGAAGAAGGTGTCTTGGTGACTGCATTTCTTGGAAGATCGTCACCCACACAACGTCTAAGAAGAGGAAACAACATATGGTAGAAGACCAAGAGGTAAACAAGAGGTATAATTCTTGTTTATGTTTCCCTCTTGCATCTAATTTATTGGTTGTTGTTAATTAACATGGACCGTGAAAATAAGCACAAAAATCGGCGATTTATTCATCTCTATTCCGCGGCTAACCAACTAGATGAGTCAGATTGCTTGAACAAGTTTGTTCATGCGATCACTCAAGTTGATTAGTACGATGATAAATCGATTGCTTGGGTAATTCATCTTCATCCGGATTTATTTTAATTAATAAAATTTTAATCCGGGGACATGGAGAGGATTCCCATGAATGACCGAAACCAACAATAGAAACCATCTAAGGATCTTTGCTGGTACTTTCTTCAGTTTCTTATTCACTTGTGTTTCCTCATTTTTTGATTTCCACCTTGAGTCTCCACACTTTAGACATACTTCATCTTTATTATAGTTGTCCCAAAATAATACACAGTCATTATGACAAGCATGAATCTTCTCATATCCTAAACCCAATCCTGAAATTATCTTCTTTGTCTCATACTATGACTTGGGCAAGATATTTCCTTCTGGTAAAGCATCTCTCAATAATTCCAATAACATAGAGAATGAGTTGTCACTCCAACCATGAAGACGCTTTAAGTGGTACAAATGCACTATAAAAGATAATTTGATAAACCTCTTACAATTTGGGTAAAGCATTTGATCATTCTCTTTAAGTCATTGATAAAACTTGTTAGCATTTTCTCCTCCTTGTTGTGGGTTCCTTTCTTCATTACTGTTGTGGGTTTCTTCTTCCATAGGATGCATTGCAAAAGCATCTTCAAGTAGTCCTTGCATGTCATGCTCCATTTCTCTAGGCTCTTCAAACGATCTATTTGAAGGTATCGTAGGCCTTTCACCATAGAAAATACATTGTCTATACCCTCGAAAGAACCCTCGGTGTGGATCAATTAGATGCAAATAGACACTAGTTCTACTATGAAGGTGTGTGTTGGCACACTTTTTGCAAGAACAAAAGATTTTTCCATCAACTTCTAAAATTTGAAATGTGAATTCAAGAAACTCATTACCCCTCCCCCCCCCCCCCCACGCGCGAATGTATTCATTGATTTTTTTTTGTTGGATCACTCATCCAATCTCTAGAATCTATCAGAGTGCTACAATTCAAGATATGTATTGAAGAAAATGAATAAATAGTAATGATAATTAGAATACATGTTTTATATTTGAAGGATATAAGATAGCTATAATAGTCTATGACATAAGACAAATTCAATTTACGAAAACAGTATGATGTTCCTCATGCCAAGTTATATATCTAAAAATTACTAAAATTTGGATCTGTAATAACTATTCCTTAAGAGAATTAGAGTGACAAAGCTAACGAAATATGAGCCATGATCAACTTTTTTGTTGTTTTTTTAAAGAATAGCTAATAATTAAAGAAATTTCAATCTAATGTGCCTGCCAACATCTCAAGGATAAAACAAGTTAAAAACAAATTCATCCTTCCTATTGCATTATTATGCCAATCTAGAAAGATATATCATATCCAAGGTGATCGTTCCTGCAATTATTTCTAAAACTTAATTTAATTTCAATGTATTAGTAAAATTTCAAAAGAAGATGACATAGAAGAACGTCTCTAACAAATCACAAAAACTACTATTTTATATATATGTTTGCAGTCAAAAATATATATCACAAAGCACAACATCTCGAGAATCAAATATTAATATTAAATGCCATTTTTTCTATGTTTAATGCAAATATGACAACTAGTGTTTAATGTGTGTGAATTGCTTCTTTAGAAGGCACAAGAAGTTTGTTAAGGAAACATTATATTTAACTAAGTCTAAGTTAAGAAATCACTACAAAGATTAATGTAATTAATTATTAGTAACTAAACAATAGTAAATTTATTCTGGAAATTTGAGGAGGAAAAAAATGGCAAACAAAATATTGATCGCCTGTTAAGAGTAGTGTTTAGAGAGACCACTGCATAAATCTGAAGAATTAAACACAAATAGATGATCTCACAAGGTTTGTATTGCTGAAAGTTCTTCAATTCCCATCTCCACCACTGAAACCCTAACTCATGCTCTTCACAAACTGCACGACATCAACGCAAGGAGAAATGGAAAAGTAATCACATAATAAGAAACTATGAACTAACAAGCTGCAAACATGAAGGCTCTAATAAGAATGGAATACACCATCACTTGCTAGGCCAAAAAAGGAAAAAAAGATCCATAAGGTTAACTCACGACAATGAGTTCTCTAGGTCACGCTCGTGGTCAGAGAGTGGCCGGCGATCGAGCAGTGTCGTCGAGTGAATCTGGGTGGCATAAAATCTGAATTGGAGAGGTGAGGCGTCGCGGCTTGGGTGGTGTCACCGAGAAAGAGATCTCGCTCAGTGGTAGAGATCGGGTGAAGAAGAAAGGGGCGAGAGGAATCTGGGGAAAAGGATTGGGAAGAGGAACTCGTCGGAAGAGGGGATTTGCGCAAGGTTGCGGCGCAGGGAGAGTAATTTAGGGTAAAAAAAATAACTTTGCAAAAAGGCCCTTCAATTCTATCTTATCCAAACTAAGCCGTTAAATTTTAGGGACTCTACATTAGGCCCCTCCTAAATTTCAGTATTTAACAGTAAAAAAGTGTTATAGTAACAATAAAATATGAGTGTGGGTATATATTATTTATACCCATAGAAAAAAGTTATAGTAATGGTAAATTATAAGTGTAGGTATATGTTACTTATACCCACAGTAAAAAAAATTATAGTGACAATAAAATATAAGTGTAGGTATAGATATCTAATACCCACAGCATTGATATCTGTCCCTATAACTTATAGTGATGATAATATATATTTATGGCTATATGTTATCTATACCTATAGTTTGTATTTGTGTAGTTAAAACTTACCGTGGATATATGGTAATTTTCTTATAGTGCTACTATTCAAGGGCATTATTATATTTATTCAGCTAGCACGAGCATGAAATAAATATAATAATCAAAACTTTACATTTATTAATAAATATGATACTTTATGATCTAAGTCAATCAACTCTTGATTGGCTCTTAGGGCTTGCACCAATAACATATCAATAACCCACATGATTGGAAATGAAAGAAAAACATCAATTATGAAGTTATACTATAGCTCATATGGCTAGATAAACAACCACGCAGTTTATACAACCCATAGAGTTAAAGTAAAACAAAAACATCACAACGGAAGACATAAACTATAAATGACTACTAGTTGGCCTAGCTTGACACATTCACCACAAAACTAAACATAAATAGTCACAAGGCTAAAGTGCAAGTCCACAACAAATTTTTACAATGTCAAATTCACATATCCAAACTCTAAATAAGCACGAAAAGAAAATAAAGAATACATCCTCAGATGTGATGCAGGACTGACAGTCAGGATACTCCAAGCGACTCAATATCATCTACATGCTAACTAAGGGAAATAAGAATATACAAACTGGTGGTGAGTCCAGATACTCAGCAGGTAATAGACATAGATAGTGCATGGTCAAAATAACGTAAGGATATCAAATATATACACTCTCATAAGTAGTAACAGAATTATGTACATAGTCATAATTGATATAATAAATGCACATATCAAAATCGATCAAACATATATGGTGTAATGATCAGTAAAACCTAAGATTTGCAATGGATTAGCTCAAAACCACATGAGCAACATATGAGAACATAACAACTATGATACATAACCCTACACGTGCATGTCAACCATATACATCCAAACATGGCTCAATTAAATGCAACAAACACAAATAAATGCAACAATGCATCGTATGCACATGATGCAAAACATATGTCACCCCTATATACTAGACCAACTATATCACATCACATCTGTGAGGCCGAGTGGGAAGGGCAGTAATAACTGTACGTACTCCAACTATCACCACTTTGGGTGACCGAGTAGATAAGATGCTGGTGAAGAAAAATTACTCCCTGACCCCACAAAACCTCGGGGGGGGGGGGGGGGGGGGTAAAACCACTCTATAATCTCCAATAAAACTAAGGGGAGGCTTACTGTCTACACATATCTCCAGCTACCACTATCCTTGAGTGGTCAAGTGTGGTACAACAAAATAACTTCTTGCACTCTAACTACCACTATCATTGAGTGGATGAGTGTGGTAGGAATATAACTGACGACTCATCTTAACCATAAGGGAACCAGTGTTGTTTAGCATGTATATGGTGCAAGGATGGTGTATGACATTAATGTACATGTCTCAAAATAGATCAACATCCATAAGATAAAATAGGTAACATGATCTATCAGTCATACAAATAAGTATAAAAGAAAAACATAATCAGGCATCTACCACATGCCATGTATGGCACAAAGATAACACCAATAGGACTCACCACACGTGGTACTCCACAAAACATAGACAGTCAAAATGATAACTCTTATAGTTCAACTCATACATGTGGGTACAACTATAACATGCAAATAATCAATAAGTGTAACTCCTATAGTATAGATTATATATGTGGGTACAATACGACATATGCATAATCAACATGATAACTCCTATCATACATACTGCACACGTATCCAGAGCCTCCTTTGCACTAGTAAAGGAGGAATCGATGAATCTATTGGGATGTATACTAAAAGCCTTGTCTTTTAAACATACATCTACATTTTAAGAGATAATCACATAATCACACAGTGCATATTTATATTAGTATATGCATAAAATATCTGATACTTTGCATTGTAGATAACATGGTGCGTGGTGACACACAGAAGATCATGTTATCAAGTTCCTTACAGAAGTATAAGAAAGGGGCTCACAATCGAGATGAAGTTGGACAAGCCATCGGGATAGTTGTAGTGTAATTAGGTGTGATTTGTCTTAACCATAGAATTACACTAGTGCACTTTGTGTGCATTGAGTAGGACCAAAAGAGAAGTCATACAATTTTGTACTGACTTCATAAATTGGATTAGACCTCGGATATATATTATGGAGTATGATCTCTTAATCTCAAAATAATAATGGGCACGTATAATTAATTATTATTTCTTTGACTTACCAATGGGTGAGATTTATTCTGTTAAATCGATAGGCCCGGTAAATTGGGAAATAATATTAATTATATGGTGTACCATTGATTATTGACGAAATCCGTGTCCTGGTGAGTCAGGTTGATGATGTAATGCCCCAAATTTCCCTCTCGAAAGTTGTAATGATTGAACATGTGGCCATGAATAAAGTTATGAATTTAGTGGGGGAAATTGTGAATAAAGAAATATTAGGCACCTTTTTGACATGAAGTGAATGTATGATAATCATGTTTATGTGATATATTAATATTATGTTTAATATCATGCACATGAATGAATGAATAATATTATGAATAAGCATGTGTATGAATAAAATGATTAGCATTCTCATGTTGGGGTTTGGTTATGTGGGTTTGAAGAAAAAAATAAAAAGAGAAAGCAAAAAGAAGAGGAGGTGCCAAGGATTGAACCTTGGACCTCAAAAAAAAGCAAAGACTTAAGAATGCTTATGTAACCAATTCACTTAGCAAGAGAGTGCTATTAAGAGGAGAAGGGAAATTGTAGATAAGTGGGAAAGAAGTGAAGAGACATATAAAAATGAAGAGGCACCATTGAAGAGGTGCTTGCCTTTTCACTCCCTATAAAAGAGAATGGAAAGGGGAAAATGCCTAAACCAAACCTTTCCTCTTCCTCCTCTCCCTCATCGAGATTCTAGAGCCCCCTTGCTGCCCCAAACCAATCCTCACCACTCTAAGGAAACCGGGAAAAGAAGAAGGGAGGAACAAGAGGAAACACCAAGTTTAAGAGCCCCTTTTCTTCTCCAAAGTTTAGGACATCTTTTGGGATTTTAGCGTAAGTAGTAAGACTCCCTCACCTGCAACATAATGGCTTATTATGTGTATTTATGATCCCCTACAATTGCTTGTGATGTTGTGTGAAAAAAAAATGAAAGGAAAGACCATGAGGAACTTTCGGCCAAGGAAGTTTTTCTCACCTTTTGTTATGTTTAAATTTAGATAATGATTCTACATGCTTGTTGCTACTTTGTCATAGTAGATGAGTGATGAATGAATGATGTTCGAACACCCTTCATGATGTAGAGGGTCAAATACCTCTTGGCCAAGGGGTGAAAGTAAGTTGTTGCATGTGCATGAAGTAGGGTTTTGTTCTTACATGTATTCCCTAGCTTATGTAATGTTTTTGGCCAAGAAATTTGGTAGAATCTATGCTAAATGACCTCTGTAATATTCGGCCAAAGGGCTTTAATTTAGGCCTTAAAACAGATTTATCAACCCTCATGAAGTTAAAGATGCTTCAAGTGATATACATGTGATGTATGTGTTTGTTTCATGTTGTACCCTTCGGGTAGCCCCTGATCTAGGCCTTTCGAACATAAATTCATGTTTATTTTTATGTTGTGATGCTCAAAAAAATGTTACATGTGTTGGGACCGGGTGCATGCCGACGCGGACACGTATCGTAATTGTTACATAATTACATGCAGTGGAAACAAAAGCATGAATAATTTCCTAAATTATTCTAACACATATCCTAAGCATGCAATGTGTTCACATAATCGTAATATAAAATTTTTGCAGAAAAGGAAATTACTCTACGAATTACCTTGCGTAACTTGGAAGAAGGGACAAGATCCAACCGTTAGCGTCCCTTCCGCCACTATTCGTATCCACACCGAGTATCGTCGGGATGACTTCGCTAAGCCACGAGTTTCGTGTTCATGAGAACTACTAGATTCTCCATGAACACGACGAAAACCGAGAGAGTAATCAAATCGAAAGACTCACCACCAAGGTTGGCCGAAGAGGAAGATCGTCGCAAGGAAGAACTTCGTCACCTTGATGCTTCTCCTTGTGCTCACGGCAAGAAGAAAGAAGGAAGGCCTATGGCCGGCCAAGAGAGAGGGAGAGAAGAAGAGGAGAGAGCCCAAACAATTCTTGGATAGATCCTCTTCCATGACACCCCTTGGGTCCTTTATATAAGGAGAGGTTTCTTAATTCCCAAGCAAACCTCTCCTTGATTATGGAATAATTTCTCAATCAATCCATAATCAAGGCTCTCATGATCAAGCTTCTTCTTCTTGATTATGGAATAATTTCTCAATCAATCCATAATCAAGACTCTCTTTCTTTTGGCATGATTATATACAATTTATAAAACAAACCAACCATTGGTTCATTATATAAAAATTTATAAAACAAACCAACCATTGGTTCATTATAAAAATTTTATTAAACAAACCAACTCATGGTTCATTATATAAAAATTTATATAAAATTTATATAACCTTTTATAAAATAAACCAACCTTTGGTCTATTTTATAAAACAAACCAAAATAGCCTTATCCTCTTATGGGGGTGGCCGGCCATGACAAGAAGAGAGGAGGCCCCCTTCCTTGGCCGGCCCATCTAACCCCAATTGGATCAAATCCCTTAATGAATTAAACTTATTTAATTCACCCATTATGTCTTTAAAAGACTTAGGCATTCTATGCTTCTGATGCGTCTGAAATAAATTCAGTTTTGACTATTGTTTGGACTTACCAAAAATAGTCGATCTCGATTGGAGAATCTAATTCTCAACTTATTTTAAATCCTTCGAATTACTCGTTATGCGTGTGACCAAATAGGCTTTCAATTTATGTTGGTCGTCCATAATTAACTAATTAATTATAGAATGATCATGAGTGACACCTAGTAGTACATCATGATCCCCAATTAATTGAAAGATCAACGGTTGACCTCAGAAATGATTCTGAAACCCTTCAGAAGCTATAATGAATTGTGCCCCATTCCCTTCACCATCTTATACCCACTTGGTTCAGGACATGGTCTATATGTGTCAGTCCCCACTAGGCTGACTACGTCACACCTAGCCCAAGTAACATTTCCTCGTCCTATGGATTCTAATTACTCTCATGTATTTAAGAGATTCATACTCTGAACATGTCATGCTCTGGCCAGAGGCTTCGAGTCACAATCCGACGATAAGCCTCGGGTATACATCTCCTCACAAGGAGTGGTGAATCCTTTGTAGGTTGTTCAAACATCTTCGGGCACTTCGGCTTATACCCAATCATCCTGGGTCCACACCTCCTTGGAGATGCTTGCTTAAGATGTCAAAGTATAAGTCTCCATGACCAAGATGACTTGAACACCGCAAGTCAAAGGAACATCGCACTTAAGCTGCAGTAAGAACTTCACTGACATATCTATATGTAGACTACCATATGAAGTTTTACAGCCAGTCACTCCAATGAACTAGTTCCCTTAGCTAGCATTCATGTTTATCTCCGAATATCTCAATGTCACCAGCTAGTGAGAATCAGCTGATTAGAGAATAACCCATGCTTGTCTCAACAGAATTGATAGTGTCCGTATTTATCAATTCATCGACTAGGGACAATTTCAATACTTCACAATTGCACATGTAGAGATAATCACTAGTTGTGAATTCATCACAAATTCTCTCATGCTGTGAATTGTATTGCGGACATTCAGTAAATGAGCTTAAGATCTTAATCAAATAATCATGTATACTCAAATACTGAATATTCATTAATTATAATAAATGATTACAATCATAAGGCGATTGCCATAGGACACTTCTCTCATATCACTAACAAACTCCCACTTGGCCTAATGCCAATCGCTACAGTACCCAATACCACAGGCTCTAACATGACCCTCAAACTTACTTTGAGGCAAGGCCTTAGTTAAAGGATCCGCTAAATTCCTTTCAGTGGAAATTTTCTCAATTTGTATATCATTCCTACTTATAATCTCTCTGATCAGATGATAGTGGCGAAGCACATGTTTGGATCGCGGATGAGACCTTGGTTCCTTTGCTTGAGCAATAGCTCCATTGTTGTCGTAGTAAACCGGTATTGCTTCATCAATGGTTGGAACCACACCAAGTTCTGAGACAAACTTCTTGATCCAGACTGCTTCCTTTGCTGCTTCCGAAGCTGCAATATATTCCGCTTCCGTGGTAGAATCCGCTACGGTGTCTTGCTTGGAACTTTTCCAACTTACTGCACCTCAATTCAAAATAAATACGTATCCGGACTGAGATTTGGAGTCATCCTTATCTGTCTGGAAACTAGCATCTGTATATCCACGTATTATCATATCACCTTCTCCATATATTAGGAACACATCCTTAGTTCTTCTTAAGTACTTGAGGATTGTCTTGATAGCCGCCCAATGATCCATTCCTAGATCAGACTGGTATCTGCTTGTGACGCTCAGAGCATATGATACATCGGACCTAGTACATAACATAGTATACATGATAGATCCTATCGCGGATGCATAAGGAATCTTATTCATGCAAATCCTCTCGTCTTCTGTGCGCGGACACATAGACATTGAAAGGTTGATCCCATGCCTGATGGGAAGGTAACCTTTCTTGGATTCTGACATGCTAAACCTTTCTAGCACTCGGTCTATATATGTAGACTGTGAAAGACCAAGCAACCATTTTGATCTATCTCTATAGATTCTAATCCCAAGGATATAGGTTGCTTCTCCTAGGTCTTTCATGGAGAAAGTTTTGGACAACCAAATTTTAACTGACTGTAAGACTGGTATATCGTTTCCTATAAGGAAAATGTCATCGACATATAACACTAGGAATACGACTGCACTCCCACTAACCTTCTTGTATACACAAGGTTCATCAGGATTTTGTGAGAAATCAAACTCTTTGATTGTCTCATCAAAACGGATGTTCCAGCTCCTGGATGCTTGCTTTAGTCCATATATGGATCGTCGAAGCTTGCATACTTTAGTTTTATTAACCGATGTGAAACCTTCAGGTTGTATCATGTATACATCCTCAAGCAGGTTTCCATTAAGGAAAGCTGTTTTCACATCAATTTGTCATATCTCATAATCATAATGAGCTGCTATGGCCAGGAGCATCCGAATGGATTTGAGCATAGCTACTGGCGAATAGGTTTGTCATAATCAATTACTTGTTTCTGACGATATCCTTTTGCCACTAATCTAGCCTTAAAGGTAACAACATTACCTTCCATGTCGATTTTCTTCTTGAAAACCCACTTGCACCCTATGGGCTTAATCCCTTCAGGCGGGTTAACCAAGTCCCATACTTGATTTTCGTACATGGAATCCATTTCCGACTTCATGGCTTCAAGCCATTTATCCCTTTCTGAATTTATCATAACTTCTTCATAACTGATAGGTTCGCCATTGTTAACGAGTAACACGTCGTTCGATTCACTTATGAGAAATCCGTATCTCTCTGGAATATTGTGTATCCTATCAACCTACGAAGAAGTGATGTTGTTTTAGGTTCAACTGATAGCTCATCATTATGAGTTATTAGTTGTGGGTCTAGACTAGGTGTCTCTGTAATGTCTATTGGAGTTTCTTGAACTTCTTCAAGTTCAATGCTACTCCCACTATTTTCTTGTAAAAGAAATTCTTTTTCCAGAAATACAGCATGCCTTGAAACAAACACCTTTTGTTCCAAGGGATGATAGAATTGGTAACCCTTCATTTCCTTTGGGTATCCAATAAATAGACATTTATCAGACTTAGCATCCAATTTGTCTGATATAGTTCGCTTTACATAAGCAGGACAACCCCATATTTTAAGGTGAGTTAAATGAGGATTCTTACTATTCCATGTCTCATATGCAGTAGTAGAGACTACCTTGGTCGGGACTCTGTTTAGCAAGTAAACAGCTGTCTTAAGCGCATAGCCCCAAAAGGATTTTGGAAGAGTTGCATGATTCATCATAGATCTAACCATGTCCATCAAGGTTCGGTTACACCTCTCAGATATACCATTATGCTGTGGTGTATATGGCGGAGTCCATTGAGACAATATCCCATTGTCCCTAAGATAATCTTGAAACTCTTGACTCAAGTATTCACCACCCCGATCAGATCGAAGTATCTTAATACTTTTGCCAAGCTGTTTCTCTACTTCACTTCTGAACTCTTTGAATTTCTCAAAAGCTTCAGATTTGTGTTTCATTAAGAACACATACCCGAATCGTGAGTGATCATCGATAAAGGTAATGAAGTGGCTATAACCTCCTTGTGCAAGAGTTGACATTGGTCCACATACATCAGTATGTATTAGACCAAGCAATTCTCTCACTGGTTTACCTTTTCCGGAAATGGGTAATTTGGTCATCTTGCCTTTAAAGCATGATTCACATGTATCAAATGAACCAGGTTCAAATGATTCCAGAATTCCACATCGGTGTAATTTGGTCATGCGTTTCTTACTTACATGGCCAAGACGACAATGCCACATATAGGAGTCTATTTGATTATCTATTCGAGCACGTTTGTTGCTAACTTCAATATTGAAAACGTCACCGGATAAATCTAACGTGTAGATACCATTGTATAAAGTTCCGGTCCCATAAAGAACACCATTTAAAGTTATGTAACAGCAATTGTTACTAAAAGTTAAATGATAACCCTTTTCATTCAAGCATGAAATAGATACAATGTTCTTTATTAACGAAGGAACAAAATAACAATTATCGAATTCTAAGACAAGTCCAGTAGGGAGCTTTAGCAAATATGTTCCGATGGCAACAGCAGCAATCTTTGCTCCATTTCCAACTCGCAAATTCGCTTCTCCCTTGACGAGTCTTCTTCTATTCCTTAGCCCCTGTATGTCATTACATATATGTGAGTTACACCCAGTATCAAATACCCAGGTGGATGAGGAAATAGAGTGACATTCAATAACGAAGATACCTGAAGAGGATGGGGTATCGGATGCCTTCTTCTTCAAGGACTCAAGATAAACCTTACAGTTTCTTCGCAAGTGACCCTCCTTGCTACAGTGATGACAAGTGCCTTTTGGTGCCTTTTCAGTCATTTTGGGCTTTTTCTTCTTTCCCTTATTCAGTTCTTTGGCTTCCTCTTAGAGCCTTTCTTTGAGGAACCAACTAATGTTCATGCAGTCTGGACCTGATTGTTGTTTTGGTGTTGACACCGATTTTAGTCTAGGTGGATGATTATTGATTATGATTTAGTCCTGATCGGGGATCAGGCATGGTATGGAAAATCCTAGCTTGGAGGACTAGGTGTGTGAAAAGTCCTAATTCGTAAGAGGTGAGTGAAAAGTCCTAGCTTGGAGGGCTAAGTGAATAGTCCTAACTTGGAGGGTTAGGTGCAAATTCCCATCTTGGAGAATTAGGTGAAAAAGTCCTGGCTTGGAGGGTTAGGTCCTAGCTTGGAGGGCTAGGTTTGGAAAAGGCCTAATCCGGAAGAGTTGGGTGAAAAGTCCTAGCTTGGAGGGCTAGGTGAAAAATCCTAGCTTGGAGGGCTAGGTGAAAAGTCCTAACATAGAGGGTTAGGTGTAAATTCCCATCTTGGAGGGTTAGGTGAAAAATCCTTAGCTTGGAGAGCTAAGGTGATTGGAGCCCCTGGATCAGTCTGGTGATCGATCAGGGAGTTGGCACGGTCCTCCTTCGTGGATCGGTCTGGTGACCGATCCAGCGATAACTGATCGGTCTGGTGACCGATCAGGGAGTATGCCTTTCACCCATTGCTTGGCTCCTGATCGGTCACCAGATCGATCAGGGAGCAAACAGTGAGGTTGAGTTCCATTGCTGATCTACTCCTGATCGGTCTGATGACCGATCAGGATCACTGTGGAGATCATTCTGGAGAACGATCCAGTGTCGCAGGTTCCTCTCTATGATCGATCAGGACGGAGCCTGATCGGTCTGGACCCAGCTTGATCGGTTTGGTGACCGATCAGGATGTTTCCTGATCGGTCCGATGATCGATCGGGAGGTCTGGACTACAAAGCTCAGAAATCGCCCGATAAAGGGGTGGATCAGTCGGGTGATTGATCCAAAACCTGGGATCGGTCTAGTGATCGATCCAGGAGAGTCCCAAAGAAATCGTGATTTCTAATCGAGCGTTGGGGACCGATCAGGACGGAGCCTGATCGGTCTAGACCCAGCCTGATCGGTCTGGTGACCGATCAGGAGGCTCTCTAATCGGTCCGGTGACCGATCACTTTAATTCAAATTGCACTGTCAGACGCTCTGATCGCGTCTGAACGTATCCGATTCTCTGCGCTTAACGTCTGATACATGATATGCTGTTTGATATGCTGCTCTAACACTCTGATTAAGCTGCAAGTGACATGGGAGGATTCAAACACTCAAGGAGAAGTCAATGGAGGCTTTCCTTGGAGCAGGTTTGTCCGTTTTTCCATCTCAGGTTGCAACGGCCGAGCTGCAGACTGGAGCTGAGACTGGAGCTTGGCTGAGGGAAGCTCAGGGAGTCCAGGGATAGCTCAGTGGCAGCTATCTTTGGCAGATGAGCAGCTGGGAGCTGTAGGGATGGTGTCATCTGATGCTTGGTGGAGAATCAAAAGAGAGAAGGAGACTTCGGTTGAAGCAGAGTTCGATAGTTCCAAGTGTTCGAGCTTGCTGAAGTTCTTGCTGCGATTTTGTGTTCTCCACACTTGACTTACTGTGTGCGTGTGCTGTTGATTCTTTGAGCAAGTCATTGAGATCTGAGGAGCAACCAACTCTTACGTGAGTGCTTGGAGGAAGGAACAAGGAGCTTGGAGTCCAACAGTGAGAAGACACGAAGGTGGGAGTCCTTGCGTGAGATCGTCGCTGGGTGGAGCTCGAGATAAGTTTGTTGTGTTCTTGTCTTTGCTAAGTGCTTGAGTAAGATCTTTCTTGTTGTTTCATTGAGCTTAAACCTATATCCTTGTTTGAAACGCTATGGAGAGGTTTCTCCACCGAGAAGGAGGTTGCTTTATATCCGGTGCTAACCGGGGCTTGATCTGCCGACGATCAAGGGATCGCTCACGTTAAGGGCATGCCAAGGAGTAGGAGCAAGTTATCTCCGAACCTTGTAAACCCTCCTTGTTAGCGATCTTGCTAGTTGTAGTTGTTTCCCTTCATTTTCTGTTTCTGCATCTTCTGTTTTCATACTTCCGCTGTGCTACTAACAAAGTGATGTGCAGAAATTGAATTTGGGTCTAAGTGAAAGTGATTGGCTATATTCACCCCCCCCCTCTCTAGCCATCCGGTTTCCTACAAGTGGTATCAGAGCTTGGGGCTCTGTTTACGGTTTAACATCCGGGAGTTATCAATAAGATGGCTTTGAGAGAAGGCTTCTCCACCACCCGACCTCCATTCTTTGATGGCGCCGACTTTCAATATTGGAGATCAAAGATGGAATATTATTTTAAGATGGATATCCACACTTGGTTTGCGGTGAAGGAGGGATTCACCCCTCCTAAGGATGATGAAGGCAAAGAACTTGAGTCGTGGAAATGGACTGCCGAACAAACTCGAAAGAGTGAAGCCGACGCGAAGGCGATTGTCACTCTACAATGTGGCATGAACAAAGACCAACTCATCAAGGTTGGTCCTTTAACAAGTGCAAAGGACTTATGGAACAAACTCATTGAGCTTCACGAGGGCACCCGAGACTCAAGAATCGCAAAGAGGGATTTGTTCCTCAATCAACTCCAAAATCTCTCCATGAAGGAGAATGAATCGGTAAGTGAGCTCCATAGCCGGTTCAAGGAAGTCCTCAATGGGCTTCATTCGATTGATGAAAAGGTCGAGAATCCCGACCTTGTGAGGTATGTCTTGAAAGCCTTTCCAAGGAATGCTTTGTGGTAATCCATGGTGGATGCCTACAAAGTTTCCAAGGATCTATCCATTGTAAAGTTAGATGATTTATTTTGTGAGATGGAATTGCATGAAATGGCTAACAAAGGCCCCAAGGAGAAGGGGATTGCTTTAGTTGCAGGGGACCGGTCAAACAAGAAGAAGAAGGAGAAGGAGGTCTCTTCATCTTCATCCTCTTCCAAATCCGAGTCTGATTCCGAGGAAGATGGCAGCGGCTCCTCATCCTCCGAGATGGCAAACTTTGTGAGAAGGATGATGAGAAGGGGTCGACGCTTCAAGAGTAGAGGTAACTCTAGTGAAGCTAAACTTGATAAAACTAATGCATCTTGCTTTGAGTGTGGTAGAAAAGGGCACTTCAAGAACGAATGCCCAAAGCTTAAGAAAAAGGAGGAGAAATCCAAAAAAAAAGAAGAAAAATCCAAAAAGAAGAAGAAGACCTTGAAGGCCACTTGGGATGAGTCATCCTCTAGCTCATCCGATGAAGAGAAGGAGGAGAAGAGCACAAGGCATGTGGCACTCATGGCTCTTGGAGAGGAAAGCTGTGATGAATCTTCAAGTTCCTCAAACATGGCTTCATCATCTTCGGATGATGAAGAGGTATCTTCTCCCAAACTTGAAAAGTGTTATAGAGCAATTGCATGTTTAACTAGTATGCTTAAGAAGTCAAAAAATAAGGTTAAAGCATTGCAATTAGAAATTGATCAATTGAAATTATCTAGGGATGATAACATTGATAATTTGCATGTTGAATTGCTAGAAGATGAAATTAAATCATTGAAACTTGAAGTTGAAAAGTTGAAATTCTCTAAGGTTGAGGAAGTAAAGGACTTGCATGATGAGTTACTAGTAGAAGAAAACCAATCATTGAAGAGTGAAGTTGAGAAACTCAAGAATATTCTTGAGAAGTTCTCAACTAGCTCTAAGACCCTAGACATGATCTTAAATGCCCAAAGGACAGTCTACAATAGGACCGGTATTGGTTACCGTCCCAAAGAACCCTCATTCGTGTCTCTTATGTCTAGGACTGATATGAGACAATCTAGGACACCCAAGGGTCAAATGAAAGTGGTCAAGGCATGGGTGCCTAAGTCATGTTTAGTTGATGCTTTAGGTCCCAAGGTTTGGGTACCTAAAACTTCTATTTTTCGAATTGTGTAGGTTATGATTGAGGGAGAGCATCTATCAACTTGGTTCGTTGATAGTGGATGCTCCAAACACATGACCGGGGATAGATCATTGTTTACCACACTTCACAAGAAAAGTAGAGGTAATGGTTCATTTGGTAACAATGATAGTCTTAAGGTCATCGGAATAGGAGACATTCAAATATCCGAATGTCTTAGAATCTCAAATGTCCTTCTAGTCAAGGGAATGAAATTTAATCTCCTAAGTGTGAGTCAATTGTGTGACACGGGTTACACAATTGATTTCCAACCAAGTCAATGTCTAGTTAGACAACATGACACCTTGGACACGGTACTAGTAGGAACAAGAGTAGACAATATTTATCAAGTTTCATTTAAAAGTGCTACTAATGTTTCTGCTAAGTGTTTCATGTCAAAAGAAGAAGAGTCCACCCTTTGGCACCGGAGGCTATAGCACATGTGAACATGAAGAACATCCGGAAGTTGGCCAACAAGGGGTTAGTCCGTGGCTTACCAAGCATCAAGTATGAAAAAGACAAACTTTGTGATGCATGTCAAATGGGTAAGCAAACAAAATCAGCACATAAATGTAAAAGCGCTGTAAGTACTTCTACTGCATTAGATTTACTTCACATGGATCTATTTCATTGTAGTACTATCATATCATTGAATGGAAGTAGATATTGCTTTGTGATCATTGATGATTTCACTAGATATACATGGACCTACTTTTTAAAATATCCGCGGTTTGATCCCAAGCGGTAAGGTCACTAGTTGTTAACCCAAGCATCCGCGGTTCGATCCCCAGCTACGGCGCATTTTACAGGAATTTTTCCTCCAAATGGGGCGCGAACCCTGGGCCGCTGGGCTTCTAGACTGGCCACCGCGAGCGCTTCCCGATTTACCCTGGTGACCGGTGGAAAACTTCCGTGGGGCCGGGCCGGTCACCCCAGGTTCAATTTGTCTGCTGCCTGGTTCATCATTTTTTGCTTTTTAAAATATAAGGACCAAACCTTAGATGTTTTCATTTCTTTTTGTAGGAGGGTAGAAAATGAAAAATCATTAACAATTAAGACAATTAGAAGTGATCATGGAGGTGAATTTCAAAATCAAAGGTTTTTGGAATTTTGTCAAGATAGGGGTTATAGACATGAGTTTTCTACTCCTAGAACACCACAACAAAATGGTGTTGTAGAGAGGAAGAAGCGTGTACTACAAGAGGCTGCACGAAGCATGCTTAATGAGTACTCACTTCCGAGTTACTTATGGGCTGAAGCTGTAAATACAGCTTGCTATGTGTAAAACCGGGTCTTCATTCATAGGTTTTTAGGAAAGACTCCCCATGAACTTTGGTTCAGAAAACCACCTACGGTTAAACACCTTCGGGTGTTTGGTTGTAAGGTGTTCATCCTAAACACCAAGGATCATCTTGGAAAGTTTACGGCAAAGGCTGATGAAGGGATACTAGTCGGGTACTCCCTCGGTAGCAAAGCCTATCGAGTCTACAACAAGAAGTCTAGACTAGTTGAAGAATCTTCTGATGTTGTCTTTGAAGAAATTCCAAAATCAAGTGACCAATCAGAAAATGTAGAAGGAGTCTAACTTGAACTTAGGAGACTAAGTTTGAATGAAACTCCAAATGTTGTTGATGGTGATGAATCCGATGACGGTGAGCCTAGAAAATCCATAGATCAGCCGGATCTTGAGGCTGAACTTGTGTCTAGTGAGCCCATTCAAGAAGCACCACCAACGCAAACTAGATTAGCCTCTAGTCATCCCCAAGACCAAATTGTTGGAGACATCCATCATGGGGTTAGAACTAGATCATTCTTCCGGAATGAGGCTAATGAAGTTGCCCTAATTTCAGAAATTGAACCTAGGAAAATTGATGAAGCGTTAAATGATCCTGATTGGATCATTGCAATGCAAGATGAACTAGGTCAATTCGAAAGAAGTCAAGTTTGGGACTTAGTCCCTAGACCTAAGAAGACCACCATCATTGGAACCAAATGGGTCTTCAAGAACAAATTGAACCATAAGGGAGAAATCATTAGAAACAAGGCACGCTTGGTAGCCAAGGGC
This sequence comes from Boesenbergia rotunda, assembly GCA_024364735.1. NCBI lineage: Eukaryota > Viridiplantae > Streptophyta > Magnoliopsida > Zingiberales > Zingiberaceae > Boesenbergia > Boesenbergia rotunda. The sequence continues at coordinate 73,272 of JAGFNQ010006200.1, read as the reverse complement.
TATAGTCAAGTTGAAGGCCTTGATTATGATGAGACCTATGCTCCCGTGGCACGATTAGAGTACATTCGATTGATGCTTGCATTTGCAGCACATCGTGGCTTCAAATTATTTCAAATGGATGTCAAATCGGTCTTTCTAAATGGTCTAATACGAGAAGAGGTCTACATCGAACAACCACCGGGGTTTGAGAATTCCGAATTTCCAAACCACGTGTTCAAGCTCAAAAAGGCACTTTATGGCCTTAAACAAGCACCCCGGGCTTGGTATGAGCGGTTGTCTACGTTCTTAATTGAGAAGGGCTTCGTTAGAGGCCAAATAGACCCTACACTATTTCTACGAAGAGATGGTGACAATATTTTTGTAGCCCAAGTATATGTCGATGACATAATTTATGGCTCAAACAATAAGGGCTATTTAAATGAGTTCATTGGACACATGGAGAGTGAATTTGAAATGAGTCTAGTGGGAGAGTTGACTTTCTTCCTTGGACTTGAAATCAAGCAAACTCGCGATGGTATTCATGTGCACCAATTAAAATACACACAAGAAATGCTTCGAAAATTCAATATGAGTGATTCAAAAGAGGTAACCACTCCCATGGCTACAAACACAAAATTAGACAATGATGAGAGTGGTAAACCCGTTGATTTAACTCAATATCGAAGCATGATAGGTAGTTTGCTATACCTCACAGCTAGTCGACCGGATATTCTATTTGCTGTGGGTATGTGCGCTAGGTATCAAGTTTATGCCAAGGAATCTCACTTAATCGCTGTTAAGAGAATTTTGAGATATCTTAAAGGCACAATAGGAGTTGGTCTTTGGTACCCCCGTACTGAATCATTTGATTTAATTGGCTATACGGATTCCGACTACGCTGGATGTAAGTTGGACCGGAAAAGCACAAGTGGGGGTTGTCAATTCTTAGGTTCGTCCTTAGTGAGTTGGTCAAGTCGGAAGCAACATAGTGTTGCTCTCTCCACGACCGAGGCAGAGTATATTGCCATGGGAGAGAGCGTATCGCAATTGTTGTTGATGATACATACTTTAGAGGACTATGGATTGAGTTACAAGGGTGTGCAAGTGTTATGTGATAACATTAGCACGATTAACCTAACCAAAAATCCAGTCCATCATTCTAGGACCAAACACATTGAGGTGCCTCACCACTTCATTAGGGATCATGTAGCTAGGGGAGATATTGTACTCTCACATGTAGAGTCCAAATCAAACCTAGCCGACATTTTCACTAAACCACTCCCCGAAAATGAATTTAGTTTCCTAAGAAGGGAGTTGAGAATGTGTCGTGCTTCATGAATTTCAAATGCTTTCAAACCCTTCATGATTATTTCGAAATTGTTGGGAAACAATTGGGTAACTTTGGGGACATCTCACACGAACTATAAGGTTTAACAAAACGTTTTTGTTTGCTAGATATGGGGTGAGATGTTAGGATCAACTAAATTTCTCAAAATGTCAATGCATCCCTTGAGAAATTAAGTTGACGAGATAATAATCACTTCGGTGACCAAGTGTGGGGAAAACCAATGCAGAACACATGTGTATTTGGCTCCATGATCACACTTGGGCATTCCAATCAAGTTGCTTGATTGGAAATCTAAATTTGATACAAACTTAGTTGAAATTGCTTGAATGATTGTTGATTGAGTTTGACTCCATTTGGATGGATCAAAGTGATTGTTGAACCTATAAGGACTTTTGATTCTTGTTTAGGAATCAACTTTAGTCATGTGATCATGTCCAAGTTCGATAAACTTCATCAGATCTCGTTGGAAAAATATCTAAAAATCTGAAACTGCACATTTCAGATCGTATCAGGGAGTATCAGGAACCCTGATCGGTCACCGGACCAATCAGGCATAAGGCTGATCGGTCCCCGGATCGATCTGGCTTCCTCTTGCATTGATCGGTCCACAGACTGATTAGAGGGGCATCAGTGACTTTACGAGATTTTGATCAACCTTACTGAGCCAGCCTGGATCGGTCCCCGAACCGATCTGGCATCCTATGGTGATCAGTCCACAAACCGATCAGGGGGTTCACAGTAAGCCTCCCGAGCCTATTGATCTCTCCCTGATCGATCAACCGATCGATCAGGAGCATGCCTGATCGGTCACCCGACCGATCAGGCTCGGTTCAGTCCGATCAGGTAATAGCCTGATCGGTCTGGGCGCTATCAGATCGAACGGTGATCCGTTCCATAGCATTAAATTGCGGTTGGTGGACCGATCCACCAACCGATTAACTTCGCGAAAAACCTCTCCTTGCCAAACCCTAGCGCCGAAACCTCTTCCTCACGCAACCTTTGCTTCGTGCGAGAGCCTTCCCAGTGCTTTCGTCTTCCCTTGCGTGTGCGCGCGTGCGGTCCTAAGGGGTTCTTACAAGCTCTGTCTTCTTCCTGCGACGCTTTCTCTCGCTGAAGGGATGTGCGATCTCTCTTGCGCCGAGTCTCTCTTTGCGCAAGCTTGCTTTTCCAACCTCCAAGAACTTCACAAATGGCACCTAAGTAAGTTTTTGTTTTTCCTCCAAATCAGTCTATAGTGTTTGTTTTTAACGCTAATCATATTTTGGTGTTTGTTTTGTGCCGTGACCTTCTTGTGTTGGCCGTGCCCCACCTTTGCCATACTCTATCTTTGATCAACTCTTACATTTGTAATCTGTTGGTCTGTCATGATCCTGTCTACCGTGTGTCGTTGACTAAACAATGATCTATCTTGGTTCCTTGATCCATCTATGTACTGTTAATCACATTCTCTGATTGGGTTTAACCTTACCTTGATCATATCTGTTTATTCCAATCTATAGAAAGTCTTCTAATGGTAAAGAAGTTGCTGAGGGCAGTTCAAGGGGGAAAATCCCTTCTACATCTGCGCCCTCCAGAAGGCCTCAGCCTTCTTCTAGCTCCCGGTTTCCAAATGCGGCCTGTGAACAGGCCTTCCAGTCAAGGACTTTCAAATTAGTATCTTGCTGATCCATTGATATCTCTTTTCTGACCGAACATTGTCCATCGGTCATGGACATAGTCATGTTCTACAACCTGGGTTTTCTTCTTTCCTTGGAACGGACCATCAATTACGACCTAGTCTCAGAATTCTACAACAATCTACAGCAAGGTCCTCAAGGGGGCTTCGAGTTCACTACTCGAGTCGGCAAGAAGAACCTTGATTTCTTGTATGAGATTTTAGCGGAGTACTTAGGAGGTCGACGATCACCTAACCTCTATTCGATCTATCCCGAGCTCCCTGATCCTCTGTTGGCCCCATTTGCAGATGTTACCCCCGACTCCATCTATCAGCACTTCTTTGGCCATCCCCGACCAGTCGGACTCGATGAGTTGGGTCCTGATTTCCCTACTTTTGCAGCCCTACGACTTGCTCCAGTTGACTACGTCCTTTTCAAGATAATCACAAATTGCATTTTACCCATTACTTCAAAGCCTTTGGCCGAGATCCGACCCTACCACTGCCTTATGCTCTACGGCATGCACTGCCGGATGGACTTCGACATCATGGAGAGCATCTTCTAGTCCATCCTATCCTATCGTGAGCCGAGTCATCGCACGGTCTACATGCCATTTGGTCATGTCATCACTGACTGGCTTATGTCAGTTAGTGTTGATGTCACCAAGGGCAGGACCGTGCCCATGGTGAGGCAGGATTGTCGGCTCGGTCGATGGGCTTTTGCGAAATCTGGCATTATTATTCGTGAGCGCGATGGGGCTTTGATTTGAAAGGATGGGAGAGGACTTGGTGACCTACCTGGCGGAGCACCACATTTTTCAGGCACCACCCGAGGCTGCTGCACTTCATGAGGCTCCTGCTGCTGACACTGAGTACAACTATGAGCCTGATCCAGATCTACGATGGTAGATCTCCGAGCTAGATCGGACCCTCCAGGAGGATATTCATTTGAGGGAGCTTCATCGAGAGGAGACCCGCTCGGACTTCCGTTCCCTTGATCGTCGATTGACCGGTGTAGAGTCTACTGTCTCTGGGGTCCAGGCATTGCAGCAGACTTGGTACGCAGAGTGGCGCCGCCATACATTTCCAGGGGATGCTCCTTCAGGCAGTGCTGCACCAGGATCTGCTGATGCCACGATAGATGATCTCATGCACGATGACGACCCCCCCCCACTGACATTTGAGGTTGGATGACCAGTGTCTCTTCTGGTGTTCTGCGTATTTGGATGTTTGACTTGTGTGATGTTCGGGCTGTATGCCCCTTGACTTATCTGTTGTGGTCTTGTGCCACACGTATTTTGACTTTGATGCATTTGTCTGGCATCGTGAGATTTCTTTGGATGTTTTATGACTTATTTCTTCTAACTTTGATGCATGTTTTATCCTACTTTTGTATGCTTCTTGTTGATGCTATGATGAGTACTATCTACTTATTTGATCCATAGCTATCTTCATGCTTATGATGTCATGCTTATATGATACATATGCTTATTTTGCCATGCCTATATCTGTTTGTCATATGTATTCATATACCTATCAAATATCAATCGAATTGTTGTTGTTTTGGGATACCCTTAGGGTTTAGGGGGAGTACGATTTAGACTTAACAGCCCTTCTAGACCCCTTTTCGGTGTTCGACAAAGGGGGAGAGTGTTGGTTGGTTAAGTTTAGGATAATCATGTTGTAGGGGGAGGATCTGGATTCCCCTATGATTCTAAGGGGAGGATCTGGATTCCCCTATAATTCTAAAGTTGAAAAACTTGATTGAGAATCCCTAAACATAAAATCGGGTTGTCAAACAACAAAAAGGGAGAGATTGTTGATGCAGTCTGGCCCTGATTATTGTTTTGGTCTTGACACCGATTTTAGTCTAGGTGGATGATTATTGATTATGATTAAGTCCTGATCGGGGATCAGGCATGGTATGGAAAATCCTAGCTTGGAGGGCTAGGTGTTGGAAAATCCTAACCTGGAGGGTTAGGTGTTGAAAATCCTAGCTTGTAGGGCTAGGTGTGTGAAAAGTCCTAATTCGGAAGAGGTGGGTGAAAAGTCCTAGCTTGGAGGGCTAGGTGAAAAGTCCTAACTTGGAGGGTTAGGTGCAAATTCCCATCTTGGAGAATTAGGTGAAAAAGTCCTGGCTTGGAGGGTCAAGTCCTAGCTTGGAGGGCTAGGTTTGGAAAAGTCCTAATCCGGAAGAGTTGGGTGAAAAGTCCTAGCTTGGAGGGCTAGGTGAAAAGTCCTAGCTTGGAGAGCTAAGTGAAAAGTCCTAACTTAGAGGGTTAGGTGCAAATTCCCAACTTGGAGGGTTAGGTGAAAAATCCTTAGCTTGGAGGCTAAGGTGATTGGAGCCCCTGGATCGGTCGGTGACCGATCAGGGAGTTAGCACGGTGCTCCTTCGTGGATCGGTCTGGTGACCGATCCAGCGATAACTGATCGGTCTGGTGACCGATCCAGCGATAACTGATCGGTCTGGTGACCGATCAGGGAGTATGCGTTTCACCCATTGCTTGGCTCCTGATCGGTCTGGTGACCGATCAGGGAGCAAAGAGTGAGGTTGAGTTCCCTTGCTGATCTGCTCCTGATCGGTCTGGTGACCGATCAGGATCACTGTGGAGATCGTTCTGGAGAACGATCCAGTGTCGCAGGTTCCTCTCTATGATCGATCAGGACGGAGCCTGATCGGTCTGGACCCAGCCTGATCGGTCTGGTGACCGATCAGGATGTTTCTTGATCGGTCCGATGATCGATCGGGAGGTCTGGACTGCAAAGCTCAGAAATCGCCCGATAAAGGGGTGGATCAGTCGGGTGATCGATCCAAAACCTGGGATCGGTCTAGTGATCGATCCAGGAGAGTCCCAAAGAAATCGTGATTTCTAATCGAGCGTTGGGGACCGATCAGGACGGAGCCTGATCGGTCTGGACCCAGCCTGATCGGTCTGGTGACCGATCAGGAGGCTCTCTGATCAGTCCGGTGACTGATCACTTTAATTCAAATTGCACTGTCAGACGCTCTGATCGCGTCTGAACGTATCCGATTCTCTGCGCTTAACGTCTGATACATGATATGCTGTTTGATATGATGCTCTAACACTCTGGTTAAGCTACAGGTGACAGGGGAGGATTCAAACACTCAAGGAGAAGTCAATGGAGGCTTTCCTTGTAGCAGGTTTGTTCGTTTTTCCATCTCAGGTTGCAACGGCCGAGCTGCAGACTGGAGCTGAGACTGGAGCTTGGCTAAGGGAAGCTCAGGGAGTCCAGGGATAGCTCAGTGGTAGCTGTCGTTGGCAGATGAGCAGCTGGGAGCTGTAGGGATGGTGTCATCTGATGCTTGGTGGAGAAACAAAAGAGAGAAGGAGACTTCGGTTGAAGCAGAGTTCGATAGTTCCAAGTGTTCGAGCTTGCTGAATTTCTTGCTACGATTTTGTGTTCTCCACACTTGACTTGTTGTGTGCGTGTGCTGTTGATTCTTTGAGTAAGTCATTGAGATCTAAGGAGCAACCAACTCTTACGTGAGTGCTTGGAGGAAGGAACAAGGAGCTTGGAGTCCAACAGTGAGAAGACACGAAGGAGGGAGTCCTTGCGTGAGATCGTTGCTGGGTGGAGCTCGAGATAAGCTTGTTGTGTTCTTGTCTTTGCTAAGTGCTTGAGTAAGATCTTTCTTGTTGTTTCATTGAGCTTAAACCTATATCCTTGTTTGAAACACTGTGGAGAGGTTTCTCCACCGAGAAGGAGGTTGCTTTATATCCGGTGCTAACCGGGGCTTGATCTGCCGACGATCAAGGGATCGCCCACCTTAAGGGCACGCCAAGGAGTAGGGGCAAGTTATCCTCGAACCTTGTAAACCCTCCTTGTTAGCGATCTTGCTAGTTGTAGTTGTTTCCCTTCATTTTCTGTTTCTGCATCTTCTGTTTTCATACTTCCGCTGTGCTACTAACAAAGTGAAGTACAGAAATAGAATTTGGGTCTAAGTGAAAGTGATTGGCTATATTCACCCCCCTCCTCTCTAGCCATCCGGTTTCCAACAACTAACAGTACCGTCTTCTGATCCTGCTTTACAGAAGGCTCTACAGTCTTCAGCAGGTTGAGCAACTCAGGAATGGTAGTCTTCAGCTTGTTCATCCGATAGTTCATCACAAATTGTGAGTAACTCTTGGGCAAACAATGCAGAATTAAGTCAACACAGTTCGTGATCCATTGCAAATCTGAGTGTGCCTAATCGCTCAATGTACCCCAACATCTTCAACACAAACTGTGAGACAGAAGTACCTTCCTGCATCTTAGAGGTGAAGAGGAGTCTGGAGACCTCGAACCTTTCAGATCTCGCCTGCTCGTCAAACAGCTCATGAAGATGGAAGATGATGGTATGAGAATCCATATGCTCATGCTACTTTTGCAGCTCAGGTACCATAGCGGCCAGCATGATGCAACTCGCAAGTTCAGAATCGACCACATTTTTCTGATAGGCCACTAACTAGTATGGAGTTGCATCTTCTGGAGGATGGTTGGGAAGTTGTTCTTCAAGGACATAAGCAAACTTTTCTGCCTTGAGAACTATCCTCAGGTTTCGAAGCCAGTCCATGAAGTTTGGCCCAGTTAGCTTATTGGTGTCCAAAATGGAACTCAAATTCAGAGAAGACATGATCAAATGATTATCCTAGAAATACAAATTGAGCTTATGTGAGAAGAATGATAAAGAATGCATCAATATACATTAATTAAATCATATTTATTTTTCGAATTGAATAACCCCTTTTATCAATTCGGGAGATCGTAGGAACATCTCCAAATAGGTTGATATCCAACCATAGATAAGAACAACCTGTTGGATCGAGAAAACCGATAGAGGGGAGGGGGTGAATATCGGAAAACTTTCGGATTTGAGTAAGAGTAGGTATGCAGCGGAAATTAAAAAACAAGACACAGAGACACAGTCAATTTACTTGGTTCGGAGCCTGTGTCAACTCCTACTCCAAGGCCCATGGTCGTTGACCGTTTACTTTGGGCAATCTATATTAGGCGCAAAATAGTTTACAAAGGATTACAGAATTAAGTACAGTAAACTTTTAAATAGCTCTTTTACCGACGTTCGAGGTGGTTCAACTTTTTCGGAGCAGCGGGACGTCGTCGGCTCGAGTTGGAAGGATTCCGGGGCAAGGCACGAGCGTAGAAGAGCTTTGAGGCGTTGAGAGAGTTGTTGTCCTGAAGCCTTGGTCGAAGGCCCTTTATATAGGGCCTGGGGGCGCCCGGGACGTCGGGGGCGCCCCCCACGTAGCCTTTGATCCGCCAAAGTCTCGGTCGCGTCTGATCCTCTGGATCCGGTTTGACCGGGGCGCCCGGAGCGCTCGGGGCGCCCGGATTGACCGGGTCAAAGTCCTATCTCCTTGGCTTCGAGGGGTTCGGGTTCGAGGTTGCTCATGGGGGCGCCCGGGACGCTGGGGGCGCCCGGGAGCAGCACGGGCGCCCGGGAGCACGGGGGCGCCCCGCTCAGCAGCTATTCGAACCCTTTTTCCTTTGACATGTTTTGTATGTACCTTGGGGGCGCCCGGGACACTACGGGCGCCCTACTCAGCCTTTGCCTCTCTCCTTTGAGGCTTTCTGAGCTGCAGACACACGTTCCTTCGGTCCTGCATCCAGGGTTAATCCAAAACACAATGCAACAATAGAACTGTCTTGGTTCTGACTTTGGTCTCCAAAATGGAGCCCTAGGTCGAACCGACGCCTATTGTTCCCTCGACGGGGAACGCGTCCTCACCTACTCCTCTCGGGAGAAATTACCTGATGCCAACCGCTCCTTTGGTTGGACTTTTGCCTGACGGTCCTTTGTCAGGTCTTGTAAACTGGCAGTCCTTCGCTAGTTGCCTAGCAGTCCTCCGCTAGGGCTTCAGTCCCAGGCCGTCCTTTGCCTGGAGCCTAGCAGTCCTTCGCTAGGGCTTGATACTGGCAGTCCTTCGCCAGTTGCCTAGTAGTCCTTCGCTAGGGCTTTTCCTGCACACTAGATTAACTTGTTAGAAAACAAGAAGGACTTAACTTTTGACCTATGTTGTCATTATCAAAACACAGGTTTGACTTAGGTGCATTCTGCACCAACACAACCATGGCTAGAGTCCATCAAGTTATTCTTAGCTATGAAGGTAGGTAATTATACCGATTACATATTATGCATATGTAACTATCACATTATGCTATCAACTAATTGAATGTTTGCATAAATCATTGGGTTGTTAACTCATTAACAAGTATGCAACAATATACATAGCACCCAACTGCACCTCTCTTTACATCGACCTTGGCTGTGGCACAACAAATCGATGCTCTAAGCTTAAGGCTGACCCATTAATCAAGAAATAGTTTTAATATGGTTGGAGCTCATTCAACCGTTTAGTCAGGCTTGGATGTGTCTAACAACCAAAACTAAGGATTGACCTCTGACTCCAACTATATTAATCATAAACTAATTCCATGGTTTGAACATGTTGAGGTTCAAGCCGGGCATGGATGTGTCCATCAACCCAAACGAGAAACAAAACTCCGGTTCTAACCATATTAATGGAAGATGTTGGCCTTAATATTTTGTAAGGGGTTTTGGGTCTCATCCTTTTCCTTTTAAGCACATTCATGACATATAATTATGTCATGTTCTAACGATTTCCTTAATAAAGTATGTATGTGACTTAATTTATCAAGTCTCATTAATTGAATTAGAAACCGGATTTCCTAATTCTAATTTCATACTTTATTAAAGGAATTGTTTTGGGAAACAATTTCCTAAATTGTCATAATCAATTTCGGAAATAATATGTTTAAGACTTTGATTTCTCTAAATCAAATCTTATTAAATTAAGAGACAGATTCTCTTAATTCAATCACATATTATTTTCATGAAAATCTTATTTAAGGAAATAAACTCTATAGGAAACAATTTTTCCTAATTAATTTTGGAGATAACAATATGTAAGACCATCACCTCATAAATCAAATAAGAAAATTATCGTTTGAGAATCACCTCAAAAATTTTCAAGATTTGATCACATATTTTATTTATGGATAATTAATTACAACAAATTATTTACTTTGGGTGGCTCCTCGAGGCACTCCCCAAAGAAAAGAAATTTGTTGTAAATCTAATTTGGCCTGCTCCCCGAGGCATAACCAAATTAAACTTGACAATTAAAGAACTTGTTAATAATATAATTTGGATGGCTCCCCGAGGCCTACCCAAATCAATTTTAACAATTCATATTCAAAATAGGAAATTAAATTATAACAACTAATTTTAATTTGGTGGCTCCCCGAGGCACTCCCCAAAGTAAAGAATTTTGTTAATAATTTAAAAACTAATTTAAATTTAATTGTCAATTAATGTTTCCATAAAATGTCTAGACTTTCATGAAAAGAAAGTGTCCAAAATTACGAGCTTTCCATAAATGGAAAGTTTCCAAAATTAAAAGGTTTTCAGAATTATTGTAAGTTTCGGGTACAAAGAAAACTTACGTATTTCCAAAAATAGGAAATTTCTTAAATTGGAAAGTTTCCAAAAATGGAAAGTTTTCACAATTATCATAAAATTTCAGAAACACAGATATTTCAAAAGTTTGTGAAATTTCATGAGGATTTCCAAACTTTGAAATTCCTAAATCTAAAATTTACTATAATTGAAAAGTTTTCATAATTGAAAAATTTTCCAAAATTGAGATCATGACAAAGTTTTCCGCAAAACAATTATATGATTATGTCGAACACTAACCGGCTCTGATACCACTGTTGGGACCGGGTGCATGTCGACGCGGACACGTATTGTAATTGTTACATAATTAGATGCAGCGGAAACAAAAGCATGAATAATTTCCTAAATTATTCTAACACATATCCTAAGCATGCAATGTGTTCACATAATCGTAATATAAAATTTTTGCAGAAAAGGAAATTACTCTACGAATTACCTTGCGTAACTTGGAAGAAGGGACGAGATCCAACCGTTAGCGTCCCTTCCGCCTCTATTCGTATCCACGCCGAGTATCGTCGGGATGACTTCGCTAAGCCACGAGTTTCGTGTTCATGAGAACTACTAGATCCTCCATGAACACGACGAAAACCGAGAGAGTAATCAAATCGAAAGACTCACCACCAAGGTTGGCCGAAGAGGAAGATCGTCGCAAGGAAGAACATCGTCGCCTTGATGCTTCTCCTTGTGCTCACGGCAAGAAGAAAGAAGGAAGGCCTATGGCCGGCCAAGAGAGTGGGAGAGAAGAAGAGGAGAGAGCCCAAACAATTCTTGGATAGATCCTCTTCCATGACACCCCTTGGGTCCTTTATATAGGGAGAGGTTTCTTAATTCCGAAGCAAACCTCTCCTTGATTATGGAATAATTTCTCAATCAATCCATAATCAAGGCTCTCATGATCAAGCTTCTTCTTCTTGATTATGGAATAATTTCTCAATCAATCCATAATCAAGGCTCTCTTTCTTTTGGCATGATTATATAAAATTTATAAAACAAACCAACCATTGGTTCATTATATAAAAATTTATAAAACAAACCAACCATTGGTTCATTATATAAATTTTATTAAACAAACCAACTCATGGTTTATTATATAAAAATTTATATAAAATTTATATAACCTTTTATAAAATAAACCAACCTTTGGTCTATTTTATAAAACAAACCAAAATAGCCTTATTCTCTTATGGTGGTGGCCGACCATGACAAGAAGAGAGGAGGCCCCCTTCCTTGGACGGCCCATCTAACCCCAATTAGATCAAATCCCTTAATGAATTAAACTTATTTAATTCACCCATTAAGTCTTTAAAAGACTTAGGCATTCTATGCTTCCGATGCGTCTGAAACAAATTTAGTTTTGACTATTGTTTGGACTTACCAAAAATAGTCTATCTCGATTGGAGAATCCAATTCTCAACTCGTTTTAAATCCTTCGAATTACTCGTTATGCATGTGACCAAATAGGCTTTCAATTTATATTGGCCGTCAATAATAAACTAATTAATTATAGAACGATCATGAGTGGCACCTAGTAGTACATCATGATCCCCAATTAATTGAAAGATCAACGGTTGACCTCAGAAATGATTCTGAAACCCTTCAATAACTATAATGAAACGTGTCCCATTCCCTTCACCATCTTATACCCACTTGGTTCAGGATATGGTCTATGTGTGTCAGTCCCCACTAGGTTGACTACGTCACACCTAGCCCATGTAATGTTTCCTCGTCCTATGGATTCTAATTACTCTCATGTATTTAAGAGATTCATACTCTGAACATGTCATGCTCTGGCCAGAGGCTTCGAGTAACAATCTGACGATAGGCCTCGGGTATACATCTCCTCGCAAGGAGTGGTGAATCCTTTGTAGGCTGTTCAAACATCTTCGGGCACTTCGGCTTATACCCAATCATCCTGGGTCCACACCTCCTTGGAGATGCTTACTTAAGATGTCAAAGTATAAGTCTCCATGACCAAGATGACTTGAACACCACAAGTCAAAGGAACATCGCACTTAAGCTGCAGTAAGAACTTCACTGACATATCTATATGTAGACTACCATATGAAGTTTTACAGCCAGTCACTCCAATGCACTAGTTCCCTTAGCTAACATTCATGTTTATCTCCGGACATCTCAATGTCACCAGCCAGTGAGAATCAGCTGATTAGAGAATAACCCATACTAGTCTCAACAGAATTGATAGTGTCCATATTTATCAATTCATCGACTAGGGACAATTTCAATACTTCACAATTGCACATGTAGAGATAATCACTAGTTGTGAATTCATCACAAATTCTCTCATGTTGAGAATTATATTGCGAACATTCAGTAAATGAGCTTAAGATCTTAATCAAATAATCATGTATACTCAAATAGTGAATATTCATTTATTAAAATAAATGATTACAATCATAAGGCGATTTGCCTTAGGACACTTCTCTCAAATCACTAACAACATGTACTCTCATACCATGTTAACCTAAGTAGAGTTTCAAGCATGCACCTAAACTAAGGTTTAGTGAAGATTTTGACTGCCCTTGTACTTGTACATGACTCCTTATGTAAAGTATGCTTTTATTTCCATGATTATATGACTTTTATGATATGTTTACCTAGCTATGAGTTTCGGCCAACTACTAGAATAAAGGCTAAAAAATAGGTTCAATTACAAATCATGTACCTAAACTAATGTCTAATGAAGTCTAGACTATCCTGTTGGGACCGGGTGCATGCCGACGCGGACACGTATTGTAATTGTTACATAATTACATGCAGCGGAAACAAAAGCATGAATAATTTCCTAAATTATTCTAACACATATCCTAAGCATGCAATGTGTTCACATAATCATAATATAAAATTTTTACAGAAAAGGAAATTACTCTACGAATTACCTCATGTAACTTGGAAGAAGGGACGAGATCCAACCGTTAACGTCCCTCGGAAGCTCCGCCTCTATTCGTGTCCATGTCGAGTATCGTCGGGATGACTTCGCTAAACCACGAGTTTCGTGTTCACAAGAACTACTAGATTCTCTGTGAACACAACGAATTCCGAAAGAGTAATCACATCGAAATACTCACCACCAAGGTTGGCCGGATTCACAATTCCGGCGAGAAGGAGGAAGATGACTTGCGCCCAATCCCAAGGTGATGATGGCCGAAGAGGAAGATCGACCCAAGGAAGAACTTCGTCGCCTTGGTGCTTCTCCTTGTGGTCACGGCAAGAAGAGGGAGGGGATGCCTATGGCCGGCCAAGAAAGAGGGAGAGAAGAAGAGGAGAGAGCCCAAACAATTCTTGGATAGATCATCTTCCAAGGCACCCCTTGGGTCCTTTATATAGGGAGAGGTTTCTTAATTCCCAAGCAAACCTCTCCTTGATTATGGAATAATTTCTCAATCAATCCATAATCAAGGCTCTCATGATCAAGCCTCCTCTCCTTGATTATGGAATAATTTCTCAATCAATCCATAATCAAGGCTCTCTTTCTTTTAGTATGATTATATAAAATTTATAAAACAAACCAACCATTGGTTCATTATATAAAAATTTATAAAACAAACCAACCATTGGTTTATTATATAAAAATTTATTAAACAAACCAACTCATAGTTCATTATATAAAAATTTATATATATAAAATTTGTAACGCCTGCTTTTTTTTTCTTTCCATAAAGCGGCGTTACGTTAACATAAGTAGGGCAGGTAGACATCATAAGGCAGCGGAATAACTTTAAACTTACACATACATGCACCTACTACCATTCCTAACATAATGGCATTAACTTCATACTTAGCATCATATCATGTCATACTTAACATCATGTCATAGAGTCACATAAGTCATCATTTAAGCCTATAAGTAGCAAACGTAAAGTTCTAGCATAAGACTGGTAAACATATTGTTTTCTTGGCCAAGTCACTACCACACACACACATTCTTGCCCTCCTGCTGCTTCCTTATTGTCCCCTTACGTGATCTGCGGTATAAGGAAAATAAAACTATAAGCACATAAGCTTAGTAAGACTCTTTCCTACTCACTAAAACCATTCATCACTAAATTGTGAGCACGTGAAACATTAACATACTTGGTGTGCTCTACATAGAACATAAGCATCTAAATCATTTAGCCTATATCTAATGTGGCATGATACATTGCATAAACATGAACATAAATAAATACACTTAACATGGCACGATACCTGACGTAAACATAAACATAATAAACATACATAACATGGCATAATACATGGCATGAACATAAACATAAATAAACATTCTTATCATGGCATGATACATGGCATAAACATAAACATAAGTAAACATTCTTATCATGGCATGATACATGGCATAGCATAAACATAAGGTATGAACCAACCTGTATGGCATAAACATAGGCATGCTTTCTAACATAGCATATGGGCATCTTCTTAACATAATCATAACATAAATCGTTTACTATCATGCATATGTCTTAACATGAAACATAAGCATAAGACATTACTATCATGGCATAATGCATAACATGAATGAATGCATGAGTCAAATGCATATACATAAGGATGCTTAACTTTTAAAATCATACTTTTAAATACTTAAACATAATCATCACATCATTGGGGTCCCCGACTTGTACCACATACATACATCATGTGCGCGTATCCCTGAGTAAATACGAGGTAGCTAGCCTCGACCTACTAGGGTAAGGACATCATAGTCGGTAGTCCCCGAACCGAGGCGTTCTTAAGGTGCTCATCCCTATTGCACAGCTTCGGTAGTGCCAGAACCGTGGACAGCATAGTCGGTAGTCCAGAACCGGGGCATTCTTAAGGTGCCCATCCCTTGGACCCATACTTCGGTCCGGTACAAGCCCATTCATAAAATAAAATACTTTACATGCTTCATCATTCATAAGACATTCATGGCATATCTAAACATAGCATAACCTTGTTACATGAAGCAAGACTTAAAACATGCTTGTCCTTTCATTGTTCATACTTAATGCATAGCATCATGATGCCTTGAAGGCATGAGCATTATCTTCATTCATAAACATGGCATGCATCTTCTTTCATAAAACATGGCATGCATCATTATTCATAAAACATGGCATGCATCTTCATTCATAAAACATGACATGCATCATTATATGGCATGCATCATTATTCATAAAACATGGCATGCATCTTCATTCATAAAACATGACATGCATCATTATATGGCATGCATCATTATTCATAAAACATGGCATGCATCTTCATTCATAAAACATGGCATGCTTACATAAAACATCATTCCTATTCCTAGTGCTTGCATGATTATGGCATCTAAGGTAAGCATTGCATTATATTCATTGAACATGATATATTTACATAGACCATTATCCTAATCTATGGAGCTTGCATGGTCATGATACATAAGGTAAGCATTGCATTTCATCCATAAGCATGGTATCTATCACAAGCATGCATAGGTAGAACTTCCATAAACATGCTACCTATTATCCAAGTGCATGGCATAAAACATAAGACCTTCATGAATAATCCTATTAAGCATGGCATCTAATCATAAACATGCAAACATGAAACATGGTACTTAAGGTTAGGGTTATAGGTAACATAATTTCTACCACATGCTTGAACCTATATATATACTTCATAATAAGCCATAAATCATCATACTTCAACCCTAACTCCTCCCATACCCTATTTATCTTGCTTGGCCGAAACTTATAAGGGGGAGTTCCATCATTCAAATGACATGTAAGGTAGCATAAGGAAAAGAAACAACCATACATTACCCATAAGACCATAAGAAGCCATTAGGGCTCATAATTAGGGTTCACCCTAACTTTTAGCCCTATTTTCTAGGGTTGGCCAAAACATTCTTGGACCATGGGTGCATGAATAAATTCATAAAATTTCCAATTAATCATCTAATACCTTCCATACCATACCATAGGAGCCATTGGACCCCTTACTTGAGGTAAGCCCCAACTTCTTGCCCTAGAACCCTTCTTGGCCGAAACCTTTAGGGTCACAAGGCCTTGTGAAAATTCACACAAATCACCTTTAACCTCCCTTTAAATCATGGGGATACCCAAAGTACATACTTGAAAGGTTAGGCCCAATCCTAACCAAAGAATCATGGTGAGGGTCCCAAACCCTAAGGGGTCTTTAGGGTACTCCAAAAATTCCCCAAAAATTATATTTATTCTATATTCATCATGATAACACATTAGAAAACATGAGAGGGGTTTTTAACATCACCTTGGACCCAAAACCTATAGTGGCCGAAACCCTAGGGTTAGGGTTCATGGCTCTTTTCTTTTTTTTTCCAACATAAAATCTCAAACAAGACTTTCATATCATGGTAAACTTCAAGGAGAGCTATTATACCACAGGTGAGAGAGTCTTACCTTAGACTATCTTGATTATAGACCTTAGGTTTGAGAGAAGGATGAAGATCTTGTTCTCTCTTGACCACCCCTAGCCTTTACAACCTTGTGAAAGCCTTGGATCTTGGAATAGAGACCTTCTTGTGAATTTTTCCCAAGGGAAACCCACCTTGGAGTTTCAGCTAGGATGAAGAAGGAGGAGGGGAGAAGGGTGACTTGATGGAAGAAGAGAAGTAACCCCCCATGCTCTCTCTTTATAACACTTTAAGGAGGTAAATGAAGAGTCTCTTCCCTTTATGACCCTTCATCTTCCCCTAAGTCTTAACCAAAAATCCACTTCATCCTCTACTAGCACTCCCTTGCTAGGTGAATTGGTTAGAGAATGCATGGTGGTACAAGAGGTCCAAGGTTCAATCCTTGGTCATGCACCTTATGTTTTATTTTATTTTTATTTTATTTTTCCCATAATTCTGAAAATTCCCTAAAAAATCCCCCATAATCATGTTAATATTCCTCATTAAACCCCTTTATATTTATATTAATTTTTTACCTAAAACCCACCAATAATTATGGTACTAAAAAGCCCATATAAGGCCCATTAGTACTTAGTTTTCTCAATTTAAATGAGAAAACATGGATTTCTAGGCCAAAGTTCGTATTAATTTTTCTAGGTCCCTCGGAAAATTATCTAGACATGCTCAATATTTTTAAAGAAAATATTAAAAGAATTTTCCGGATCGTTACAAAATTTATATAACCTTTTATAAAATAAACCAACCTTTAGTCTATTTTATAAAACAAACCAAAATAGCCTTATCTACTTGTGGTGGCAAAAATCTATACAAAAGAAAATTCATCTCAAGTGGTCGACCAAATTTTTATCCAAACCATAGGTCCATGGTTCAAAACCCACCAATGGATTAATTTTTGTCATCTTTGATTTATTATAAATTTTTATAAAACAAACCAACTCTTTGGTTTGTTTTAATTCATGATAAAATAATCCCATGGATTATTTTAAGCTTATAATAAACCATACCACCTTGGATCAAATCCCTTAATGAATTAAACTTATTTAATTCACCTATTAAGTCTTTAAAAGACTTAGCTATTCTATGCTTCCGATGCGTCTGAAATAAATTCAGTTTTGACTATTATTTGGACTTACCAAAAATAGTCTATCTCGATTGGAGAATCCAATTCTTAACTCGTTTTAAATCCTTCGAATTACTCATTATGCGTGTGACCAAATAGGCTTTCAATTTATGTTGGCCATCCATAATTAACTAATTAATTATAGAACGATCATAAGTGGCACCTAGTAGTACATCATGATCCCCAATTAATTGAAAGATCACCGGTTGACCTCAGAAATGATTCTGAAACCCTTCAGCAGCTATAATGAATCGTGCCCCATTCCTTTCACCATCTTATACCCACTTGGTTCAGGACATGGTCTATGTGTGTCAGTCCCCACTAGGTTGACTACGTCACACCTAGCCAAAGTAACGTTTCCTCGTCCTATGGATTCTAATTACTCTCATGTATTTAAGAGATTCATACTCTGAACATGTCATGCTCTGGCCAGAGGCTTCGAGTAACAATCCGACGATAGGCCTCGGCTATACATCTCCTCGCAAGGAGTGGTGAATCCTTTGTAGGTTGTTCAAACATCTTCGGGCACTTCGGCTTATACCCAATCATCCTGGGTCCACACCTCCTTGGAGATGCTTGCTTAATATGTCAAAGTATAAGTCTCCATGACCAAGATGACTTGAACACCGCAAGTCAAAGGAACATCGCGCTTAAGCTGCAGTAAGAACATCACTGACATATCTATATGTAGACTACCATATGAAGTTTTACAGCCAGTCACTCCAATGAACTAGTTCCCTTAACTAGCATTCAAGTTTATTTCCGGACATCTCAATATCACCAGCCAGTGAGAATCAGCTGATTAGAGAATAACCCATGCTAGTCTCAACAGAATTGATAGTGTTCGTATTTATCAATTCATCGACTAGGGACAATTTCAATACTTCACAATTGCACATGTAGAGATAATCACTAGTTGTGAATTCATCACAAATTCTCTCATGCTGTGAATTGTATTGCGGGCATTCAGTAAATGAGTTTAAGATCATAATCAAATAATCATGTATACTCAAATAGTAAATATTCATTTATTAAAATAGATTGCCTTAGGACACTTCTCTCATATCACTAACAAACTCCCACATGGCCTAATGTCAATCGTTACGGTACCCAATACCACAAGCTCCAACATGACCCTTAAACTTACTTTGAGGCAAGGCCTTAGTTAAAGAATCCGCTAAATTCCTTTCAGTGGGAATTTTCTCAATTTGTATATCATTCCTACTTATAATCTCTCTGATCAGATGATAGCGGCGAAGCTCAAGTTTGGATCACAATGAGACCTTGGTTCCATTGCTTGTGCAATCACTCCATTGTTGTCGCAGTAAACCGAAATTGCTTCAATAATGGTTGGAACCACACCAAGTTCAGTGGCGAACCTTTTGATCCAAACTACTTCCTTTGCTGCTTCCAAAGCTATAATGTTTTCTGCCTTAATGGCAGTATCCGCTACTATGTCTTTCTTGGAACCTTTTCAACTTATTGTGTTTCTTATTCAAGGTGAATAAAATGTATCTAGACTCAGACTTGGAATCATCCGTATCTGTCTGGAAACTGGCATCTGTATACCCACGTATTACCATATCACCTTCTCTATATATTGGAACACATCCTTAGTTCTTCTTACGTACTTGAGGATTGTCTTGACAGCCGCCCAATGATCCATTCCTGGATCAGACTGGTATCTGTTTTAGACGCTCAGAGCATACGATACATCGGGCCTAGTACATAACATAGCATACATGATAGATCCTATCGCGGATGCATAAGGAATCTTACTCATGCAAATCCTCTAGTCTTCTGTGCGTTGACACATAGACTTTGAAAGGTTGATCCCATGCCTGATGGGAAGGTAACCTTTCTTGGATTCCGACATGCTAAACCTTTCTAGCACTCGGTCTATATATGTAGACTGTGAAAGACCAAGCAACCGTTTTGATCTATCTCTATAGATTCTAGTCCCAAGGATATAGGTTACTTCTCCCAGGTCTTTCATGGAGAAAGTTTTGAACAACCAAATTTTAACTAACTGTAAGACTGATATATCGTTTCCTATAAGTAATATGTCATCGACATATATGTAACGACCCGGAAAATTCTCTCAATATTTTCTTTAAAAATATTGATCATGTCTAGATAGTCTTGAGGAACCTAGAAATACTAGTACGACCTTTAGCCTAGTTATCCATGATTTTTCCCTATTTAAATTGAGAAGCTAAGTACTAATGGGCCTTATGTGTGCTTTTCTAGTACCATGGTTATTAGTGGATTTTAGGTGAAATTTAATATAAATATAAATGAGTTTTAATTAGGAATATTAGCATGATCATGGGTGAATTTTTGAGGAATTTTCGTAAATAAGAAAAATAAAAATAAAAATAAAAATAAAAACAAAAACAAAGTGCAAGAATGGATTGAACCTTGGACCTATTGTACAACCATGCATGCACTAACCAATTCACCTTGCAAGGGAGTGCTATGAGGAAATGAAGTAGATTATGGTTAAGGCTTAGAGAAAATGAAGAGACACCATGACTCTTCACTTACCCTCCTTAATGTGTTATAAAGAGGGGGCATGGGAGTTACTTTCTTTCTTCCATCAAGTCCACCTTTCTTCTTCCTCCTCCCTCATTCTTGCTGAAACCCCAAGAGGGGATTCTCCCTTGGAAAGGGCTCACCTAAGGCTCCATCTCCAAGATCCAAGGCTTTTACAAGGGTACAAAGGCTAGGGGTGGTCAAGAAGTAACAAGATCTTCATCCTTCTCCCAAATCTAAGGTCTATAATCAAGATCAACCAATGTAAGACTCTCTCACCTGTGGTATAATAGTTCCTTTTTGATTTTTAGCATAATATGAAGTTGGTTTTGGTTTGATGTTGAGAAAACCATGTTTTGGACCCCTATAGTATTCGACCACCATGGGTTTTGGATCCATGATGATGTTAAAAATCTTAATCATGCTTTCTAATGTGTTCTCATGATGTTTAGAGAATAAATATAATTTTTGGGAATTTTTGGAGTATCCTAAGACCCTTTAGGGTTTGGGACCATTATAAGGACTCCATGGCTAGGGTTGGATTTAACCCTTCAATCATGTATCTTGTGTACCCTTATGATACAAGGGGAGGTTGAAGGGGTTTATGTGAATTTTCACAAGGTCTTAGGACCCTAAGGGTTTCGGCCAAGAAGGTTCTAGGGCAAGGAGTTAGGGCTTACCTCAAGTAAGGGCCCTAATGACTCCTATGGTATGGTATGGAAGGTGTTAGATGATTAATTGGAAATTTTATGAATTTATTCATGCACCCATGGCTCTTACATGTTTCGGCCAACCCTAGAAAAATAGGGCTAAAAGTTAGGGTAAACCCTAATCATGAGCCCTAATGGCTCCTTATGGCCTTAGATGTACTGTATGGTTGTTTCTTTTTCCTTATGCTACCTTACATGTCATGGAATGATGGAATCCCTCCCTTGTAGGTTTCAGCCAAGCATGGTCACTAGGGTTTGGGTGGAGTTAGGGTTTGAAGAATGATGGTTTATGCTTTATTATGAAGTATATATAAAGGTTCAAGCATGTGGTAGAAATTAAGTTACCTATAACCCTAACCTTAAGCACCATGTTTCATGTGTGTATGTTTGGATGTCATGCTTAATAGGGTTTTTTATGAATGTCTTATGTTCTATGCCATGCGCTTGGATAATACGTAGCATGTTTATGGAAGACCTAACTATGCAAGCTTGAGATAGATACCATGCTTATGTATGAAATGCAATGCTTACCTTATGTATCATGATCATGCATGCCCTATGGATTAGGATAAGGGTCTATGTAAACAGGTCATGTTCAATGAATATAATGCAATGCTTACCTTATATGCCATGATCATACAAGCACTAGGAATAAGAATGATGTTGTAGGTAAGCATGCCATGTTTTATGAATGAAGATGCATGTCATGTTTATGAATAATGATGCATGCCATGTTTTATGAATGAAGATGCATGCCATGTTTTATGAAAGAAGATGCATGCCATGTTTATGAATGAAGATAATGCTCATGCCTTCCAGGCATCATGATGCTATGCATTAAGTATGAACAATGAAAGGACAAGCATGTTTTAAGTCTTGCTTCATGTAACAAGATTATGCTATGTTTAAATATTCCATGAATGACTTATGAATGATGAAGCATGTAAAGTATTTTACTTTATGAATGGGCTTGTACCGGACCGAAGTATGGGTCCAAGGGATGGGCACCTTAAGAACGCCCTGGTTCTGGACTACCGACCATTCTATCCATGGTTCTGGCACTACCGAAGCTGTGCAACAGGGATGGGCACCTGAAGAACGCCCCGATTCTGGGACTACTGACTATGCTGTCATTACCCTAGTAGGTCGAGACTAGCTACCTCGTATGTACTTAGGGATGCGCGCACATGATGTATGTATGTGGTACAAGCTGGGGACCCCAATGATGTGATGATTATGTTTAAGTATTTAAAAGTATGATTTTAAAAGTTAAGCATCCTTATGTATATGCATTTGACTCATGCATTCATTCATGCTGTGCATTATGCCATGATAGTAATGTCTTATGCTTATGTTTCATGTCAAGAAATATGCATGATAGTAAACGATTTATGCTTATGGTTATGTTAAGAGGATGCCCATATGATATGATAGGAAGCATGCCTACGTTTATGCCATGTATCATGCCATGTAAAGAATGTTTACTTATGTTTACGTTTATGCCATGTATCATGCCATGTTAAGAATGTTTACTTATGTTTGCGTTGATGCCATGTATCATGTCATGCTAAGAATGTCTACTTATGTTTACGATTATGCCATGTATCATGTCATGCTAAGAATGTTTACTTATTTTTATGTTCATGCCATGTTAAGTGAAATTTATGTCCATGTACTATGTAAGAACTAGGTCATGCTAAATGATTTTAGATACTTATGTTCTATGTAGAGCACCAAGTTATGTTAATGTTTCATGTGCTCATGATTAAGTGATGAATGGTTTTAGTGAGTAGGAAAGAGTCTTACTAAGCCTGTGTGCTTATAGTCTTATTTCCTTATACCGCAGATCATGCAAGGGGACAATAAGGAAGCAGCTGGAGGGCAAGAATGCATGTGTGTGGTAGTGACTTGGCCAAGAAAACAATATGTTTACTCGTCTTATGCTAGAACTTTACTTTTGTTACTTATGTGCTTGAATGATGACTTATGTGACTCTATGACATGATGTTAAGTATGACATGATATGATCCTAAGTATGAAGTCAATATGCCAAGTTCCCATGTCATTATGTTAGGAATGGTAGTAGGTGCATGTATGTGTAAGATGAAAGTTATTCCGCTGCCTTATGATGTCTACCTGCCCTACTCATGTTAACGTAACGCCGCTTTATGGAAAGAAAAAAAAAAGCGGGCGTTACAGGTTGGTATCAGAGCAATTACCATCTCACTACACACACATCAAGCCCTCTTCCTGCCGCTTCCAAGTAAGTACCTCTATGTATACCTTATGTTCTTTTATGATGTTCTTTTATGATTCAAGAATATGTAAGTATGGATGATATTTTAGGATTCTAGAAAATGCAAGTATGGATGATACCTTATGATTTTAGAATATACAAGTATGGATGATACTTATGATTCAGGAATATGCAAGTATGAATGATATTTTATGATTCTAGAATATGCAAGTATGAAGGATATATTTTAGGATAGTAAGTACTTTTAGGATATGTAAGGTGAACGATACTTTACCTCATTTTTAGGAAATTCAAATACTTTAGAATTGGATATGCGGGTAGGAATAACAATAACTTATATTAGCCTTACTGATCTTTTATATGTGAGTGATAGTGAGCGAGAGTGATTCGAGGAGATTATCTGTATGAGTGTCATGACAGTCTGGAACTAAGAAGAGTTGTGAACCAAAGCAAGTTTGTACCGTTGATGAAAGTCGGATATTAATATTTAGCGATGAGCCTAGAGTAAAGAGAGGATTGTGCTTTATTAATGGAGACTTATTAGCTATGGTATTAAGGGAGTAGAGTATTTAGTGTAGATATTCTAAGAGATTATAGTAGTGATGAAATGAAGACTTAGGGATGTATATCTATTAGGAACAGATTAAGGTGTAAGTTATTTAACTTTTTAAATAGATATATATATAGTAGTAGCAATAGAGTAATATTCTTGATATAAGAAGGATAGAGGGTAAGAACTAGATATGCAAAAGAAGGAGTGATAGAGATCAGCGAATAGGACCTTAGTTATAACCTTGTATGAAGGAACTAGATGTTAATGTTATCAAAGGCAAGAATGTAGTAAGGACTCTAGGTCAAGCAAACTTACTAGGTGAAATGATCTAATCAAGTATAGGTTTTGGAAAAAGATTGATATAGGAATATTTTATAAATTCTTGTAAATATATATATATATATATATATATATATATATATATATATGAAATTTGGTAAAGAAGATATTAGATACTCGTTGCTTAAAAGTAAGGTTATAGAGAAGTAAGATATGGAGATCATAAGAATGTGAAAATTTTGGGATTAGAGTGGAGGAAGCATGACCGGTAAATGAGAAAAGGTATTTGGATTTGTGAAAGAAGACTATGGAAAGACGGGAATAAGCAAAAGTAAAGATGACAAGCGAAAGTAAAGATGACAATGTAATAGGAAAAAAAAAATTTTGTAAGGTAGAGAATGTGGTACATATATATTGTGCGAAAAGTACTAAGCGTATTTCCAAAAAAAAAAGGATGTTTATTGTAGGAAGAGCGGAGCAAAAAGTCAGATAAAGTAATAATAAAAATTGTTTATTGTGTTTAGGTCGATAAAAAGTAAAGAGATTGACATGTTATATTTAGTTTAAACTAGATAGTAAAATCTTGAATACAAGTGTTTCGAGTTAGCTTTTAGGTTAGCATAGATTATTAGTCGAAGACTAGTTATCTGGTAATGAGTTTAAATATAGTATTTTAGGAGTTTAATTGAGAAATTTTAGCATAATTAACAGAGACGGTATGCATTATAGGTTAGGTAGTTAAAACAAAGTAAGTAGCTCAAATAACTAGAATAGGAAGTAATATGATAAGCGATACATGAGTTTATGTACTATAAGAAGTTATGTTACATAGAAACGAATATACTAGATAATAAAAGAAAGAATAATAAAGTAAGAATAGTGCTCGGGAAAAAAAAAGGGGTAACGAGATTCGAGTAGAAAGGAGAAAGAGTTTGTACTTATATATAGCTGTAATTATGTTGTCGAGGAGTAGATTTGAAGTATGATATTGAATGTAATAAAAGAGAATCATATAATAATAATCGTAAGTTTCGTTTAGTTTAATACAGATAAAAGATGTATGTGAGAAGCAGAGACATTGAAATCAGTTCCAATTGAGAAGAGCTACGGAGTAATAAGTTGGTGCATAGATGATAAACTTGTGCATAGTAAGTGAAAGTTAGAGTCTTGTTTGAAGTAGCAAATTAACCAGGAATACGTTAAATTATACTCTTTCGTGTATAGCTTAATAGTAGACAAAATTTTGACAATAAGTAATAGAAACAGTGATAAACAATTAGAGCTAGAGAAAAAAAACAAATTGCAAGAGAATACATGTAGATGGTTGTCAAACTACTAAGATTTGCTATAACGCGTATGAAAAAAAAATGTTTGAGATTAAGTCATAGTTATGTATTAGAAGCACCTAAATATAGAGATGTAGCATAACGAATAGAATGATATGATAGCACGAAGAGTAGAAGCAGTTATTATGGTACTTAGAAATCCTAAAGATGTAGCAATTTTGATCTAAGAGTTGCATAACTAATATACAAAAGCTAAGGAACAAGGAGGTACCTTTAGTCAAGGTACTATGGCAAAGCCAACGGTTCGAGGAAGGTACCTGGGAACGCGAGGACGAGAGGAGACGTAAGTACCCGGAGATATTCTAAGTTCGAGGACGAACTTTCACGAGGTATGGGGGATTGTAACGACCCAGAAAATTCTCTCAATATTTTCTTTAAAAATATTGATCATGTCTAGATAGTCTTGAGGAACCTAGAAATACTAGTACGACCTTTAGCCTAGTTATCCATGATTTTCCCCTATTTAAATTGAGAAGCTAAGTACTAATGGGCCTTATATGGGCTTTTCTAGTATCATGGTTATTAGTGGATTTTAGGTGAAATTTAATATAAATATAAATGAGTTTTAATTAGGAATATTAGCATGATCATGGGTGAATTTTTGAGGAATTTTCAAAAATAAGAAAAATAAAAATAAAAATAAAAACAAAGAGCATGCACCATGGATTGAACCTTGGACCTATTGTACAACCATGCATGCACTAACAAATTCACCTAGCAAGGGAGTGCTATGAGGAAATGAAGTGGATTATGGTTAAGGCTTAGGGAAAATGAAGAGACACCATGATCTTTACTTACCCTCCTTAATGTGTTATAAAGAGGGGGCATGGGAGTTACTTTCTTTCTTCCATCAAGTCCACCTTTCATCTTCTTCCTCCCTCATTCTAGCCGAAACCCCAAGAGGGGATTCTCCCTTGGAAAGGGCTCACCTAAGGCTCCATCTCCAAGATCCAAGGCTTTTACAAGGGTACAAAGGCTAGGGGTGGTCAAGAAGCAACAAGATCTTCATCCTTCTCCCAAATCTAAGGTCTATAATCAAGATCAACCAATGTAAGACTCCCTCACCTGTGGTATAATAGTTCCTTTTTTATTTTTAGCATAATATGAAGTTGTTTTTGGTTTGATGTTGAGAAAACCATGTTTTGGACCCCTATAGTATTCGACTACCATGGGTTTTGGGTCCATGATGATGTTAAAAATCTTAATCATGCTTTCTAATGTGTTCTCATGATGTTTAGAGAATAAGTATAATTTTTGGGAATTTTTGGAGTATCCTAAGACCCTTTAGGGTTTGGGACCATTATAAGGACTCCATGGCTAGGGTTGGATTTAACCCTTCAATCATGTATCTTGTGTACCCTTATGATACAAGGGGAGGTTGAAGGGGTTTATGTGAATTTTCACAAGGTCTTAGGACCCTAAGGGTTTCGGCCAAGAAGGTTCTAGGGCAAGGAGTTAGGGCTTACCTCAAGTAAGGGCCCTAATGACTCCTATGGTATGGTATGGAAGGTGTTAGGTGATTAATTGGAAATTTTATGAATTTATTCATGCACCCATGGCTCTTACATGTTTCGGCCAACCCTAGAAAAATAGGGCTAAAAGTTAGGGTAAACCCTAATCATGAGCCCTAATGGCTCCTTATGGCCTTAGATGTACTGTATGGTTGTTTCTTTTTCCTTATGCTACCTTACATGTCATGGAATGATGGAATCCCTCCCTTGTAGGTTTCGGCCAAGCATGGTCACTAGGGTTTGGGTGGAGTTAGGGTTTGAAGAATGATGGTTTATGCTTTATTATGAAGTATATATAAAGGTTCAAGCATGTGGTAGAAATTAAGTTACCTATAACCCTAACCTTAAGCACCATGTTTCATGTGTGTATGTTTGGATGTCATGCTTAATAGGGTTTATTTATGAATGTCTTATGTTCTATGTCATGCACTTGGATAATAGGTAGCATGTTTATGGAAGTCCTAACTATGCAAGCTTGAGATAGATACCATGCTTATGTATGAAATGCAATGCTTACCTTATGTATCATGATCATGCATGCCCTATGGATTAGGATAAGGGTTTATGTAAACATGTCATGTTCAATGAATATAATGCAATGCTTACCTTATATGCCATGATCATGCAAGCACTAGGAATAAGAATGATGTTGTAGGTAAGCATGCCATGTTTTATGAATGAAGATGCATGCCATGTTTATGAATAATGATGCATGCCATGTTTTATGAATGAAGATGCATGCCATGTTTTATGAATGATGATGCATGTCATGTTTTATGAAAGAAGATGCATGCCATATTTATGAATGAAGATAATGCTCATGCCTTCCAGGCATCATGATGCTATGCATTAAATATGAACAATGAAAGGACAAGCATGTTTTGAGTCATGCTTCATGTAACAAGATTATGCTATGTTTAAATATGCCATGAATGACTTATAAATGATGAAGCATGTAAAGTATTTTACTTTATGAATGGGCTTGTACCGGACCGAAGTATGGGTCCAAGGGATGGGCATCTTAAGAACGCCCTGGTTCTGGACTACCGACTTGCTGCCCACGGTTCTGGCACTACCGAAGCTGTGCAACAGGGATGGGCACCTTAAGAACGCCCCGGTTCTGGGACTACCGACTATGCTATCCTTACCCTAGTTGGTCGAGACTAGCTACCTCGTATTTACTTAGGGATGCGCGCACATGATGTATGTATGTGGTACAAGCCGGGGACCCCAATGATGTGATGATTATGTTTAAGTATTTAAAAGTATGATTTTAAAAGTTAAGCATCCTTATGTATATGTATTTGACTCATACATTCATTCATGCTGTGCATTATGCCATGATAGTAATGTCTTATGCTTATGTTTCATGTCAAGAAATATGCATGATAGTAAACGATTTATGCTTATGGTTATGTTAAGAGGATGCCCATATGATATGATAGGAAGCATGTCTACGTTTATGCCATGTATCATGCCATGTATCATGCCATTTTAAGAATGTTTACTTATGTTTGCGTTTATGCCATGTATCATGCCATGCTAAGAATGTCTACTTATATTTACGATTATGCCATGTATCATGTCATGCTAAGAATGTTTACTTATGTTTATGTTCATGCCATGTTAAGTGAAATCTTATGTCCGTGTACTATGTAAGAACTAGGTCATGCTAAATGATTTTAGATACTTATGTTCTATGTAGAGCACCAAGTTATGTTAATGTTTCATGTGCTCATGATTAAGTGATGAATGGTTTTAGTTAGTAGGAAAGAGTCTTACTAAGCCTGTGTGCTTATAGTCTTATTTCCTTATACCGCAGATCATCCAAGGGGACAATAAGGAAGTAGCAGGAGGGCAAGAATGCATGTGTATGGTAGTGACTTGGCCAAGAAAATAATATGTTTACTCGTCTTATGCTAGAACTTTACTTTTGTTACTTATGTGCTTGAATGATGACTTATGTGACTCTATGACATGATGTTAAGTATGACATGATATGATCCTAAGTATGAAGTCAATATGCCAAGTTCCCATGTCATTATGTTAGGAATGGTAGTAGGTGCATGTATGTGTAAGAATAAAGTTATTCCGCTGCCTTATGATGTCTACCTGCCCTACTCATGTTAACGTAACGCCGCTTTATGGAAAACAAAAAAAAAAAGCGGGCGTTACAATATAACACTAGGAATACGACTGCAATCCCATTAACCTTCTTATACACACAAGGTTCGTCACGATTTTGTGAGAAATCAAACTCTTTGATTGTTTCATCAAAACGGATGTTCCAGCTCCTGGATGCTTGCTTTAGTCCATATATGGATCGTCGAAGCTTGCATACTTTGGTTTTATTAACCGATGTGAATCCTTCAGGTTGTATCATGTATACATCCTCAAGCAGGTTTCCATTAAGGAAAGCTGTTTTCACATCCATTTGTCATATCTCATAATCATAATGAGCTGCTATGGCCAGGAGCATCCGAATGGATTTAAGCATAGGTACTGGCGAATAGGTTTCGTCATAATCAATTCCTTGTTCCTGACGATATCCTTTTGCCACTAATCTAGCCTTAAAAGTAACAACATTACCTTCCATGTTAGTTTTCTTCTTGAAAACCCATTTGCATCCTATGGGTTTAATCCCTTCAGGTGGGTTAACCAAGTCCCATACTTGATTTTCGTACATGGAATCCATTTCCGACTTCATGGCTTCAAGCCATTTATCCATTTCTGAATTTATCAGAACATCTTCATAACTGATAGGTTCGTCATTGTTAATGAGTAACACGTCGTTCGATTCACTTATGAGAAATCCGTATCTCTCTGGAATATTGTGTATCCTATCATACCTACGAAGAAGTGGTGTTGTTTTAGGTTCAACTGATAGCTCATCATTATGAGTTATTGGTTGTGGGTCTAGACTAGGTGTCTCTGTAATGTCTATTGGTGTTTCTTGAACTTCTTCAAGTTCAATGCTACTCCCACTGTTTTCTTGTAAAAGAAATTCTTTTTCCAGAAACACAGCATGCCTTGAAACAAACACCTTTTGTTCCAAGAGATGATAGAATTGGTAAACCTTCGTTTCCTTAGGGTATCCAATAAATAGACATTTATGAGACTTAGCGTCCAATTTGTCTGATACAGTCCACTTTACATAAGCAGGACAACCCCATATCTTAAGGTGAGTTAAATGAGGTTTCTTACTATTCCACGTCTCATATGGAGTAGTAGAGACTACCTTGGTCGGGACTCTGTTTAGTAAGTAAACAGCTGTCTTAAGCGCATAACCCCAAAAGGATTTTGGAAGAGTTGCATGATTCATCATAGATCTAACCATGTCCATCAAGGTTCGGTTATGCCTCTCAGATACACCATTATGCTGTGGTGTATATGGCGGAGTCCATTGAGACAATATCCCATTGTCCCTAAGATAATCTTGAAACTCTTGACTCAAGTATTCACCACCCCGATCGGATCGAAGTATCTTAATACTTTTGCCAAGCTGTTTCTCTACTTCACTTCTGAACTCTTTGAATTTCTCAAAAGCTTCAGATTTGTGTTTCATTAAGAACACATATCCGAATCGTGAGTGATCATCGATAAAGGTAATGAAGTAGCTATAACCTCCTTGTGCAAGAGTTGACATTGGTCCACATACATCAGTATGTATTAGACCAAGCAATTCTCCCACTGGTTTACCTTTTCTGGAAATGGGTAATTTGGTCATCTTGCCTTTTAAGCATGATTCGCATGTATCAAATGAACCGGGTTCAAATGATTCCAGAATTCCACATCGGTGTAATTTGGTCATGCGTTTCTTACTTACATGGCCAAGACGATAATGCCACGTATAGGAGTCTATTTGATTATCTATTCGAGCACGTTTGTTGCTAACTTCGATATTGAAAACGTCACCGAATAAATCTAACGTGTAGATACCATTGCATAAAGTTCCGGTCCCATAAAGAACACCATTTAAAGTTATGTAACAGCAATTGTTACTAAAAGTTAAATGATAACCCTTTTCATTCAAGCATGAAATAGATACAATGTTCTTTATTAACGAAGGAACAAAATAACAATTATCCAATTCTAAGACAAGTCCCGTAGAGAGCTTTAGCAAATATGTTCCGATGGCAACAGCAACAATCTTTGCTCCATTTCCAACTCGCAAATTCGCTTCTCCCTGGACGAGTCTTCTTCTATTCCTTAGCCCATGTATGTCATTACATATATGTGAGCTTTACCCAGTATCAAGTACCCAGGTGTACGAGGAAATAGAGTGACATTCAATAACGAAGATACCTGAAGAGGATGGGGCATCGGATGCCTTCTTCTTCAAGGACTCAAGATAAACCTTGCAGTTTCTTCGCCAGTGGCCCTCCTTGCCGCAGTGATGGCAAGTGCCTTTTGGTGCCTTTTCAATCTTTTTGGCCTTAGTTAAATTATTGGTGTCCAAAATAGAATGCAAATTCAGAGAAGACATGATCAGGTGATTATCCTAGAAATACAAATTGAGCTTATGTGATGAGAATGATAAAGAATGCATCAATATACATTAATTAAATCCTATTTATTTTTCGAATTAAATAACCCTTTTTATCAATTCGGGAGATCGTAGGAACATCTCCAAATAGGTTGATATCCAACCATAGATAAGAACAA
Source organism: Boesenbergia rotunda (assembly GCA_024364735.1). NCBI lineage: Eukaryota > Viridiplantae > Streptophyta > Magnoliopsida > Zingiberales > Zingiberaceae > Boesenbergia > Boesenbergia rotunda. Next base: position 41,375 of record JAGFNQ010006200.1, on the reverse strand, counting down.
CCATGGCTAGAGTTCATCAAGTTATTCTTATCTATGAAGGTAGATAATTATACCGATTATATATTATACATATGTAACTATCACATTATGCTATCAACTAATTGAATGTTTGCATAAATCATTGGGTTGTTAACTCATTAACAAGTATGCAACAATATACATAGCACCCAACTGCACCTCTCTTTACATCGACCTTGGTTGTGGCACAACAAATCGATGCTCCAAGCTTAAGGCTGACCCATAAATCAAGAAATAGATTTAATATGGTTGGAGTTCATTCAATCGTTTAGTCAGACTTGGATGTGTCCAACAACCAAAACTAAGGATTGACCTCTAACTCCAACTATATTAATCATAAACTAATTCCATGGTTTGAACATGTTGAGGTTCAAGCCGGGCATGGATGTGTCCATCAACCCAAACGAGAAACAAAACTCCGGTTCTAACCATATTAATGGAAGGCGTTGACCTTAATATTTTGTAAGGGGTTTTGGGTCTCATTCTTTTCTTTTAAGCACATTCATGACATATAATTATGTCATGTTCTAACGATTTTCTTAATAAAGTATGTATGTGACTTAATTTATCAAGTCTCATTAATTGAATTAGGAACCGGATTTTCTAATTCTAATTTCATACTTTATTCAAGGAATGTTTTGGGAAACAATTTCCTAAATTGTCATAATCAATTCAAGAAATAATATGTTTAAGACTTTGATTTCTCTAAATCAAATCTTATTAAATTAAGAGACAGATTCCCTTAATTCAACCACATATTATTTTCATGAAAATCTTATTTAAGGAAATAGTCTCTATAGGAAACAATTTTCCTAATTAATTTTGGAGACAATAATATGTAAGAGCATCACCTCATAAATCAAATAAGGAAATTATCGTTTGAGAATCACATCAAAACTTTCCAAGATTTGATCATATATATTATTTATGGAATATTAATTACAACAAATTATTTACTTTGGGTGGTTAACCGAGGTACTCCCCAAAGAAAATAAATTTGTTATAAATCCAATTTGGCCTGCTCCCCGAGGTATAACCAAATTAAACTTGACAATTAAAGAACATGTTAATAATATAATTTGGATGGCTCCCCAAGGCCTACCCTGTTAGATGTGTATACTGAAAGACATGTTTCTTTTATATATATGAACATCTTTATTTTGAAAAGAGAATCACAACTACACTAGGTGCCTGTTTATATAAGTACATGCATGAAGTCCAATTACTTTGCATTGTAGATAACATGGTGTGTGGTGTCACACGGAAGATCATGTTATCAGTTCCTTGCTTAGTATAAATAGAGGCTCGCAACCGAGATGGAATTGGACAACCCATCGGAATGGTTGTAGTGTAATTAGGTGTGGTTGGTCTTGACCATAGGATTACACTAGTGTGCTTTGAGTACATTGAGCAGGACCAAAAACACGAGGCTATCTAATTTGTACTGACTCGATAATTGGATAGGACCTCAGACTTTATTATGGAGTACGATCCCTTAATCCCGATATAATAACGGGCATATATTATTAACTATTATTTCTTTAATTTACCAATGGGCGAGATCTATTCTGTTAGATCGATAGGCCAGGTAAGTTGGGAGATAATATTAATAATATGATGTACCGTTGATTATTGACAGAATCCGTGTCCTGGTGAGTCGGGTTGATGATGCCCCCTTGATGAGCTCGAAAGGTTCATCATGCTAAACCCTGCAGGTGGATTTAATCCGGCATGATGATAAGGTCGAGTGGTACTAGTTAAGGATCCAGAAGTTAATTAATTTAAATTGTCAGTAATTTAATTAATTAACGGGCATTCGAAATCTTAAACACGGGGGGATGGACGACTTGTAATAAGTGGAGCCCATATGTAAATATGGGGGTTGGTGAGGTAATTCAATGAGAGCCCTTTAGTGGAATGGATCCTCATTAATGGACCGGGTCCATTAGCAGGCCAAGATCCAACTCCTCCTCATGGTCCCTATTGTAGCCCTATATAAACCCCATGGTGACATGAAACCAAGTTGAATAATTGATCCAAGGAAACACAGGGAAAATCTTAAGTTTTTCCTCTCCTCTCCTCTCTATGCAGCGCCGAACGAAAGGATGCAATTAATCATTTTCTTCTTCAATTAATTGGAAATAGAAATGCATGTTTCATTGGATCGAATAATGCATGCAATTAATCCACATTAATTGGATTAATTGGAAAAACTCATGCATTTCATTGGATCGAATAATGCATGAAATGCATGCAATTAATCCACATTTATTAGTTTAATTGGAAAAACTCATGCATTGAATAATGCATGAAATGCATGAAACGCATGCATTGGATTAATTGGAAAAACTCATCCATTGAATAATGCATGAAACGCATGCATTGGATTAATTGGAAATTCATGTTTCATTGGATGGAATGAAAAACAAATGAATGCATGCGTTTCTTCTCCGTCTCCTATAAATTGCATTGCTTGCAATTGATCAAAAAAAAGAAGGCAACCTGTGGACGTGAGGCATGGAAACAAAGTTGCTCGAGCAATTTTGGGCTGACGGTGAAAGAGAGCATTAGTAAGATTTGTGTTCGGATTGTCTTCTTCCAAGGAGCGGCCGGCGGCATCCCTTTGGTAAGGGATTGGTTGGCGCAAGGAGAAGGGATCAACTTGGTGACCACGGATCTTGGTAGATCATCGCCCACACGACGTCCAAGAGGGGAGGGTCATACGATAGAAGATCGTAAGGTAACGGAAGGTATATTCTTCCCTGGCTCCTTATGTTCTTATTTTGTGCCTTACTTATTTGCCTCGTCATTTCATGTTTGTTATTTAATTATTTTGATTGTGTATCATAGTCAATAATTATTTAACTGGACCCCGACCATAAACACAAAAGTCGGCGATCAACTCGTCGCCTTTTCCGCGGTCGAACGGTCGAGCAAATTGCAATACCAATTTTGGTTATTGGCTAAGTTGCAATTTGAATCGTTCGATACGGCACGAGATGGTCGATGGGAGACGGCTCTTCACTCGGATTAATTTTTAATCCGTAGGCATAGAGAGGTCTCTCAGATCGACCAGGTATTCGCTTAGGAAACCCACCAAGCCATACCCAACAAATGGTATCAGAGCTGAGGTTTTCGGCTTTGTGTGTTTGAGGATTGGTTAATTTTTTGCATTTTCATACATTTTATTTAGCTGGATGATATGTGGATGTGCATAGGCTAACTTTGTGTTACAGGCACAAGATTCCAACTTATCGTGGCCAAATAATGATTGTGTGAATGGTTTTGCAAATTATTGTAATTAATAAATCCTTGGGGTTGACGAGGTGAAAACACGACTGGAGGCGCATTGGAGACCAAGGCCATGAAAGTTGGAAAATCTAGATTTTTCTATTTTTCATATGTTGGTTATGTGCTTGTTGTGTGAATAGGCTGGTTAAAATTCCTCGTGATAAATTACTAAGTGGGAGAGGGACCCTAAGGGTCCCATGGCTTCCATTACAATCTGATAAGTGATGCAACAAGTCTGCGTGTCGGCTCTGAGTGCCTTCCTCCCCATCGGATGGATTTGTTCTGCGGATCACTGGGTCGGAAAAGACTATAGAAAATTGTTAAAGAGCGTGTGTACTTCCATATCGGAAGGCACATAATCAGAGATAATTTTCTTAGTGTCGTGTAATGGTAAACACTTAGATGCGAATAATAGTATCCTCCCCATCGGAGTCACTGCTATTATTTTGTAAAGCCGAAGTGGACCAACTATTAATCTTACTTGTCAAAAAGTTAGGTTGATAAGATAGTAAGATTAATGGGTAAAACCTTCTCTTACGAATGTGGAAATTCGTATACGTCCACACCATCGTGGCATGCGAATTTCTCGGTGTTTAGAGGTGTTGGTTGATTTCGAAAATTTATTGTTGTGAGGAATCAATTTATTTTTGATTTCTAAAGTAGTGTGTGTTGTGATTCTCAGGATTTTCAAAATGGCTTTTAACCCACTAGCTACAATACTTAAGGAGAATAAACTTACTGGACCCAACTATATTGACTGGAAGAGAAACCTTGACATAGTCCTTACGGCTGAAGAGTACAAATTTGTGCTCACCGAAAAATGTCCTGATAAGCCTAGCGACAATTCTGGTGAAGGGCAGAAGGAGCATTACAGGAAATGGGTTAAGGCAGATGAGATGGCGCGGTGTTACATTCTTGCATCTATGTCGAATGTACTGCAACATCAGCATCAGGTCATGCCCACTGCTTGTGATATGATGCTGAACCTTCAGGAGCTTTTTGGGCACCAGAGTCGTGCCGCTAGGCAGCTGGCGATGAAGAATCTGATGACGACCACTATGGTCGAAGGGACACCCGTAAGGGATCATGTCCTAAAGATGATGGCCCACCTCAACGAGATTGAGGTTCTTGGAGGAACTATCGACGGGGAATCCCAGGTCGATATAATACTCCAATCTCTGCCTAGGAGTTTTGAGCAGTTCCGGCTCAATTATAACATGAATAAGCATGAGTATACATTGGGGGAACTCCTGGGAGAACTCCAGTCGGCAGAGGGGCTCTTTCATCAGAACTCGCAGGCCTTAGTGACTCAGAAGGTTTCCTCTTCTATGCCGAAAGGCAAGAAGAAGAAGAAGAAACAAGGAGGGTTCAAGAAGGTAGCTACATCGCAGGGACATCAGACTAGCGTGAAGAAGCCGAAAGGCAAGTGCTTCACATGTAAGCAAACTGGACACTGGAAGGCGGACTGTCCCCGTCATCAAGATAAAGGTATTTCTTCGTGCTTAGTCGTTGAAACATGTTTAGCGGTGCTATCTACCAATACCTGGTGTGTAGATACGGGAGCCACTGACCATGTCTGCAATACTTTGCAGGGGTTCCAGGAAACCCGACGGCTAGCTGAAGGAGAAATCGTGGTCTATATGGGCAATGCTACGGAAGTGACAGCAGTTTCAGTGGGAGTTTTTTATTTGTCTTTTGAGAGAAATAAAGTATTAGTTCTGAGAGATTGCTTATATGTACCCACATTTAGAAAGAATTTGATTTCAGTTTCTAAGTTAATTATGGATGGATATTCTGTTGCTTTCAATAACAAAGTTGTTATAAAAAGAAATAGAGAGATTATCTGTTCGGTTACTATGATTGGCAATCTATACACTCTAGAACCAAGGACTCCCACAGAGGTTAATAGCTCATCGTCTAACCTAAATAAGAGAAAGGAGCCTTCTAAGATGAATCAGACATATCTTTGGCACCTTAGGCTTGGTCATATTAACCTTAGTAGGATTCAGAGGTTGATAGCTGATGGGCCCTTGGGTTCATTAGTGGTGGAAGACTTCCCGACCTGTGAGTCTTGCTTAGAAGGTAAGATGACCAAGAGGCCTTTCAAGGCTAAGGGGTACAGGGCCAAAGATGTGCTAGAACTGATTCATTCTGATTTATGTGGTCCTATGTCAATCCAAGCTAGAGGTGGCTTTGAATATTTCGTCACCTTCATTGACAATTATTCGAGGTATGGATACATTTACCTGATACACCTCAAGTCTGAATGCTTTGATAAATTCAAGGAGTTCAAGGCTGATGTGGAGAAACATCGAGGTAAAAGTATCAAGACACTACGATCTGATCGTGGTGGCGAGTACCTCTCTGGAGAGTTTAGGACCTACCTATCAGAAGCTGGGATTCAGTCCCAACTGACTGCACCCGGTACGCCCCAACAGAACGGTGTGGCAGAAAGAAGGAATAGGACTCTTATGGAAATGGTTAGGTCAATGATGAGCTATTCAGACTTACCTGATTCATTCTGGGGATATGCTCTGGAAACGGTAGCGTACATACTGAACTTGGTTCCATCAAAGTCAGTCCCTTCTACTCCAACAGAACTGTGGACTGGGCGCAAGCCCAGTCTAAGACATGTTCGCATTTGGGGTAGTCCAACACATGTGCTGAAGGGAGATACTGATAAGTTGGAATCTCGTACGGAGGTATGTTTGTTCGTAGGCTATCCTAGAGGAACGAAGGGTGGTCTATTCTATAATCCTAAGGATCAGAAGGTAATCGTTAGCACGAATGCCAGATTCTTAGAAGAAGACTATGTGATGAACCATAAGCCCAAGAGTAGACTAATGCTTGAAGAGTTAAGAGGGGACGTTCCAACCTTAGGACCAATTGTACAAGAAGATACACCACATGTCACTGCACCGCGTGTCACAGAAGATACACAGGTGCTGCCTCGTCGCAGTGGGAGGGTTGTTAGAGAGCCTGAAAGGTTCATGTTTTTGGGGGAGTCATCAGACTTGGTCTCTGGTAAACATGAACCAGATCCCTGGACCTATGACGAGGCCCTCCAAGATAAGGATGCAAATTCTTGGCAAAGGGCAATGAACTCTGAGATAGAATCTATGGATTCTAATCATGTCTGGAAGCTAGTAGAACTACCCGATGGTGTAAAAGCCATTGGATGCAAGTGGATCTATAAAAGAAAGAGAGGATCAGACGGGAAGGTTGAGACCTTTAAAGCTAGGCTTGTTGCAAAAGGATATACTCAGAAAGAGGGTATCGATTATGAGGAGACCTTTTCACCGATAGCCATGCTTAAGTCGATCCGGATTCTCTTGTCTATAGCAGCTCATATGGACTATGAGGTATGACAGATGGATGTCAAGACAGCTTTCCTTAACGGAAGTCTTGAGGAGACCATCTACATGAAACAGCCAGAAGGGTTCATTGAAAAGGACAAAGAGCATCTAGTATGCAAGCTTAGTCGGTCCATTTATGGATTGAAGCAAGCTTCGCGATCATGGAACATTCGCTTTGATGAAGTAATCCAGTCATATGGATTTACTCAAAGCCCGGATGAGTCATGTGTATATAAGAGATGTGACGAAAACGTAGTGGTGTTTCTTGTACTTTACGTAGATGACATTTTGTTAATTGGCAACAATGTCAAAGTGTTATCGGACGTAAGGGTCTGGTTGTCAAAACAGTTTGATATGAAAGACTTAGGAGAAGCGGGACACATCCTTGGAATCAAGGTCATAAGGGATCGCCAGAAAAGGATGTTGTGCTTATCCCAAGCTTCATATATTGACACTGTCCTGGCTCATTTTAGCATGGAAAACTCCAAGAAGGGTTTCCTTCCCTTCAGGTATGGAGTTCCTCTATCCAAGGAGATGTGTCCGAAAACATCAAAGGAGATAGAGGAAATGAAGGTGGTTCCTTATGCTTCGGCAGTAGGAAGCCTCATGTATGCTATGTTGTGTACGAGACCAGACATCTGTTTTACCGTGGGCATGGTTAGCAGATATCAAAGTAACCCTGGACAGGGACATTGGAATGCAGTAAAGCATATATTGAAATACCTGAGACGGACTAGGGATTATATGCTAGTTTATCGGGCAAACCAATTAGTCCCTGTGGGTTATACAGATTCGGATTTCCAGTCAGACAGGGACAAGAGTAAGTCTACCTCAGGATTTGTATTTACTTTAGGAGGTGGAGCCATTGTTTGGAGGAGTGTCAAGCAAAAATGCATAGCGGACTCCACCATGGAAGCTGAGTATGTGGCAGCCTCAGAGGCAGCTAAAGAAGTTGTATGGCTCAGGAACTTCATCATGGACTTGAATGTGATTCCTGGTTTTCCAAGATCTATCACAATCTATTGTGATAACAGTGGTGCAGTTGCAAACTCGAAGGAACCACGAGCCCATAAGGCAAGTAAACACATAGAGCGCAAGTACCATCTGATACGAGAAATCGTAAAGCGAGGTGAAGTGGCTGTCATCAAGATTGCATCAGAGGACAACCTGGCAGATCCTTTCACTAAAGCTCTTCCATCTAGAGTTTTTGATCGTCATGTGGAGATATGGGAGTCAGATGTATGACTATGAGAGAACAGCAAAGTCTTTGAGTATAAGTGGGAGATTGTTAGATGTGTATACTGAAAGACATGCTTCTTTTATATATATGAACATCTTTATTTTGAAAAGAGAATCACAACTACACTAGGTGCCTGTTTATATTAGTACATGCATGAAGTCCAATTACTTTGCATTGTAGATAACATGGTGTGTGGTGTCACATGGAAGATCATGTTATCAGTTCTTTGCTTAGTATAAATAGAGGCTCGCAACCGAGATGGAATTGGACAACCCATCGGAATGGTTGTAGTGTAATTAGGTGTAGTTGGTCTTGATCATAGGATTACACTAGTGTGCTTTGAGTACATTGAGCAGGACCAAAAACACGAGGCTATCTAATTTGTACTGACTCAATAATTGGATAGGACCTCAGACTTTATTATGGAGTACGATCCCTTAATCCCGATATAATAACGGGCATATATTATTAACTATTATTTCTTTAATTTACCAATGGGCGAGATCTATTCTGTTAGATCGATAGGCCAGGTAAGTTGGGAGATAATATTAATAATATGATGTGCCGTTGATTATTGACGGAATCCGTGTCCTGGTGAGTCGAGTTGATGATGCCCCCTTGATGAGCTCGAAAGGTTCATCATGCTAAACCCTGCAGGTGGATTTAATCCGGCATGATGATAAGGTCGAGTGGTACTAGTCAAGGATCCAGAAGTTAATTAATTTAAATTGCCAGTAATTTAATTAATTAACGGGCATTCGAAATCTTAAACACGGGGGGATGGACGACTTATAATAAGTGGAGCCCATATGTAAATATGGGGGTTGGTGAGGTAATCCAATGAGGACCCTTTAGTGGAATGGATCCTCATTAATGGACCGGGTCCATTAGCAGGCCAAGATCCAACTCCTCCTCATGGTCCCTATTGTAGCCCTATATAAATCCCATGGTGATATGAAACCAAGTTGAATAATTGATCCAAGGAAACATAGGGAAAATCTTAAGTTTTCCTCTCCTCTCCTCTCTTTGCAGCGCCGAACGAAAGGATGCAATTAATCATTTTCTTCTTCAATTAATTGGAAATAGAAATGCATGTTTCATTGGATCGAATAATGCATGCAATTAATCCACATTAATTGGATTAATTGGAAAAACTCATGCATTTCATTGGATCGAATAATGCATGAAATGCATGCAATTAATCCACATTAATTGGATTAATTGGAAAAACTTATGCATTGAATAATGCATGAAACGCATGCATTGGATTAATTGGAAAAACTCATGCATTGAATAATGCATGAAACACATGCATTGGATTAATTGGAAATTCATGTTTCATTGGATCGAATGAAAAACAAATGAATGCATGCGTTTCTTCTCCGTCTCCTATAAATTGCATTGCTTGCAATTTATCAAAAAAAAGAAGGCAACCTGTGGACGTGAGGCGTGGAAACAAAGTTGCTCGAGCAATTTTGGGCTGACGGTGAAAGAGAGGATTAGTAAGATTTGTGTTTGGATTGTCCTCTTCCAAGGAGCGGCCGACGGCATCCCTTTGGTAAGGGATTGGTTGGCGCAAGGAGAAGGGATCAACTTGGTGACCACGGATCTTGGTAGATCGTCGCCCACACGACGTCTAAGAGGGGATAGTCATACGATAGAAGATCGTAAGGTAACGGAAGGTATATTCTTCCCTGGCTCCTAATGTTCTTATTTTGTGCCTTACTTATTTGCCTCGTCATTTCATGTTTGTTATTTAATTATTTTGATTGTGTATCATAGTCAATAATTATTTAACTGGACCCCGACCATAAACACAAAAGTCGGCGATCAACTCGTTGCCTTTTCCGCGGTCGAACGGTCGAGCAAATTACAATACCAATTTTGGTGATTGGCTAAGTTGCAATTTGAATCGTTCGATACGGCACGAGATGGTCGATGGGAGACGGCTCTTCACTCGGATTAATTTTTAATCCGGAGGCATAGAGAGGTCTCTCAGATCGACCAGGTATTCGCTTAGGAAACCCACCAAGCCATACCCAACATACCCAAATCAATTTTAACAATTCATATTCAAAATAGGAAATTAAATTATAACAACTAACTTTAATTTGGGTGGCTCCCCGAGGCACTCCCCAAAGTAAAGAATTTTGTTAATAATTTAAAAACCAATTTGAATTTAATTGTCAATTAACGTTTCCATAAAATATCTAGACTTTTATGAAAAGAAAGCACCCAAAATTACGAGCTTCCCATAAATGGAAAGTTTCCAAAAATAAAAGGTTTTCAGAATAATTGTAAGTTTCTGGTATAAAGAAAAGTACGTATTTCCAAAATTGGAAAATTTCCAAAAATAGAAAATTTTCAAAATTGGAAAGTTTTCAAAAATGGAAAGTTTTCACAATTATCATAAAATTTCAGAAACAGAAATATTTCAAAAGTTTGCGAAATTTCATGAGAAATTCCAAACCTTGAAATTCCTAAATCAGAAATTTACCATAATTGGAAAGTTTCCATAATTGGAAAGTTTTTCATAAATTGAGATCATGACAAAGTTTTTCACAAAATAATTATATGATTATGTCGAACACTAACAGGCTCTGATACCACTGTTGGGACCGGGTGCATGCCGACGCGGACACGTATTGTAATTCTTACATAATTACATGCAGCGGAAACAAAAGCATGAATAATTTCCTAAATTATTCTAACACATATCCTAAGCATGCAATGTGTTCACATAATCGTAATATAAAATTTTTGCAAAAAAGAAAATTACTCTACGAATTACCTCGCGTAACTTGGAAGAAGGGACGAGATCCAACCGTTAGCGTCCCTCAGAAGCTCCGCCTCTATTCGTGTCCACGCCGAGTATCGTCGGGATGACTTCGCTAAGCCACGAGTTTCGTGTTCACGAGAACTACTAGATTCTCCGTGAACACGACGAAAACCGAAAGAGTAATCACATTGAAATACTCACCACCAAGGTTGGTCGGATTCACAATTCCGACGAGAAGGAGGAAGATGACTTGCGCCCAATCCCAAGGTGATGATGGCCGAAGAGGAAGATCGTCCCAAGGAAGAACTTCGTCGCCTTGGTGCTTCTCCTTGTGGTCACGGCAAGAAGAGGGAGGGGATGCCTATGGCTGGCCAAGAGAGAGGGAGAGAAGAAGAGGAGAGAGCCCAAGCAATTCTTGGATGGATCATCTTCCAAGGCACCCCTTGGGTCCTTTATATAGGGAGAGGTTTCTTAATCCCCAAACAAACCCCTCCTTGATTATGGAATAATTTCTCAATCAATCCATAATCAAGGCTCTCATGATCAAGCCTCCTCTCCTTGATTATGGAATAATTTCTCAATCAATTCATAATCAAGGCTCTCTTTCTTTTGGTATGATTATATAAAATTTATAAAACAAACCAACCATTGGTTCATTATATAAAAATTTATAAAACAAACCAACCATTGGTTTATTATATAAAAATTTATTAAACAAACCAACTCATGGTTCATTATATAAAAATTTATATATATAAAATTTATATAACCTTTTATAAAATAAACCAACCTTTGATCTATATTATAAAACAAACCAAAATAGCCTTATCCACTTGTGGTGGCCAAAATTTATACAAAAGAGAATTCATCTCAAGTGGTCGGCCAAGTTTTCATCCAAACCATAGGTCCATGGTTCAAACCTCACCAATGGATTAAATTTTGTCATCTTTGATTTATTATAAATTTTTATAAAACAAACCAACTCTTTGGTTTATTTTAATTCATGATAAAATAATCCCATGGATTATTTTAAGCTTATAATAAACCATACCACCTTGGATCAAATCCCTTAATGAATTAAACTTATTTAATTCACCCATTAAGTCTTTAAAAGACTTAGCTATTCTATGCTTCTGATGCGTCTGAAATAAATTTAGTTTTGACTATTGTTTGGACTTACCAAAAATAGTCTATCTCGATTGGAGAATCCAATTTTTAGCTCGTTTTAAATCCTTTGAATTACTCATTATGCGTGTGACCAAATAGGCTTTCAATTTATGTTGGCCGTCCATAATTAACTAATTAATTATAGAACGATCATGAGTGGCACTTAATAGTACATCATGATCCCCAATTAATTGAAAGATCAACGGTTGACCTCAGAAATGATTCTGAAACCCTTCAGCAGCTATAATGAATCGTGCCCCATTCCCTTCACCATCTTATACCCACTTGGTTCAGGACATGGTCTATGTGTGTCAGTCCCCACGAGGCTGACTACGCCACACCTAGCCCAAGTAACGTTTCCTCGTCCTATGGATTCTAATTACTCTCATGTATTTAAGAGATTCATACTCTGAACATATCATGCTCTGGCCAAGGCTTCGAGTAACAATCCGATGATAGGCCTCGGGTATACATCTCCTCGCAAGGAGTGGTGAATCCTTTGTAGGTTGTTCAAATATGTTCGGGCACTTCGGCTTATACCCAATCATCCTGGGTCCACACCTCCTTGGAGATGCTTGCTTATGATGTCAAAGTATAAGTCTCCGTGACCAAGATGACTTGAACACCACAAGTCAAAGGAACATCGCACTTAAGCTGCAGTAAGAACCTCACTGACATATCTATATGTAGACTACCATATGAAGTTTTACAGTCAGTCACTTTAATGAACTAGTTCCCTTAACTAGCATTCATGTTTATTTCCAGACATCTCAATGTCACCAGGCAGTGAGAATCAGCTGATTAGAGAATAACCCATGCTAGTCTCAACAGAATTGATAGTGTCCGTATTTATCAATTCATCGATTAGGGATAATTTCAATACTTCACAATTGCACATGTAGAGATAATCACTAGTTGTGAATTCATCACAAATTCTCTCATGCTGTGAATTGTATTGCGGACATTCAGTAAATGAGTTTAAGATCTTAATCAAATAATCATGTATACTCAAATAGTGAATATTCATTTATTAAAATAAATGATTACAATCATAAGACGATTGCCTTAGGACACTTCTCTCATATCACTAACATATCCTTGTACTTGTAAATGACCCCTTATGAAATGTATACCTTTATTTCAATGTTGCGTGAATTTTATGCTATGAAACCTCTCCTATAATGTTTCGTCCAGCATGTGTTACGGTAGGAAAGGAACGCTAAAACTAATGTATTGCCTTGACTAAGACAAGTATGTATATGAATGAGGTGTTGGTAAGACTAGCAGGATGTTTGCTTCACTTATATGTGTTTAAAGAAAAGTCTTATAATGTCATGCTATTTATGTTAATGATTATGCCAGGAAAAGCATATCTATACTTATGAATGATTGAATGTCCATAGTACATTCTTTATGAAAGAAAGAAAGAAAAGGAAAGAATGCATGTATGTATTTTACTTTAAAGAATGGCTTGTACCGGATCTTGAAAAAGATCCACGGTTCTGGACTACCGAAGTTGTCCCTAGGCTGAAAGATAGTAAGCCTAGAATGTAGACCCTTGTAGGTCGGGATTAGCTACCTCACTTCCTACATAGGGGTATGCGCGCAAAAGAAAGAATGGGTACAAGCCGGGGACCCCAAGAAAGATGATGTATGCTTATGTTGAAGTATTACTTATTATGTTTTCTAAAAAGCATCCTAATTGTCTATGCAATGCATATGTTCTATGTTTATATGCCTTCATATGTTTATATGCCTTATGTATTTTTTATGCTATGCATAAAATGTTATATGTCTCTCAAATGCATGTGACGTATGGATTTAGTGAGTAGGAAAGAGCTTACTAAGTTTCATACTTATAGTTTGTTTGCTTATGTTACAGATCAACATAGAAATTACTAAAGAAAGGGAAGCTACAGGAAGGGCTAATGTGTGTGGTGGTGACTTGGCTGATCGATCCATTTTAGTGCCATTTATAGACTTAGCACTTACTTTTATAAGAAAGCATGTGTTATACCTTATACTTGTTACTTGTTATCTCTATTGAAGTTTATTTAAGACATGGATGCTACTAGATGTTACATGATTAATATTTACACTCTTTCTCCTTTGCATATGATTATATTTATGTTTTATTTCCGCTGCAATGTTTTTGAATCATATGCTATACTATAAGTTAAATTAAGTAGGAGTAGTAAGATAATGGTAACGCGCCGCCTAGACGGTAAGGGGCGGGCATTACAGATGATGCCCCCTTGGTGAGCTCAAAAGGATCGTCATGTCAAATTTTGCAAAGGGACTATGGTCCGACATGATGAAAAGGTTGAGTGATACTAATCAAGGATCAAGAGGATAATTAATTAAAATTGTCAGTAATTTAAATTAATTATCGGACATTCGATATCTTAAACACGGGGAGATGGGCGACTCATAATAGATGGAGCCCATATGAAAATATGGGGGTTGGTGAGAAAGTTTAATGAGATGCTTTAGTGGAATGGATCTCCATTAATGGATCGGGTTTGAATCCATTAGCGGGCCAAGAACCAATTCCTCCTCATGGTCCCTACCTTAGCCTTATAAATACCCATATGAGTCATGATACAAGGCTAATGAATCCCTGATTAATCCACATTAAAACCATATACCTCTCTCCCTAATCTCTCTCCTAGGGCAACCCCATGCGCCGGCGATAGAGGAGGAAGAAGGAGGAGAATCCTTCGGCTCTCCACCACATCAGCTCCTCCTCTTTCGCGTGGAGACTCTGCCAGGTCTAGGAGAGATTAGCGGGTGGTAGAAGGAAGGGAGAAGATCCACCGGTGGCAACCCTTCACCCGGTTTTGTGGCGCCAACTGTGAGGAAGGGAATATTGATTCTCTTCCTCTCCTTCTTCCCGTGTTTCTTCTTCCTTCTTCATCTTCACTTCTCCCTTGGCATGCGTAAGCAAGGAGCAAGGGAGAGGGGAGGTCAGCGGCCGGAAAACGGGGAGGTTCTCTCCCAAGTTGGCGCCAGTGGCATTGAAGAGAGTGGCTAGGGTTTCGGGGGTTTTAGGAAGAAGAAGTGTTAGTGATATGAGAGAAGTGTCCTAAGACAATCGCCTTATGATTGTAATCATTTATTTTAATAAGTGAATATTCATTATTTGAGTATACATGTTTGTGTATTTGATTGAGATCTTAAACTCATTTACTTAATGCCCGCAATACAATTCACAGCATGAGAGAATTTTTGATGAATTCACAACTAGTGATTATCTCTACATGTGCAATTGTGAAGTATTGAAATTGTCCCTAGTCAATGAATTGATAAATACGGACACTATCAATTCTATTGAGACTAGCATGGGTTATTCTCTAATCAGCTGATTCTCACTGGCTGGTGACATTGAGATGTCCGGAGATAAACATGAATGCTAGTTAAGGGAACTAGTTCATTGGAGTGACTGGTTGTAAAACTTTATATGGTAGTCTACATATAGATATGTCAGTGAAGTTCTTACTGCAGCTTAAGTACGATGTTCCTTTGACTTGTGGTGTTCAAGTCATCTTGGTCATGGAGACTTATACTTTGACATCTTAAGCAAGCATCTCCAAGGAGGTATGGACCCAGGATGATTGAGTATAAGCCGAAGTGCCCGAAGATGTTTGAACAGCCTACAAAGGATTCACCACTCCTTGCGAGGAGATGTATACCCGAGGCCTATCATCGGATTGTTACTTGAAGCCTCTGGCTAGAGCATGACATGTTCAGAGTATGAATCTCTTATATACATGAGAGTAATTAGAATCCGTAGGACGAGAAAACGTTACTTAGGCTAGGTGTGATGTAGTCAGCCTATTGGGGACTGACACACATAGACTATGTCCTGAACCAAGTGGGTGTAAGATGGTAAAGGGAATGGGGCACGATTTATTATAGCTGCTGAAGGGTTTCAGAATTATTTCTGAGGTCAACCGTTGATCTTTCGATTAATTGGGGATCATGATGTACTACTAGGTGCCATTCATGATCGTTCTATAATTAATTGATTAATTATAGACGGCCAACATAAATCGAAAGCCTATTTAGTCACACGCAATATGAGTAATCTGAGGGATTTAAAACGAATTGAAAATTAGATTTTTCAATCAAGAGAGATTAAGTTTGGTTGAGCCAAACGATAAGTTATATCTGAATTTTTCAGAGACGCATCGGAAGTGTAAAATGGCTAAAGTCTTTTGAAGACTTAATAGATGAATTAAATAAGTTTAATTTATTGGGGCTTGGCTTGGATGGGCCGGCCAAAGCGGGCCTCCATCCTCTTTGCTTGGTCGGCCACAACAAAGGGAGAGAACCAAGTTTTTGGTTCAATTTATAAAATAAACCAAGTGTGGTTTGTTTTATAAAATTATGGATGATATAAATTTTTATATAATAAACCAAGGTTTGGTTTATTTTTCATGGAAATTAAAATGAATCATGGATCGGTTTATTTTATAAAATCAATCATGGATTGATTTACCATGATAAGGAAATTTATTCCATAGGAGAGAAGAGACTTGATTGATTTTTTATCATGAATTAAAATATGATTTTATATAAAATCAAACTTGGCATGATGGAATAAGTTATTCCATATTTGAGAGGCTTGATGGTTGAGAGGCCACTATATAAAGGACCCAAGGCAAGGCTTGGGTGATAATCGGAAAGATGAAGGCATAGGCTCTCTCGCTCTCTTTCTCTCCTTCTCTTCTCCCCTTCTTGCCGTGCGCCAACCAACCCCAAGAAGGAGCACCAGCCGGCCGCCCCTGCCCTTTCCCTGCCGACCACCACCTGCTGCCGGAGAAGGAAGCTCCGGCCTTCTCTTGGTCGGAAGAAGGTGCTGCCGGAATTAGAGTTTGCCGCATGGATCCTTTTGCCGCAAGCCTCTTCTTTTGCTTCGCCGGAATTTTGATTCCGGCCATCCTTTTGTGGTTAGTCTTCCGACTTCTCTCTTGGTTTTTCTTGTCGCGTTCTCGAAGAATCTAGTAGTTCTCGAGAACACGAAGCTCGTGGCTTTGCGAAGTCATCCCGAAGATACTCGGCGTGGACGCGAATAGAGGCGGAGCTTCCAAGGGACGCTTACGGTTGGATCTCGTCCCTTCCTTCGAGTTACGCGAGGTAATATGTAAATTTGTTTACGTTTCTATAAAATTTTAAATATATGATCATGTCTACATAAGATAAAATTGCATACTTAAATGTGTGGTTAAATAATTTGAGAAATTATTTATGTTAAACCTTCCGCTGCACGTAATTAATTTTTAAAAATTACGAACCCGCATCCATGTCAACATGCACCCGGTCCCAACAGTGGTATCAGAGCCGAGGTTTGTGTTCGACATAATCATATAATTGTTTTGCAGAAAGCTTTATCATGATCTCAATTTTGGAAAATTTTCAATTATGGAAACTTTCCAATTATGGTAAATTTTCGATTTAGGAATTTTAAAGTTTGGAAATCCTCTTGAAATTTTGCAAACTTTTGAAATATCTCTGTTTCTAAAATTTTATGATAATTGTGAAAACTTTCCAATTTTGGAAATTTCCTATTTTGGAAATTTTCCAATTTTGGAAAAATGTAAGTTTTCTTTGTACAGAAACTTACAATTATTCTGAAAACCTTTTAATTTTGGAAACTTTCCATTTATGGAAAGCTCGCAATTTTGGGCACTTTCTTTCAAGAATGTCTAGACAAATTATGGGAATATTAATTGGCATTTAAATTTATAATTGGAAATTAAATTATTTACAAAATTCTTTATTTTGGATTGAGTCTCGGGGAGCCGTCCAATTTACAGTTAGTTGTTATAATTAAATTTCCTAAATTGAATTTAAACTGTCAAATGCTTATTTTGGATTGAGCCTCGGGGAGCCGTCCAAATTAAGTTATTGATATTAATTTTCCATAAATAAAATATGTGATCAAATCTTGGAAATTTTTGAGGTGATTCTCAAACGATAATTTCCTTATTTGATTTATGAGGTGATGCTCTTACATATTATTGTCTCAAAAATTAATTAGGAAAATTGTTTCCTATAGAGTATATTTCCTTAAATAAGATTTTCATGAAAATAATATGTGGTTGAATTAAGGGAATCTGTCTCTTAATTTAATAAGATTTGATTTAGAGAAATCAAAGTCTTAAACATATTATTTCCGAAATTGATTATGATAATTCAGGAAATTGTTTCCCAAAACAATTCCTTGAATAAAGTATGAAATTAGAATTAGAAAATCCGGTTCCTAATTCAATTAATGAGATTTGTTAAATTAAGTCACATACATACTTTATTAAGGAAATCGTTAGAACATGACATAATTATATGTTATGAATGTGCATAAAAGAAAAGGATGAGACCCAAAACCCCTTACAAAATATTAAGGCCAACACCTTCCATTAATATGGTTAGAACCGGAGTTTTGTTTCTCGTTTGGGTTGATGGACACATCCATGCCCGGCTTCAACCTCAACATTTTCAAACCATGGAATTAGTTTATTATTAATATAGTTGGAGTCAGAGGTCAATCCTTAGTTTTGGTTGTTGGACAAACCAAGCCTGACTAAACGGTTGAATGAGCTCCAACCATATTAAAACTATTTCTTGATTAATGGGTCAGCCTTAAGCTTGGAGCATCGATTTGTTGTGCCACAGCCAAGGTCGATGTAAAGAGAGGTGCAGTTGGGTGCTATGTATATTGTTGCATACTTGTTAATGAGTTAACAACCCAATGATTTATGTAAACATTCAATTAGTTGATAGCATAATGTGATAGTTACATATGTATAATATGTAATCGGTATAATTACCTACCTTCATAGCTAAGAATAACTTGATGGACTCTAGCCATGGTTGATCTTATCTATGGTTGGATATCAACCTATTTGGAGTGTTCCTACAATCTCCCGAATTGATAAATAGGGTTATTCAATTCGAAAAATAAATAGGATTTAATTAATGTATATTGATGCATTCTTTATCATTCTCATCACATAACCTCAATTTGAATTTCTAGGATAATCACCTGATCATGTCTTCTCTGAATTTGCGTTCCATTTTGGACACCAATAAGCTTACTGGGCCAAACTTCATGGACTGGCTTCGAAACCTGAGGATAGTGTTGGTGCTGAAAGCACCCAAGTCAAACCTGTGTTTTGATAATGGCAACAGGGTTCAAAAGTTAAGTCTTACTTGTTTTCTAACAAGTCACTCTAGTGTGCAGGAAAAGCCCTAGCGAAGGACTGCTAGGCACTGGCGAAGGAATGCCAGAGTAAAAGCCCTAGCGAAGGACTGCTAGGCACTGGTGAAGGAATGTCAGAGTAAAAGCCCTAGCAAAGGACTGCTAGGCACTGGCGAGGGAATGCCAGGTCGCAAAGCCCTAGCGAAAGACTGCTAGGCACCGGGCGAAGGACAGCTCGGCATCCAAGCCTTGGCAAAGGACCACCAGGCAAAAGTCCAACCAGAGGAACGGTTGGCATCAGGTAAATTCTCCCGAGAGGAGTAGGTGAGGACGCGTTCCCCGTCGAGGGAACAGTAGGCATCGGTTCGACCTAGGGCTCCATTTTGGAGACTCAAAGTCAAAACCAAGACAGCTAAGGCTGTATAAACTAACCACTTAATGTTTTGTTGTGTTTTGGACTAACCCTGGATGCAGGACCAAAGGAACGAGTGTCTGCAACTCAGAGAGCCTCAAAGGAGTGAGGCAACAGCTGACCAGGGCGCCCGGAGTGTCCCGGGCGCCCCCAAGGTGAACACAAAACACGCAAACAAGAAGCGCGCTTCGACAGTACAACCTGCGGGCGCCGCCGTGCTCCCGGGTGCCCCCGCTGCTCCCGGGCGCCCCCAGCGTCCCAGGCGCCCCCAGCGTCCCGGGCGCCCCCAATGCCAGCTACCGAAGCACACCCTCGCTAAGCCAAGAAGATGGAGTTTTGACCCGGTCAATCCGAGCACCCCGAGCGCTCCGGGCGCCCCGGTCAAACCTGATCCCGAAGGTAAAGGGATCAGATGTTGACCGAGCATTATGCGGATCAACTGCCACGTGGGGGGGCACCCTCGACGGTCCGAGCGCCCCCAGGCCCTATATAAAGGGCCCTCGACCCCAAGCTTCAAAAACAACTTCCAGTCAACGCTTCTACGCTCTTCTGCTCTCGCGCTTCACCCCGGAATCCTTCCAACTCGAGCCGACGACGTCCTGCTGCTCCGAAAAAGTCGATCTACCTCGGACGTCGGTAAAAGAGCTATTTAAGTTTACTGTACTGAATTCTGTAATAATCTTTTGTAAACTATTTGCGCCTCATATAGAATTGCCCAAAGTAAACGGTCAACGACCGTGGGCCTTGGAGTAGGAGTCGACCCAGGCTCCGAACCAAGTAAAATCGACCGTGTCTCTGTGTGATTTTGTTTTTATTAATTTCCGCTGCGTACTTGCTCTAAGTGTTTCCGAAAAATGATTTCCGATATTCACCCCCCCTCTATCGGTTTTCTCAATCCAATAAGTGGTATCAGAGCGGGGAAGTTCAAACTTGGTGCAACCACCAGTTTGAAATTTTTTTCGGATTTTTATTTTCTTTTTCTCATTCGAATTTTCTTTAAATATTTCGTTCGAATTTTCTTTTTCCCGTTAATCGAGGTTGGTGCAACACCCCTCGCTATTTCATTTTATTCATCCCGCACTACTAATCCAAGACCTAGTCTTGGAAAAAAAATTTTTGTTAGTTTTCTGTTTCAGATTAAATGGCCATGCAAGAAGGATTTAGCACCGCCAGACCTCCACTTTTCAGTGGAGAAGACTTTTCCTACTGGAAAAGTCGAATGGAGGTCCACCTGAAAACTCAGGTGGACATGTGGATCATCATCCAGTCCGGACTGGAGATCCCCAAAAACGCCGAAGGAGTACCGCAGACCTACTCAGAATGGGACAACGCCCTAAAGCGCAAAATTGAAGCCAATGCAAAGGCGACCCAGACTCTCCAATGCTGATTAACAAAAGAAGAGCTGAATCGGGTAGGCCCCTTCAACAGTGCAAAGGAGCTGTGGGCAAAGCTGATCGAACTGCATGAAGGAACGTCAGACACCAGGATCAATAAGAGGGATCTGCTCCTGAACAAACTCTACACCATCAAGATGGCCGACACTGAAACAGCAGCCCAACTCCACGCACACATACAAGAATTGATGAACGGTCTTCACACTATAGGTCACAAGGTCGAAAACCGTGACCTAATAAGGTATGCCCTAAACGCTTTCCCTAGAAATACCTTGTGGGCATCTATGGTAGATGCATACAAGGTCTCAAGGGATCTTTCAAAAATTAAATTAGACGAATTATTTTCCGAATTAGAACTGCACGAACAAACTAACTCCAATATGGTCGAGAAAGGAATTGCCTTTTTTGCAGGAAAAACTGGAAGATTGACAAAGAAGAAAACTCAACCTGAACCCGAGTCTAACTCAGACTCAGACGCAGAAGACGAAGAAGGAGATCAATCTGAGCTGGTCCGACTGGCCTGAAGCTACTATAAAAAATTGAAGAACCAAGCCAACACACGGAGGACAAGCCGAAGAAAGGACGAACCAGCTGAACCAGCAAGTGACAAACACAAGCCCAATGTAACCTGCTACGAGTGCAAGAAAAAGGGCCACTACAAGTCAGAGTGTCCTAACCTAAAGGAGACTAAAAAGACAAGAAGAAAGAAAGCACTGGAAGCAACCTGGGACGAATCTTCCTCAGAAGAAGAAGAAGAAGCATCCCAGTCCAACCATCTAGCCCTGACCACCTCAGAAGAAGTCGAGACCGAATCAGAATCAGAACAGGACGACGACAAACTAACCTTCTCAGAGGATGGCGAAATCAAGGTGAGTGGTTTTAATAGAATTCAGTTAAACGATTTAATTTCATATCTTTCTCGAGATTTGGCGAAAGCTAAACTCCGAATCGAGTCCCTCCGACAGGAAGTAAAACTCCTGAAAGAGGGAGCTGACTGTAAATCATTAACCGAGAACGTTCAAGAAGGAACTCCTACTCAAGTTGAAAAACTTGAGAAATAAAACTCCTCCCTGAAAACTCAGGTTAAAGATCTTAGAGCGGTCTTAGAACGATTTACTTCTGGTTCCAAAAATCTTGATATGTTTCTTGGAAAACAGAAGTCCGTTCTAAATCAATCCGGACTTGGCTACAGAACCAAATCCCGACAAAGATCGTATTTTGCTGTACTGAATCAGTCCAGAAGTAAAGTTCAGGCATGGGTACCTAAACTGTGCCTGAACAAACCAACTCGATCAAATCAGTATTGGATCCCCAAGGACAAGATTCACATCTTGCCTAATTATTATCGTGGCTATAGTCCAGGGGGAGCCAAATTAAAAACTATTTTTATTGTCAAATAGAATTTAATACTTGCAATTTGCCTGATTGATTGTTTATTTAAATTTCTGCAATTTACCATGCTTAGACTTAGGTTAGTATAAGGACAGAACAAACTTAACTGAAACTTGAAAACATAGTATTGGGTGGAGGTGAGATGATAGTACGCTAGGGAAACCAATTCTAATAAGATCAAGTTCACTTGGTCTCTTTAGACTGGTGAAACTAGTCGAAGCTACCGATCCAAAATCCAAACTAGTTAGACCAGAACTTTTTCAAAGATTAATTTTGAAAATGAAACTTCATTAAACGGCTTTGTCAAGGAAAGGGTTGATGATCCAATAAGGCTACGGCCAAAGAAGGCCTAGTGCCTCGCCAAGACCTGGAAGCCAATTTTTGAGTTTCAAATTCAAATTACTTTTTGTAAAATTCAAATCTAACACAATTTTCAGTTAAGTATAGATTCAAACATCTCCTATCAAAATAAATTGAAATGTTTTCAAAAATTAATTAAGATTTTCAAAATAAATCATGGCTTTCAAAATAATTTTACTTAACAAAACCTGTCTCACAAAACCTATAAGGCTAACGTGATTGAAAACCCTAGATTTGGATGAGACAGACTAGTCAATGAAAATCAATTTAAGTTATACCTAACTCAAATTGGATCTAAATCAATAAAACTCTTTATGTGTAGGAACATAAAGATTTGGACCAATGGATGTTGGATAGCGGTTGCTCCAGACATATGACTGGAGATAAATTGAAGTTCACCAAACTCAAGCTCAAGAACCTAGGCTCAGTAGCATTTGGCAACAATGCTACACTCAAGGTAATTGGGTCAGGTAATATTAAGCTTAAATCTAACTTTATTATTAAGAAAGTTCTTTTGGTTGATAACTTCAATTTTAACCTGCTTAACATAAGTCAGTTATGTGATTCTAGTTACATAGTCACCTTCAACAATTCTAACTACCTAATTAGAAATGTACAAGACTCAAAAATCATGCTTAAGGGCACTAGGAAAAATAATGTATACACTATAAACCTTCCCCTAGTACCCAAATATATGTTAACTCAGTTAGAACAATCGAACCTCTGGCATAGGAGATTAGGTCATACCAATTTGAGAACTATCTCAAAAGTCACCCAACTTGGCCTAATCAAAGGTATCCCCAAAATTAAAAATAATGAAAACCTAATATGTGAATCATGTAATCAAGGTAAACAAACCAAATCTAATCACAAATTAATTCAATCTGACCTAACTCAAACCACACTTGAGCTCCTGCACCTTGACCTATTTGATTCACATGGAGCCAAGTCACTAAGCGGGAACCGATACTGCTTAGTAATAGTTAATGATTATTCTAGGTTTACCTGGGTCAGGTTTCTAAGAACCAAAGATGAAACCTTAAAACTATTTAATGATTTCTGTAAATTGATTGAAAATCAAAACGATACTAAAATTAAAAGACTTAGGAGTGACCACGGGGGAGAATTTGAAAATCAACGGTTCGAGGAATTCTGTAAGGTCAATGGGTATTTACATGAATTTTCATGTCCAAGAACATTATTCTAGCTTGTTCCACAACTCATATGTATTCTTATATTCCCCTACATCACTCAAAATATTATTAGGCAAAATATTTACTAAAATACCAATTACCTTTTCATTTGCCGTAGCTTGTTCTTGTTGCTCCTTAGTCCAATACCTAGGTTGGAGCTTCTTCCCATGCTTGTCCTTAGGAATTTCGAATGGCTCCTCTATTGTCATCACGCACTCCCACTCCATTACGAGCCATGTCTTCATCCTAGCTCTCCAATATGTAAAATCTTCGTGGTCATATGTTGGTGGTGAGTTGATGTCATCCCCTAGCTTATCCTCCATCGTTTTCCCTCTAGCTTTGCTTTGCTCCCTTGGCGGTTATTCCAATTAAGAGCGGTCCTAGCTCTGATACCACTTGTTGGATCGATCCGGTTGCTAGAGGGGGGGGGGTCAATAGCACTTTTTTGAATCTTCTTCCTACGTTGTTAGTGCGCAAGTGGAAATACAAAGTAAAAAATAAAACTAACTACAAAGAATACTCACGATTTACGTGGTTCAGAGATACACTCCTACTCTACAGCTGCCCATAAGGTGGGCGATCCCTAATCCGTCGGTGGATGACTCCCCGGTGAGCCTCCAGCTAGATCGCGTAGCTCCTTGTGGGTGGAGAAACCTCTCCACAAACTCTGGACACTACCTAAGATCACTAGGCTACTAACTTACTCTAACCAAGTAAGTTTCGCCAAGAGAAAGTAGCATGAAACAAGCTCCTTTAAATAAAGCTCAAGTCTTGAAACAGCCGCTACCAGTCAACTGCCCCTGGGGCAGTCGACTGGTCCCACCCAGATTCAACCGTTATAGTACAACGTTCGAATCCAGCAACTGTTCCAGTCGACACCAGTCGACTGCTCCCAGAGTAGTCAACTGGTCCCTTAACTAAGCCTAGGGTTACACTCCCCGAGTACATTTCACTCTGCACTCGAACCCTCTTAGCCTAGTTCCCGAGTACAACGACTCACACTAGGACCCTCACAACCTGGTCGACTCTTCACCAGCAGCCTCGACTGTTGCCTTCACGCCCTCTTCATCTTCGGCCCTCGTCCCTCGGATACGCACGCAAGCCTCCAACTTGCCTCCATGCCATCCTTCACGTACGCCTCAAAGTCCACGTCCCTCGGCTCATCGTCCCTGCTATCCACGGTCCCTCGGATGTGCACGCAAGCCTCCAGCTTGCCTCCATGCCATCCTTCACTTGAAGACATCAACCAAGTCCATGTGTACCTGTACACCTGCACACTCATGTACACATATTAGTCTAACAACAAATCCTAACTTAACCATATTGACCACACACATCAAAACCCTATGATCCTCCAGATCATATTAGGGTCGATTACCCTAACATCTTAGCATGGAAAACTCCACGAAAGGTTTTCTACCATTCAGGCATGGAGTTCCTCTATCTAAGGAGATGTGTCCTAAAACATCAAAGGAGATAGAGGAGATGAAGGCAGTTCCTTATGCATCAGCTATAGGAAGCCTCATGTATGCTATGTTGTGTATGAGACCAGATATCTGCTTTGCCGTGGGCATGATTAGCAGATATCAGAGTAACCCTGGACAGGGGCATTGGACTGTGGTAAAGCATGTTCTAAAGTACCTGAGAAGGACTAGGGATTATATGCTGGTTTATCGGGCAGACCAATTACTCCCTGTGGGTTATACGGATTCAGACTTCGAGTCAGAAAGGGACAAAAGTAAGTCTACCTCGGGGTATGTGTTTACATTAGGAGGTGGAGCCATAGTATGGAGGAGTGTCAAGCAGAAATGCATGGCGGACTCCACCATGAAAGCTGAGTATGTGGCAGCCTCAGGAACTTCATGATGCGATTCCTGGTTTGCCCAGAGCTATCACAATTTATTGTGATAATAGTGGTACAGTTGCAAACTCGCATGAGCCCATAAGATGAGTAAACACATAGAGCGCAAGTACCACCTGATACGAGAAGTTGTAAAGCGAGGAGACGTTGTTGTCACCAAGATTGCATCAGAGGACAACCTGGCAGATCCTTTCACTAAGGCCCTACAACGATTGCTTTTGATAGGCATGTGGAGGATATGGGAGTCAGATGTATGGCACTGTGAGGACATCAGAGTCTTTTAATATAAGTGGGAAATTGTTAGGATGTATACTAAAAATCTTGCCTTTTGTATAAGACATCTACAATTTAAAAGAGAATCATAAGATCATTGATTGCATGTTTATATTAGTATGTGCAAAATGTCTAATACTTTACACTGTAGATAACATGGTGTGTGGTGTCGCACGGAGGATCATGTTATCAGTTCCTTGTAGAGTATAAGTAGAGGCTCACAATTGATATGGAGTTGGACAAACCATCGGGATGGTTATAGTGAAATTTGGTGTTGGTTTATTTTGACCATATAATTACACTAGTGCACTTTGTGTGCATTGAGCAGGACCGACATAGAGGTGATCCAATTTATACTGACTTTATAATTAGATCATTCCTCAATTTATTATGGAGTACATGCTCTGAATCCCGATATAATAATGGGAACATGTACTTAGTATTTATTTTTAGATTTACCAATGCGTGAGATTTATTTTGTTAAATCGATAGGCCCGGTAAATTGGAAAATAATATTATTTATGTGGTGTGTTGTTGATTATAGATGGAAACCGTGTCCTGGTGAGTCGCGATGGTGATGCCTCCTTGATGAGCTCATAAGGTTCATCATGTTAAATCTTGCAAGTGGACTTGGTCTAACATGATGATAAGGATGAGTGGTACTAATCAAGGAATTAGATGTTGAATAATTAAAATTGTCAGTAATTTAAATTAATCAATGGGCATTCGATATCTTAAACACGGGGAGAAATTGTACTCATAATAGGTGGAGCCTATATGTAAATAAGGGAGTTGGTGAGGTAGTTCAATGAAGAGCCTTTAGTGGAATGGTTTTTCATTAATGGATCGAGCTTTGATCCATTAGGTGGCTAAGATCCAACTCCTCCTCATGGTTCCTATTGTAGTCCTATAAATACCCGAAGGTGTCATGAAACCAAGGTAATCCAACACACAACAAATCCGGGGTCTCTCTCTCCTATTCTCTCTTCCTCTCCCTCTCTCCTGGGGTTGAGCGGTGCCGGTGGAGAAGAAGAAGAGGAGTTCGGTTGGGAAGAGAAGAAAGCTTGGTCTTCCTCTTGTTCCCTTCCTCTCTTCTCCCTCTCTTGTGTGAGCACGATAAAGGAGAAGACAAGAGGTTGGCCGGCAGCAAGGAGTGCCTTCATGCGGCGCCGGCGGTGAGGAAGAAAAGGAGAGGGACCGGCGGGTTATGAGAAGAGGAAGAGACTTTGATGTAGACCAAGGAGCTGTTCATCAAGACCGGGTTAAAATCGCAAGAGATCATTTGTCACTTCCTGAAGGGCCAATTACAAGACTTCAAGCAAAGCGTTTCAAGGAAGCACTAAACGGGCTAATCCAAGAACAATGGCTTGGCTATGAGAAACGAGAAACCAAGTTAAGCCCAAGTACAAATCAAGGCTTAACCCATGTGATCGGTCTTATTCAACCATGACTCATCCCTTGCATGATGGTTGGAAAAGGGAATGAGAAAAGAAGTATGGAAACTTGGGATTTGGGGTTTCTAAGTTATTTAATTTCATGCATGCAAAAGTATGGAGACTTGGAGTTGTTTTTTGGGTTTCTAAGTGTTTAAATGCTTGCATGCACCATGGGTACTTGTATTTGTTTGCATGCATGCATATAGGTACTTTAGTTGCTTGCTCCCATTATATAAGGGAGAGAATTCCGAATTTGTAAGCACTTTGGTTTTGGTAAACATCCTAGTGAGGATTTTGTGATCTCTTGGTTCTTAAGGAAGCTTCTGAACTTATCGAGTCTATCTCGTGGCGTTCAACAACCGAAACTTATCACCATCCTGGTGTGGCGTTTCCTTCTTTCGTAGTCTTTGTTCGTGCCAGTCTTGGTTGCAGGTAAAGGCTCAAACTCTTGTCATCTTGTTCTTGGGGTTCTATCCATCTTTGTCTCGGGTTCTATCACGTCTGTTGGCGGGGTTCATATCATCTGGTATCAGAGCTTCGTTTCAAAAGGCAAGTGTTCAAATTATCTTTTCTTGCTGTTTGATATAGTGAAAAAAAAACAAAACAGAAAAAAAAAATTTAAAAAAAAATTCGTGGAAAAAAAATATATTCAAAAGAAGAAGAAGAAGTTGATGGTGCAAGTCAAGTTTCTTTGAACCCTTGAAGTAGTTTCACCTTCCATTTCTTTGTATTCGTCATCTTGTGCTCTTTCTTTTCTCTTAAAGTTTTTTTCCCATTTCTTAAAAATCGGTTGGATTACTCTGAATTGTCACATGATATTCTGATTTGCTCTCGAAGTTTGATTAAGAACTAAAGAGACACAATTGAGTGAAAAAAAAGAGAGAAGAGAGTGTGTGAGACCACTACTAGTGAGAGTCCCCAAATCTTGAGAACGCTAGAGGGAGTGCTTGTGAGGTTTCTTCTATTTTTTTGTAAAAATGTCCAACATTCCAGAGGATGATATAACTGAGAACGCTAGACAACTTCCAAATCTTCAATTGCAAGCATTAATGGGAGAAATGCAGCGTATGATGAGGGCGGAATTGGAGTCAATACATGAGAGGCTGGATCGAGTTGAAGCGGAAACCTTTAGGAGACATCAGCAAGGGTATCCTAATGGTCAACAGCAAAGACGTGCTCCGAGGGCTGAAATAGAAGAATAAGAGGAGTTGGAAGGATTTGGTGAACAAAATTACAATCGGGGTTGGAATGGTAATAGAGAAGAAAGGAGGGGCTATAGAGATCGGACTGAGCATAGGGAGGATCGGATTGGTGGAAATAGAAGTGTTAATGACTTAGGAAGCGTAAAGATGAAGATTCCATCCTTCCAAGGTAAAAATGATCCAGAAATTTATTTAGAGTGGGAAACCAGGATAGAGATGGTGTTTGATTGTCATGAATTTTCAGAACATAAAAAGGTTAAGTTAGCTGCCATTGAATTCACTGATTATGCTATTGTGTGGTGGGATCAAGTAGTTATGAACCGGCGATGAAATGGAGAGCGGCCTGTGTCCAATTGGGAGGAAATGAAGATGCTCATGAGAAAAAGATTTGTACCCAGTCATTACTATAGGAGTTTATATCAGAAGTTGCAAAGGGTATCCCAAGGCACAAAAAGTGTGGATGAGTATTTTAAGGAGATGGAGGTTTCCATGATACGAGCTAATGTGGATGAAGATCGAGAATCCACAATGGCTAGGTTCTTGCATGGTTTAAATACAGAAATTACTGATATTGTTGAATTGCAACATTATGTTGAGTTGTCTGACATGGTACACCAAGCAGTAAATGTAGAGGAACAACTAAAGAGGAAGAGGCTTACTAGAAGGGGACAACCAGTGACTAGCAACAATACATGGAGGGCAGCCCCAAAACAAGAGGAACAGTTACAAAGCAAACCAAAATTTGAACTCTTCAAGAAGCCCAAACCAACAACATCCATAACCCCAGGTATTAGCGAGTCCACTACTTACAAAACTCGTGATATCAAGTGTTTCAAATGTCAGGGGCGTGGTCACATTGCTAGCCAATGTGTGAACAAAAGGGTGATGGTTATCAATGCCCAAGGGGAGCTTGAATCAAAAGATGAGGATGAAGTTGCTGAAGAAGTACCACAAACGGAGGACAAAGATGATGAGTAACATGCTATTGTTGGAGACTTATTGGTGGCGAGACGAGTTCTAAGTTTACAAGCTAAGGAGGAAGACGGTAATCAACGGGAAAACTTATTTCATACTCGTTGCTTTGTGAATGATAAGGTTTGCAGTGTTATTATTGATGGAGGAAGTTGCACCAATGTGGCAAGCACTGAGTTAGTGGAGAAATTGTCGCTACCGACCCTGAAACATCCATGTCGCTATCGACTACAGTGGTTGAACGATTGCGGGGAAATCAAAGTGACAAAGCAAGTCTTGGTATCAATTGCTATTGGCAAATATGAAGACGAGTTGTTATGTGATGTGGTTCCCATGCATGCATGTCATCTTTTGTTGGGAAGACCTTGGCAATTTGATCGGAAGGTAACTCACGACGGGCTCACAAATAGGTATTCTTTTACTTTGAAAGGACAGCCTATTTCGCTTGTACCCTTGACTCCACGACAAGTTATGAAGGATCAACTAAAATTACAAAGAGCCCATGAAAAGAAGAAAGAAATAGAAAATTTAAAAAAGAGAGAAAAAGAAAGTGGGAAAAGGAGAGACAAGGAAGATGTGGGAAAAGAAATTGAGTGGAAAGAATCAAAGGGAGTTGAGAAAACTGCAAAAAAGAAAGAGAAAAACTTTTATGCAAAAAAAAAGTGAATCAAAAGAGCTTTGTTCTCAAATCAGCCACCTCTTATACTTTTGTATAAGGAGACACTTTTGAGCACTAACGATCTTAACAATTCTTTGCCAAGTGTTGTTGTTTCTCTTTTACAGGATTTTGCGGATGTTTTTCCCGAAGAGGTTCCACCTGGCTTGCCTTCGATTCGAGGCATTGAACATCAAATCAACCTTATTCCTGGTGCATCAATCCCAAATCGACCTGCATATAGAAGCAACCTGGAGGAAACAAAGGAACTCTAAAGGCAAATTGGCGAACTATTAGAGAAGGGGCATGTTCGAGAGTGCCTAAGTCCTTGTGTTGTTCCAGTGTTACTAGTTCCTAAGAAGGACGGCACATGGAGGATGTGTGTGGATTGCCAAGCCGTCAACAACATAACGGTAAAATATCGTCACCCAATTCCTAGACTTGATGATATGCTTGACGAATTGCATGGATCTTGTGTGTTCACAAAGATAGATCTTAGGAGTGGATATTATCAGATTAGGATGAAGGAAGGTGATGAATGGAAGACTGCTTTTAAGACCAAACATGGCCTATATGAATGGTTAATAATGCCTTTTGGATTAACTAATACTCCTAGCACTTTTATGCGTTTAATGAACCATGTTTTACGTGCTTTCTTAGGAAGATTTGTAGTTGTGTATTTTGATAATATTTTGATTTATAGCAAAAATCTGGAAGAGCATGTTATACATTTAACATCTGTATTAAGTGTGCTCAAGGAAGAGAAGCTCTTTGCCAACCTCAAGAAGTGCACTTTTTGTACAGAGAGGGTTGTGTTTCTTGGGTTTGTTGTTAGTTCTAAAGGGGTTGAGATGGATGAAGAAAAGGTGAAAGCAATCCAAGTATGGCCAACACCTACAACAATCAGCCAAGTAAGGAGTTTCTATGGATTGGCCAGCTTCTATCGACGATTTGTGCAAGATTTTAGTAACATTGCAGCTCCTCTTACTAACGTCATTAAGAAAAATGAGTCCTTTAAGTGGGGAGAGGAGCAAGAGAAAGCATTCAACACCTTGAAAGAAAAGCTAAGTTCGGCTCCTTTATTGATTCTACCTGACTTTTCTAAAACATTTGAAATCGAATGTGATGCTTCTGGTATTGGTATAGGTGCTGTGCTTATGCAAGAACGGATACCCATTGCTTACTTCAGTGAGAAGTTGAGTGGGGCAGCTCTCAACTATCCAACGTATGACAAAGAGTTGTACGCATTGGTAAGGGCATTGGAGACGTGGCAGCATTACCTATGGCCAAAGGAATTTGTGATTCACACGGATCATCAGTCACTACGACATTTGAAAGGGCAGCACAAATTGAATAGACGCCACGCAAAATGGTTAGAGTTCATTGAAACATTTCCTTATCTGATCAAATACAAGCAAGGAAAAGAGAATGTGGTAGCTGATGCTTTATATCAAAGGTATGCTTTACTTTCCACGTTAGATGCGAAATTACTTGGATTTGAATACATCAAGGACTTATATGCCAATGATACTGATTTTTCTGATGTGTTCAAAGCATGTGAGAAAGTTGCATTTGGAAAATTCTATAGGCATGATGGATTTTTATTTCGAGGAAATAGATTGTGTGTACGCCTATGTTCATTGCGTGAATTGTTTACTAGGGAAGCCCATAGTGGTGGATTGATGGGGCATTTTGGTGTCACTAAGACTTTAGGAGTTTTGCAAGATCATTTTTTTTGGCCTCATATGAAACGTGATGTAGAGAAGATTTGTGAGAAGTGTATCACTTGCAAATAAGCTAAATCTAAGTTGAAACCACATGGATTATATACTCCTTTGCCTATACCCAATGAACCCTGGACTGATATTTCAATGGACTTTGTATTGGGATTACCCCGGACTAAGAGGGGAAGGGATTCAATTTTTGTTGTGGTAGATAGGTTTTCTAAGATGGCTCATTTCATTCCATGTCATAAAACCAATGATGCATCCCATATAGCTGATTTGTTCTTTAAAGAGGTTGTTAGGATACATGGCATGCCTAGGACCATTGTCTATGATCGAGATGCAAAATTTTTGAGTTACTTTTGGAAGACTCTGTGGGGAAAATTGGGGACTAAATTATTATTCTCTACTACTTGTCATCCCCAAACCGATAGACAAACTGAAGTTGTTAATCGTACTTTATCCTTCTTACTTCGTGCCATCATCAAGAAGAATTTGAAAACATGGGAGGATTGTCTACCGCATGTTGAGTTTGCATACAATAGAAGCATACATTCTGCAACTCAATTTTCTCCATTTGAAGTTGTTTATGGATTCAATCCTTTGTCACCAATAGATTTGATTCCTCTACCTTTAAGTGAGCATGTCAACTTAGATGGAAAGAAGAAGGCTGAATTTGTGAAGCAAATTCATGAACAAGCATGCTTGAATATTGAGAGAAGGACCAAGCAATATATACAACAAGCTAACAAAGGCGCAAGAAAGTTGTGTTTGAAACAGGAGAGTGTGTTTGGTTGCACCTACGGAAGGAGCGATTTCCAGAGAAACGACGTTCTAAACTCCTACCTCGAGGTGACGGGCCATTTCAAGTGATAGAACGCATCAATGATAATGCCTACAAACTTGAATTACCAGGTGAGTATGGTGTGCATACTACTTTTAATGTTGCTGATTTGTCCCCATTTGATGTAGGTGATGATTTGAGGGCAAATCCTTTTCAAGAGGGGGAGAATTGTAGGGTTTTTCGGGCCACGAAAACCGCTTTTTCGTGTCGCGGAAACCCCGAAAGCCCCAATAGAAAGGATCCGAGCGAAGAAAGCCATTTCAAAAATTACGAGTGCTCGTTTACATGCTTCAAAACCTGATCTACTCCTAGATCTAAAGAGGGATAAACATTTTACCTTTGATGCGTGCCCCGTTTAATCCCGTTCGCTCCTTTTGGATGTCGAATCTCTAGGACGTCAAGTGTCGTCCCTCTAGAAGTATCCACGCGAACAAAAGTAGATGGATGAAATCCTTTAGGTGTGCTAGCACCTTGTAGGATTCGGCCAAGAGGAGAAGAAGAAGAAGAACTCCAACAATTGGAGAGGAAGAAGAGAAGACACACTTAGAGGAAAAATGAAACAAAACCCACTTTTGTTCTTCCATGGTGGCCGGCCACTTAATGGCCATTAATGGCCATTAAGTGGCCGGCCATAATGGCCACTAATGGCCATTAGGTGGCCTTCCTTAACCCCCTTTCAATTTGAATTCAAATTCAAATGGGGGGGAAACCAAGCCAAGTCATCACTTGGTCAAGTCAAGGTGAGGTGGCCTTTTGGTCAAGTCAAACTTACCTTTTATGGAATTTCCATATTTAGTCAAGTCAAACTTGACTCCATTTCTTCTCCCATGTCAAGTC
Organism: Boesenbergia rotunda; assembly: GCA_024364735.1. Classification (NCBI taxonomy): domain Eukaryota; kingdom Viridiplantae; phylum Streptophyta; class Magnoliopsida; order Zingiberales; family Zingiberaceae; genus Boesenbergia; species Boesenbergia rotunda. The sequence goes on along the minus strand of JAGFNQ010006200.1, from coordinate 7,768 downwards.
TAACTTGAAGTGGAACCAAGTCAAGTCAAACTTGATTTGGATTTGGGTCAAGTCAAACTTGCCTTTTATGGACTTTCCATATTTAGTCAAGTCAAACTTGACTCCATTTCTTCTCTCATGTCAAGTCTAACTTGAAGTGGAACCAAGTCAAGTTAAACTTGATTTGGATTTGGGTCAAGTCAAACTTGCCTTTTATGGACTTTCCATATTTAGCCAAGTCAAACTTGACTTCAATTTTTCTCCATCTATTTGTTCTTTGCGTGTGACCCTATAGGTTCTTGTAACGTTGGCAATGCTTCTAACCTCTTAGAAACATAAGCAATGAGCGGTATCTAGCAACACATCATTGCTACCCAAGTTACAAGAATGTTGAGATCCAACATCACCAATGTGACTAATAATTGTGACCATCACAATATGTGACAATGTCCTTCTATCCTTGATATCTAGATTGATCTTTCATGAGGCATAGACCGTGTCATCCTCCAATCAATCTATGTGTCTTGAACTCCAAGTAGACTCACTATAATCAAATAAGCTCAATATCTCATATTGCCTTATTTGGGCATGGCCATGCACTTAGTGATCTCACTCTATCAAGACTATGATATCTCTCCCGTCATATAGGAGGGATAGATCCCATCTACATCACTCACATCCCTCCGCATAATTTGTTACATACCCAGTAATCGCCTTTATAGTCCACCCAGTTACGGGTGACGTTTGACGAAACCAAAGTACATAACTCCTTATGTAGGGAACTATGGTGACTTCAGGTCTAAGGACTAATAGTCATACTAATAGTCACATGAGAAAGTATATGACACTCATATAACGATCCATGATACTTTCTCATGGCGGGCCATTCAGTATACATTCTCTAATGTATACCCATGTGTCAACTTGATATCTCATATCCATGACTTGTGAGATCAAGTCATCATGTTGACCTACATGCTAGTCTGTATGCATTAACATTGTCCTTGAATGTTAATACTTGACTAGGAATAATTAAGAGTAGTGTTCTCTATATCATCTCACTATCGATTCAACTAATCGATTGATATAGATAAGAACCTTCTACTCAAGGACGTTATTATACTAAGTTATTTGACACCAATACACATAAGTACAATAACCATAAGAAATGCCTTTATATATAAGAAATATATATACAAGAATATGATACAATGAGTCCAAAAAGTAATCATCATATGATTGGCTCTAGGGCTCTCACTAACAATCTCCCACTAGCACTAGTGCCAATCGCTGTAGTATCTAATACCCAATGACCTAGTGTGACCATCATGCTTTATCTATGCCAAAGCCTTGGTCAAGGGATCTGCGACGTTAGCCTCTGTGGGTACTTTGCAAATCTTCACATCTCCTCGATCGATGATCTCTCGAATGAGATGGAATCGCCGTAGTATGTGTTTGGTCCGCTGGTGTGAGCGAGGTTCCTTAGCCTGCGCAATAGCTCCATTGTTGTCACAATAGAGCTGTACTGGGTCGGCTATACTAGGAACCACTCCAAGCTCAGTAATGAACTTGCGGATCCAAACTGCCTCCTTTGCTGCCTCAGATGCAGCAATGTACTCAGCTTCTGTTGTAGAATCATCAACTGTATCCTGCTTTGAACTCTTCCAGCTGACAGCGCCACCATTTAAGCAAAACACGAACCCTGACTGTGATCTGTAGTCATCCTGGTCAGTTTGGAAGCTAGCATCACTGTAACCCTTTACAGTTAGCTCCTCTTCGCCTCCAAATATCAAGAAATATTCTTTAGTCCTTCTCAAGTACTTAAGAATATTCTTGACTGCTATCCAGTGACGTTCACCTGGATCTGACTGGTATCTGCTCGTCATGCTCAAAGCATACGAGACATCAGGACGAGTACATAACATGGCGTACATGATAGATCCTATGGCTGAGGCATAAGGGATCTTGCTCATGCGGTCTCTCTCCTCTCTAGAAGAGGGACCTTGAGTCTTCGAAAGACTCACGCCATGTGACATTGGCAGATTTCCCTTCTTGGAATTCTGCATGGCAAACCGTTGCAAAACGGTATCAATGTATGTACTCTGACTTAGGCCAAGCAATCTTTTAGATCTATCTCTATAGATCTTAATGCCTAGAATGCAGGCTGCTTCACCTAAGTCCTTCATTGCGAAACAAGTCCCCAACCAAGTCTTCACAGACTGTAGCGAAGGGATGTCGTTCCCAATGAGTAGTATGTCATCCACATACAAGACTAGGAAGACTACTGTGCTCCCACTAACCATCTTGTAGACACAAGGTTCATCTTCGTTCTTCATGAAACCAAACTGTTTGATCGCATCATCGAATCGAAGATTCCAGCTCCGAGAAGCTTGCTTTAGACCATAAATGGCCCTATGCAGCTTGCATACTCTGCCAGTATGCTGTGGATCTATAAAACCCTCAGGCTGTGTCATGTACACATCCTCAGGAGGTTTCCATTCAGAAACGCTGTCTTGACATCCATCTGCCAGATCTCATAATCGTGGTAGGCTGCAATAGCAAGCATGATCCGAATAGACTTAAACATCGCTACTGGAGAAAAAGTTTCATCATAGTCAATACCATGAATTTGCTTGAAACCTTTAGCTACCAGTCTACCCTTATAGGTATGAGTAAGTCCATCCATGTTAGGCTTTCTCTTAAAGACCCATTTACACCCAATGGGTTTGACCCCTTCAGGTGGATCAACCAAGGTCCAAACTTGGTTAGTGTACATGGATTCCATTTCGGATCTCATGGCTTCCAGCCATGACTCAGAATCTAGGCTCATCACAGCTTCCTGATAGGTGGTAGGTTCATTCTCAATGATCATAACGTCATCATGGTCAGGTAAGAGAAATGAATATCTCTCAGGCTGACGACGTACCCTATCAGACCTGCGAAGAGGTAAGTCTACCTGAACAGGTTGTTGTTCCACAATTTCTTGTGTAACAATCTAATCCACAATTTCTTGTGGTGCCTGTTCAGTATCCATCAAGGGCTCAGTGCTATGGTCGTTGTCTTGAATTTCTTCAAGATCAAACGAACTCCCACTAGTCTTTCTAGAAACAAAATCCCTTTCTAGAAAGACCCCAGTCTTAGCAACAAACACTTTGTGTTGACTGGGAATGTAGAAGTAATATCCCTTAGTTTCCTTGGGATATCCCACGAAATAGCACTTATCAGATTTGGGTCCCAGTTTGTCTGAGACTTGACGTCGTACGTAAGCCTCACAACCCCAAACCCTCATGAAAGACAACTTGGGACTCCTCCCCGTCCATATCGTATATGGTGTCTTCATGACAGCCTTTGATGGAACACGGTTTAGTGTGAACGCTGCCGTGTCTAGAGCATATCCCCAAAAGGATATAGGAAGATCTGCGTGACTCATCATAGATCGTACCATATCTAATAAGGTACGATTCCTCCTTTCGGATACACCATTCCACTGTGGTGTTCCAGGGGGAGTGAGTTGGGATAGAATCCCACACTCAGCTAGGTAGTCACGAAACTCATGGCTCAAGTATTCTCCACCTCGATCTGATCGAAGTATCTTAATACTCTTGCCAAGTTGGTTCTGTACTTCATTTCTGAATTCTTTGAACTTTTCAAAGGATTCAGACTTATGTGTTATCAAATACACATAGCCATATCTACTGAAGTCATCAGTAAATGTGATGAAGTACCTGTAACCACCTCTGGCAGCGACATTGAAAGGGCCACATACATCACTATGTATGAGTCCTAACAAGTCTGTCGCTCTTTCGCTATGTCCACTAAAGGGAGTCTTAGTCATCTTGCCTAGAAGGCATGACTCGCATGTTTCATATGACTCAAAATCAAATGAGTCCAGCAAACCATCCTTATGGAGCTGGGACAAGCGACTCTCATTTATGTGGCCTAAGCGACAGTGCCAGAGAAAGGTTGGGTTCAACTCATTTGATCTCAACCTCTTGGTATTCATGTTATAGATAGGGCTCTCTAAGTCTAGAATATAGAGGCCATTCATCAGAAGTGCACTACAATAGAACATATCCTTTAAATAAACAGAACAACATTTGTCCTTTATTATGAATGTAAAACCTTTGTTATCTAAACATGAAACTAAAATGATATTCTTTGTTAGTACAGGTACATAACAATAGTTATTCAATTCCAGTACAAGCCCAGAGGGCAGAGATATAGAGTAAGTCCCTATAGCAACAGCAGCAACCCTTGCTCCATTGCCTACTCGTAGGTCCACCTCGCCCTTGGCCAATGCCTTGCTATTTCTTAGCGTCTGCACATTAGTACAAATGTGAGAAGCACACTCAGTATCTAATACTCATGATGTAGAAATAGAAAGGTTGACTTCTATAACATTTATACCTGAAGTAGAAGTCTCACTTCTCTTCTTCTTCAGATCTTCCAGGTATACCTTGCAGTTCCGCTTCCAATGCCCTGCTTGCCTTGATATAATTGCTTAAGGTGGCCAATCATATCGTAAGCATTCATGTTCTCGTGTTGCTTCTGAAGCTCAGAGGACATGCAGCATAGCATTAGGCACGATACTCTAACGCGTCGTCTTGATGCTTTGTTGAGCATCTCTAACGCTACGGATGGCTGAGGGAAGTGGTGCTTCAGGAACTGCTTGCTCTAGAACGTACAACTTACGTTCCTGTTTGAGGACTATCCTCAAGTTCCTGTACCAGTCCAGGAAATTAGCTCCAGTGAGCTTGTCCTTCTCAAGGACAGATCGCAGAGAGAGAGTGTTCGTGTTTGACATGGTAATCTACAACATAAAATGCAGAAAATAAATATCCACCATTGTATCATATTTATCATTTAACTAGGCCTTTAATTAAATGATGCTCCCACTGAATTATAGGGCTTTGGTAGAATCGAGTCATAGATGTGGTAAAACCACACTACTAGATCCACACCAACTAACTATAATTCTCGTAGGTCAAGATCCACATCATACTACGCCTTGAGTTAGCTTTGGCTAAATCGCCCAAGACTTAGTATGATCGGTAGGTACCAATTACCAATTACATCTCTATGCAACTCTTGTTTATAGGATCAAGAATTAACATTTATGAATAATCTTGAGTTAGCTTTGGCTAAATCGCCCAAGACTATTGATAAATGCGATCTTGTCCTACCTTTCCAACTATTGGAATATGCCTATAGTTAGGCTCGATCCAATTGAGCTAACTAGTTACTCAATCTAATTGAGCTCAATCTAACCCAAGCGTGATAGGCGGGACCAAGGTTGTCCCTCCGCATCCCACCAAGATTAAATGCATTGCTCTGCTTTGGCAGATTCAACAATCGCATATGATCATGGTAGTGATGGGTATCAAGGCTCGTTAGGCATATACGAGTTGATTTCGATTTAGATCTAATCTAATCGATGATGTGCATCGTATCAAGGCATTTATTAAATCTAATTTAACCTAAATGTGTACTAGGTGCACATCAAAATGTGGTTCCCACATTACATGTGCATCACATACACTCATGTATATTCTATTCTATACTAACATGCATCACATACATATAAGCAAAAATAAAATATACAAGAAAATTAAGTGTGATTAGTCATGGCCCTACTAAGATCTTCTCAAGCCAATGAGAAGATCTTTTGGTCAACCTAGGGTCTAGGCAGCAGCTTCTCCAAGCTCCTCCTTCCAGAACCCTATGTGTTGTCGGCTTGCTTCCCACGAGTCCGTCTTCTCCAGAATTGCCTTCATCTTTAATTTTGTACATTACAAAATTTATACTCGAGTTACATTCGAGTCTTAAACTAATTTTAACAGAAATAATTAAAAAAAAACCGACACGCAGGTCGCAATCACAATACAACACCCACAACACAAATAACGGCACGCAGGCCGTAATATGAATTACACACATATTTTAATCTAATTAAAATAGGGTTTTGGGCCATGATCATCACACTTCTGTACATAATTCAAAATTATGTAATTTTATAAATTTTATATAATTTTTCTACTGATTTTTAGAATTTTTCCGAGTCACAACTCCCGGCGGTCCCGGTAAGCGGGTTTCGGGCGTAATCGCGAGACAAGGCCCCTTGCGGGTTAGGGGCAGCGCCCCTACTCGTGAAATAACCTTCACGAGTGTCTTCTTGCGATTATACAACGCTTTAACCCGCTGTCCCAAAAACCATTTGGGCGAAACTTGCCGTTTCGGAGAAGTTTTTCTCGGTGGCAAAGTCTACAAGTGCTTCGCACTCGTCGCTTTGCCTCTACGAGAAAAATTACTCAAAAATCCTAAAATTTAGAAAAATTACAGAAGCAAATATTTTTCTAAATTTTGTATCTAATACAAAAAAAAATAAAAACAAAACGAGCACAAGCTTCGCTCGTGGCTCTGATACCACTGTAGGGTTTTTCGGGCCACGAAAATCGCTTTTTCGCGTCGCGGAAACCCCGAAAGCCCCAATAGCAAGGATCCGAGCGAAGAAAGCCATTTCAAAAATTACGAGTGCTCGTTTACATGCTTCAAAACCCGATCTACTCCTAGATCTAAAGAGGGATAAACATTTTACCTTTGATGCGTGCCCCGTTTAATCCCGTTCGCTCCTTTTGGATGTCGAATCTCTAGGACGTCAAGTGCCGTCCCTCTAGAAGTATCCACGCGAACAAAAGTAGATGGATAAAATCCTTTAGGTGTGCTAGCACCTTGTAGGATTCGGCCAAGAGGAGAAGAAGAAGAAGAACTCCAACAATTGGAGAGGAAGAAGAGAAGACACACTTAGAGGAAAAATGAAACAAAACCCACTTTTGTTCTTCCATGGTGGCCGGCCACTTAATGGCCATTAATGGCCATTAAGTGGCCGGCCATAATGGCCACTATGGCCATTAGGTGGCCTTCCTTAACCCCCTTTCAATTTGAATTCAAATTCAAATGGGGGGGAAACCAAGCCAAGTCATCACTTGGTCAAGTCAAGGTGAGGTGGCCTTTTGGTCAAGTCAAACTTACCTTTTATGGAATTTCCATATTTAGTCAAGTCAAACTTGACTCCATTTCTTCTCCCATGTCAAGTCTAACTTGAAGTGGAACCAAGTCAAGTCAAACTTGATTTGGATTTGGGTCAAGTCAAACTTGCCTTTTATGGACTTTCCATATTTAGTCAAGTCAAACTTGACTCCATTTCTTCTCTCATGTCAAGTCTAACTTGAAGTGGAACCAAGTCAAGTTAAACTTGATTTGGATTTGGGTCAAGTCAAACTTGCCTTTTATGGACTTTCCATATTTAGCCAAGTCAAACTTGACTTCAATTTTTCTCCATCTATTTGTTCTTTGCGTGTGACCCTATAGGTTCTTGTAACGTTGGCAATGCTTCTAACCTCTTAGAAACATAAGCAATGAGCGGTATCTAGCAACACATCATTGCTACCCAAGTTACAAGAATGTTGAGATCCAACATCACCAATGTGACTAATAATTGTGACCATCACAATATGTGACAATGTCCTTCTATCCTTGATATCTAGATTGATCTTTCATGAGGCATAGACCGTGTCATCCTCCAATCAATCTATGTGTCTTGAACTCCAAGTAGACTCACTATAATCAAATAAGCTCAATATCTCATATTGCCTTATTTGGGCATGGCCATGCACTTAGTGATCTCACTCTATCAAGACTATGATATCTCTCCCGTCATATAGGAGGGATAGATCCCATCTACATCACTCACATCCCTCCACATAATTTGTTACATACCCAGTAATCGCCT
>JAGFNQ010006199.1:147753-211560 GCA_024364735.1 Boesenbergia rotunda | reverse complement strand
GAGGTGGGCGATCCCTTGATCGTCGACAGATCAAACCCTGGAAATCCGGATATCAAAACCTCCTTCTCGGTGGAGAAACCTCTCCACAACAGTTTCAACAGAGTAATGAAATTAAGGACAATGAAACACAAGAAGGTTTACAGAGCACTCGGACAGAAGGAACATAAGAACTCTACACCAAGCTCCACCCAGTACAAACCTCACGCAAGAACTCCCCGCTCTTCGTTCTACTTGCTGATGGACTCGCCAAGCTCTTTGCCTCTTCCAAGCGCTCAAGTTTGCAGTGTCTCAAAGAATTGCTTCAAGGATCAGAGTAATTTGCAAGAGTTCGCTTGAAGTTTCAAAATGATGAGAGTTGTTCCTGAGGCTTCTTCGCTACCCGCTCTTAAGCCTCTGCCCAAAACCTAGGTCACAGGCGTGCCTCTGCGCTCCCAGCTACTCATCTACAACTGCCCTAGCTACACTTGTTGGAAACGGGATGGCTAGAGAGGGGGGGGGTGAATATAGCCAATCACTTTGACTTCAAGAACTTAGCGAGTTTCTGCACTTGGAGTTGTTAGTAGCACAGTGAAAGTATGAAAAATAGAATGTGCAGAAACTAAAACAGAATACTAACTAGCAAGATTAGCAAGATCGCTAACAAGGAGAATTTACAAGGTTCGGGGATAACTTGCCCCTACTCCTTGGCGTGCCCTTAAGGTGGGCGATCCATTGATCGTTGGCAGATCAAGCCCCGGTTATCACCGGATAAGAAACAACCTCCTTCTCGGTGGAGAAACCTCTCCACAACGTTTCAATCACGGATTTAAGTTTAAGCACAAAGAAACAACAAGAAAGATCTTACTCAAACACTTAGCAAGGACAAGAACACAGCAAGCTTTCCTGAGCTCCACCCAGCGGCGATCTCACGCAAGAAACCCTTCCTCGTGTCTTCCCGCTGTCGGACTCCCAGCTCCTTGTTCTCTCCTTCAAGCGCTCAAGTAAGGGAAGGTTGCTTCAAGTTTTCAGCAGCTTGCTCAAGAGGATGAAACTTCAGAACGTGCAAGCTTGATGTGGAGAACACAAGTGTGGCAAGAACTCAAAACACAAGCTGTAGAACTCTACTTCACTGAAGCTATCTTCCATCCCTTTTGTTTCTCCACTAAGCATCAAGTGACCTCATCTCCAGCAGCCTCTAGCTGCCTCACTGCCAATGCCAGCTACCACTGAACCCTTACTGAACTTCCTGAGCTCCCTCAGCCAAGCTTCAGTCAGCGGCTTCAGTCCTGCAGCTCCAGCCGTTGCAACCTGAGATGAGAAACGGATAAACCTGCTCCAAGGAAAGCCTCCATTGACTTCTCCTTGAGTGTTTGAATCCTCCCCTGTCACCTGCAGCTTAATCAGACTGTTAGAGCAGTATATCACACAGTACATCAAATATCAGAGGCAAACAACAGCGAATCGGATATGGTCAGACACGATTAGAGCGTCTGACAGTGAAATTTGAATTAAAGTGATCGGTCACCCGACCGATCAGAGCGACTCCTGATCGGTCACTAGACTGATCAGGCTGGGTCCAGACCGATCAGGCTCCGTCCTGATCGATCCCCAACGCTCGATTAGAAATCGCGATTTCTTTGGGACTCTCCTGGATCGATCACCAGACCGATCCCAGGTTGTGGATCGATCACCAGACCAATCCACCCCTTACATCAGGCGATTTCTGAGTTTCCCAGCCTAAGCCTTCTGATTAGTCAACTGACCGATCAGGGGTTCTCCTAATCAGTCTCCAGTCCGATCAAATCATCACCAGACCGATTAGGCACCGTCCTGATCGATCTTAGTGAGAAACCCGCGAAGCTGGATCGTTCTCCAGAACGATCTGCACAGTGATCCTGATCGGTCACCAGACCGATCAGGTACAGATCAGCAAGGGAACTCAACCTCACTGTTTGCTCCCTGATCGGTCACCAGACCGATCATGTAACGACCCGGAAAATTCTCTTAATATTTACTTAAAATATTAAGCATGTCTAGATAATTTTCTGAGGAACCTAGAAATATTAAGGCGAACCTTGGCCTAGAAAATCCATGTTTTCTCATTTAAATTAGGAAAAAGGGCACTAATGGGCCTTATATGGGCTTTCTAGTACCATAATTTTTGGTGAATTTTAGGTGAAAATTAGTATAAATATAAAGGGATTTTAATAAGAAATATTAACATAATTATGGGGGAATTTTAAACGATTTTTCAGAATTTTAGGGAAATAAAAAAAATAAAAATAAATAAAAATAAGGTGCATGGACCAAGGATTGAACCTTGGACCTCTTGTACAACCATGTATGCACTAACCAACTCACCTAGCAAGGTAATGTTATGAGGGAATGAAGTGGATATTGGTTAAAGCATAGAAGAAGATGAAGGGTCATGGAGAGACTCTTCATTTACCTCCTTAATGGGCTATAAAAGGGGGGTTTTGGGAGTTACCTCTTCTTCCCATTACTTGCATTTTCGAAACTCCTCCTTCCCTCATCCTAGCCGAACACCCAAGGAAGGGTTCTCCCTTGGAAAAGCTCCACAAGAGGTCTCATCTCCAAGATCTAAGGGGTCTTCCAAGGATACAAGGACAAGGGGGTTCAAGGGTCCAAAGATCTTACCATTTCCTTCCCTTTCAAGGTTCGAAAAATCAAGAAACCCAAGGTAAGACTCCCTCACCTGTGGTATAATAGTTCCTTATGATTTCCATGATTTTTAGCATGATATATTGGTTAGTTTTTGGATTTGATGTGGAAAGGAAGGAAAACCAAGAACCTTAAGTTTAAGGGTTTCGGCCACCATGATTTAAAGGTCTATAATTATGCTAAAAATCTTTATAATATTATTTAATGTTCCCTTATGATGTGTAGAGGTTAAGTATAATTTTTGGGAATTTTTGGAGTACCCTAGGACACCCTAGGGTTTCGGCCAACATGGAAGGAACAAAATCAACACCTAGAGACCCTATGGGTTTCGGCCACAATGTTTTAGGGTCTATAATGATGCTAAAAATTGTTATAATATTACTTAATGTTCCCTGATGATGCTTAGAGATTAAGAATAATTTTTGGGAATTTTTGGAGTACCCTAGGATACCCTAGGGTTTCGGCCAACAACAAGAACCCTTGTGTAGGGTTAGGTTTAAAACCTCAAGTGTTTGTTCATGTATTGTCATGATATAAGGGAGATGGAGGGTGTTTATGTGAATGTTTAACATGGCCTAGAGACCCTATAGGTTTCGGCCAAGTACCCTAAGGGGGTGGAAAGTTAGGACTTATTTCAAGTAAGGGTCCCAATGGACCTATGGTAAGGTATGGTTGGTGTTTAAGTAATTGATTTGGGGTTTTAATGGAATTTTTTCATGCCCCATGACCTTGAAGTTTCGGCCAAGAGTAAGATTAGGGCTAAAGGATTAGGGTTGGCCTTAAGTATGGGATCAAAGGGTTCCTATGGCCTAGTATATGTGTATGAGATGTTGTTTGGGAAGTTATGTGAAGGTTCATGGACCTAGGGTTCCTTGGGGATTTTCGGCCAAGGGCATAACCTAGGGCTAGGGTTGGGTTAAACCTACCAAGATGCTTGAGTATGAGTTACCAAGATATATATTTAAGTAAGATTGAAGAAGTTCTATGTTAACCAAACCCTTAGTTTGTATGTCATGAATTATATGTTAAGTCATAGATGTTTAGACATGTGCCATGATTTATGAATGATATGTATGTATGCCATGTCTTATGAATGATATGCCATGTTTTATGAATAATATGCATGTATGCCATGTCTTATGAATGATACGTATGTATGCCATGATTTATGAATAAGATGTATGTATGCCATGTTTTAAGAATGAAGTTAAAGTACATGCCTTTAAGGCATAACGATGATGTTAAGTATGATGAATGAATGATGATGAATGACAAGTATGATGAATGAATGATGATGAATGACAAGTATGATGAATGAATGATGATGAATGAAAAAGCATGTAAAAGCATTTTATTTTATTTTATGGGCTTGTACCGGACCTAAGTAAGGTCCACGGTTTTGGACTACCGATGATGTTGTCCACGGTTCGGGACTACCGATGATGTTGTCCTTACGGTTCGGGACTACCGATGAAGCTGTCCTTACCGTAGTAGGTTGAGATTAGCTACCTCATATTTACTTAGGGATGCGCGCATATGATGAATGAATGTGGTACAAGCCAGGGCCCAATGAATGTTATGATTATGTTAAAGTATTTAAAAGCATGTTTTTAAAGATTAAGCATCCTTATATATATATGCAATTGCCACATGCATCCATTCATGTTATGCATTATGTTATGAAAAGTATGTTTATGAAAAGTATGTTTAGGAAAAGTATGTTTATGCAAAGTATGTTCATGTTAATTATGATGCCATGATTTAATTATGTTTATGCTAAGTTAGAATGCCATGATTTTATTTATGTTCATGCTAGTTTAGGATGCCATGATTTAATTATGTTTATGCTAAGGTAGAATGCCATGATTTTATTTATGTTCATGCTAGTTTAGGATGCCATGATTTAATTATGTTTATGCTAAGTTAGAATGCCATGATTTTATTTATGTTCATGCTAGTTTAGGATGCCATGATTTAATTATGTTTATGCTAAGTTAGAATGCCATGATTTCATTTATGTTCATGCTAGTTTAGGATGCCATGATTTAATTATGTTTATGCTAAGTTAGAATGCCATGATTTTATTTATGTTCATGCTAGTGTAGGATGCCATGATTTAATTGTGTTATGCTAAGTTAGGATGCCATGATTTTATTTATGCCCATGCTAATCTCCGAAGCCATGATTTAATTAGGTTTATTATGTTATGTCTATGCCAAGTATTATGCCATGCTATGAAAGTTTACGATGTTTATGTCTATGCCAAATATTATGCCATGCCATGAATGGTTGTATGGTTATGTTTATGCCATGCTACGAATGTGATTAAGTTATGATCATGCCATGACGAATGCATGCTAAGTGATGAAAAGGTTTATGTTCTAAGTAAAGCACTAAGTATGTTAATGTCTTATGTGCTCATGATTAAATGATTAATGGTTTTAGTGAGTAGGAAAGAGTCTTACTAAACCTGTGTGCTTATAGTCTTATTTCCTTATACCGCAGATCATGCACGGGGACAGTAAGGAAGCAGCAGGAGGGCATCAAAGAATGTGTGTGATAGTGACTTGGCCAAGGAGCAATATGGTTGCTCGTCTTATGATAGAACTCTACCTTTACTACTAAGTACTTAAATGAGACCCTATGACATGATGCTAAAGTATGACATGATGCTAAGTATGATATGATGCTAAAGTATGACATGATGCTAAGTATGATATGATGCTAAGTATAAAGTTAATATGCTCAATTCCCATGTTATGATGCTAGAAATGGTAGTAAGTGCATGTAGGTGTAAGTTTAAAGGTTTCCGCTGCATTATGATGTCTACATGCCCTAAGTATGTTAACGTAACGCCGCTTTAGGAAAAGAAAAAAAAAGCGGACGTTACAGATCAGGAGCCAAGCAGTGGGTGAAACACGCACTCCCTGATCGGTCACCGGATCAATCAGGAGCAGTACAGTAGGTTCCCAACCTCACTGTGTGCTCCCTGATCGGTCACCAGACCGATTAGTCATTGCTGGATCGGTCACCTGACCGATCCACGATGGAGCAGCGTGCCAGATTCCCTGATCGGTCACCAGACCGATCCAGGGACTCAAACTTAGCCCTCCAAGCTAAGTTTGCATCCACCCTAGCCCTCCAAGCTAAGGATTTTTCCATCTAACTCTCTAAGTTGGGAATTTGCACCTAACCCTCCAAGTTAGGACTTTTCACCTAGCCCTCCAAGCTAGGACTTTTCACCTAGCCCTCCAAGCTAGGACATTTCACCCAACCCTTCCAAGTTAGAACTTCATCCAACCTAGCCCTCCAAGCTAGGCACCTGACCCTCCAAGCCAGGACTTTTCACCTAATTCTCCAGGATGGAAATTTGCACCTAACCCTCCAAGTTAGGACTTTTCACCTAGCCCTCCAAGCTAGGACTTTTCACCCAACCCTTCCGAATTAGGACTTTTCCAACACCTAGCCCTCCAAGCTAGGATTTCTCACACCTAACCCTCCAGGTTAGGATTTTTTCAACACCTAGCCCTCCAGACTAGGATTCTCCATATCATGCCTAATCCTCGATCAGGACTTAATCATAATCATCATAATCATCAACCTAAACTAAAATCGTTGTCAACACCAAAACAACAATCAAGGCCAGACAGCATCAACAACACTGACCTCTCTTGGACTCCCTGAACTCTCTTCAGCCGAGCCCCAGTCAGCTTCTCAGCCGAGCCCCAGTCAGCTTCTCAACCATTGCCAGTAGCGCCAGATGTCCGTTGAAACCTGAGAAGAGGAAAACGTCCAAACTTGCACAAAGGAAAGTTCCCAGTTGACTCTCCTCTATTGTTTGAATCCTCCCTGTATCACCTGCACACTTAGCAGATACTTAGCAAATGAAATCAAACGGGAATCAGTAAGTAGCAAAGAAAATACAGAGCAAATAGAAGTGATCAGAAGTATGACAGCGGATTTGAATTAAAGCTGTCAGCTACTGATCGGTCCACAGACCGATCAGAGAAGACCCTGATCGGTCACCAGACCGATCAGGGTAAGCCCTGAACGATCAGGCTCCAGCCTGATCTGTCCATGGTGAGAAAACAGGGATCGTGGACTTCTTGTGATCGATCCACGGACCGATCACAGATCGTGGATCGGTCACCGGACCGATCCAACACTTGCTGGAGTTTCTTCCAGCTCTCGCAGGCCAAAGCCTCTGATTGGTCATCGGACGGATCAGGTTGTGCCCTAATCGGTCTGGTGACCGATCAGGTCACTCCCTGACTGATCAGGATCCATCTTGATCGGTCAGGATGAGGAAAGTCGCGACATTTGATCGGTCACCAGACCGATCAGGGTTTCTCCAGAGCCCATTTGAGCTCTCTCTTTGATCGTTCACCAGAACGATTAGAAACCCAGCAAAAGCTTTTGTTCTCTCCCTGATCGTTCACCAGACCGATCAGGAGCCGAACAGAACTCTCTCTCTGATCGTTCACCAGAACGATCAGAAACCCAGCAGAAGCTTCTATTCTCTCCCTGATCGTTCACCAGACCGATCAGGAGCTGAACAGAAACTTTTCTATTCTCTCTCTGATCGTTCACCAGAACGATCAGACTTTTCTGGATCGGTCACCAGACCGATCCACAACATGGAGTTCGTGCCAACTCCCTGATTGGTCTCCAGACCGATCCAGCTTCGACCAAATCAGCCCTAAGTCCAGAGAACAGCCTTCCTAGCCTTCTCTGACTCATTCTGGTCCCAGAGAACGAGCTCACGTGTCCTCTCCGACCAGTACACGCAATGCTCGTGCCCAGCTTCACTCACTAGGACTTCGTTCAACCTAGCTTCCCTAGCTAGGACTTGGTTTCACTCACCAGGGTTTCAGTCGCCCGGCTTCACTCACCGGGATTTCCATCACCTAGCTTCACTCACCAGGACCCGGCTTCACTCGCCGGGGTTTCAGTCACCTGGATTCACTCACCAGGACTCGGCTTCACTCACCGGGGTTTCAATCACCTGGCTTCACTCACCAGGACCTGGCTTCACTCACCGGGGTTTCAGTAACCCGGCTTCACTCACCAGGGTTTCAATCACCTGGCTTCACTCGCCAGGACCTGGCTTCACTCATCGGGGTTTCAGTAACCCGACTTCACTCACCGTGAGTTTTAATCACTTGGTTTCACTCGCCAGGACCCGACTTCACTCACCGGGGTTTCAGTAACCAGGCTTCACTCACCGGGAGTCATGCCCAGTCCCCGACTAGGACTTAAACCAGACTCATCTTATTAACCTAAACTTAAATCGGTGTTAACACCAAAATAACAATCAGGGTCAGACTGCATCAACAGGAAGAGCCTAGAGGAAGCACATGGATCTCCTTATGCGATGCATCCTGGTTCCACCAAAATGTACCAAGACCTCAGGGGACGTTTTTGGTGGCCTGGGATGAAGAGAGAAATCGCCAGATATGTCAATACCTATCTGACATGCCAAAGGGTCAAGGAAAAACATCAGAGACCAAGTGGAGTTCTGCAGCCTATCCAGATTCCAGAATGGAAATGGGAAGATATTTCCATGGATTTAATAGTGGGACTACCCAGAACAACGAATGGATATGATGCAATCTGGGTAATAGTTGACAGATTGACTAAGTCTGCCCACTTCCTAGCTATTAAGATCTCCTATTCCATGGAACAGCTAGCTCAGTTATACCTCAAGGAGATCGTCAGACTACATGGAGTCCCTAGGACTATCATTTCAGATAGGGACAGTAGGTTCACTTCGCACTTCTGGGAGTGCGTACAGACAACACTAGGCACTAAACTGAAGTTTAGCACAACTTTGTATCCTCAGACAGATGGTCAGACAGAGAGAGTTAATCAAGTACTAGAAGATATGCTCAGAGCTTGTGCTTTAGATTTCAAGGGCAGTTGGTGCAGATACCTGTGCTTAGCGGAATTCGCCTACAACAATAGTTACTAGGCCACTATTGGCATGGCACCCTATGAGGTTTTATATGGGCGGAGGTGTAGATCTCCTATCTGCTGGTAGGAGGGTGGTGAGAGGCAAGAGTTAGGCCTACAGACAGATCTTATAAATGATACCACCGTAGCCATACAGCAGATCCGCCAGAGAATAGAAACAACTCGGAGCCGCCAGAAGAGCTATGCTGATACACGGCGCAGACCATTAGAGTTTGAAGTTGGGGATTCAATATTCCTCAGATTGGCTCCCATGATGGGAGTAATGTGTTTTGGGAAGAAGGGCAAGCTAAGTCCCAGATATGTAGGACCATACCCCATCACTAGAAGAGTTGGCAAAGTAGCTTATAAGCTAGAGCTACCTCAGGAGATGTCAGCTATCCACAATGTATTTTATGTCTCCATGTTGAAGAAGCATATCCCAGATGCCACCCAGCTGATAGAGCAACAAACGGTACAAGTCCGCGAAGATCTCAGTTATGATAGTCGGCCTTCAGATAATAGACCGAGAAGTTAAGAAATTGCGGAACAAGGAGGTACCATTAGTGAAAGTCATATGGCAAAATCACAGAGTAGAAGAGGCAACATGGGAACCAGAGGACAGCATGAGGCAGAAATACCCAGAGTTATTTTAAGTTTGAGGACGAACTTTTTATAAAGTATGGGGGATTATAATGCCTGAAAATTCTCAAAACTAATTTTAGAAATATCCTAGAATTTATTCCGAATTTATGGATATTTTTATAGAATTTTTCCATGGACAAATAAGGTAAAAATGAATAAAAATAGAATGCACAGTAAAAATGCATAAGTGAGGTTTGATTCCTAGACCTTTAGCATGAGAGGAGAATAGGCTTACCCAGTGGGACGATTTATTTTCGTTGAAATAAAATAGAGGAAAAGATAAATAATGTGAAGTTAGTTAAATTTTTTCATAAGTATAAAAGGGAAACTTAAGGGTTTTTAGATTTATTCTTTTCCTCACCTTCTCACCGCCGACCCCTCTCTCTTGGGCGATTCTTCCTCTCCCACTCCCGAGTCACTCTCTCTCCCTCACTCACGGCAAACCAAGGAGGAGGTCCAAGGGTCTTGTGTTGGGCCGATTCAAGAAGGAGGACACGCTAAGGGATCTTCTCAAGGAGTAGTTCTTCGTTAGAGCCTCTCCGAGACTCCAAGGATCTTCCCTCTCCCTAAACCCTACGCATTGGAGTTGTAAGAACAAGCGCAGGATGTAAGTACCCCTCACCTACAGTATAAGTAGCTTTGTTCGTATGCATAATTGTCTTAGTTTTATCTATTTGCAAGTTTATGTTCATATGTGTAGACTAACTCCCTCTATAGACTTTAAGGGCACCACTAGATGGGCTGGATGTGCTTCCCCCTTTAGTTTGGGGTTTAGACGCACCGTCGAGTGCCTAGGGAGTGTCCTTAAAAGAAAAGGGGAGTTTTAGGCACGCAAGGTGCTCGAGAAAATGTTAAGAAGCTCTAATATGAGTTTTAGCATGTTTATGAAATTAGCTACCCTTGCTTAATGTTTATGGACCCTAGTTCGTCCATTGGGTGGGCTCCTAGATCGCCCCTAGGCTCTAGATCGCCTAGTAGATGCAAGGTTAAAGAAAAGAATATTTATGAAAGTATTTTACTTTTTATGGCATGTGCTTGGACTCTAGTTCGTCCATTGGGTGGGCTCCTAGATCGCCCCTAGGCCCCTAGATAGCCTAGTAGTACCCTAACGGGTTCGGGATTAGCTACCTCAGATCTATTTAGGGATGCGTCCATTAGCAGCACATTGCCGGGCCCACAGCAGCATGATTAGTATTTTCACTTACTATATGTATAAGTTTCAAAAGTTCAGTAATAGCTTTAAGTGAAAACAGTTTTTAAGATCATGCTTAGTTCAGTTAGATTCTATGAATGTCATATGAATTTAGTTATAAGAATATGATTTAGTCCATGTGCTTAGTATGATGAGTATGCCATGATATATGTTTAGATTATATGTTCCAGTAAGAATAAATGACAAGCATGATATGTTTTCTTACATGTGTTTTCAAAAGCATGATTTTCGAGATATACATTGTTTTATGAGTAGGATGGTACTTACTAAGCTTTATACTTATAGTTTCATTTTCCCTTATACTGCAGATAAGGGCAAAGGAAAAATGGAGTAGCGGAAGCCACAGGGATGATGTGGAGTGTGTGATGGTGGAACTTGGAATGAAAAGAACCTTGGGAACTTGCATTATGAGGACGCATTATTAAGAATGTTAAATAAATTAGTTTCTTTGACATGTTTATCATTTTCTGCATCTTAAGTACCTTTGTTATGTTGTTCGCATCCCTCTTGATATGTGCCTTGCGAGAATTCTAGTATGAGATTATGTATCATGAGTTGATATCATGCACTTATGCCATGCCTAGCTTCTACATGTGATATGTTGAGTGATACATTTTAAGTGCATGTTAATTAGTAGTAAAATATATGGTTTAAGGCTATAGAACCATTTCTGATATTATAATGCTACTTTTGATGCATCTAGACAGAAACAGTGCTTAGCTTTAATAGCAAGTTAATACAAAGTTCATGTTTCTATTTTCATGCTTAGAAATGGTAGAAGTATGCCTTAATGTCATGAAAACATGTAGAATATGGCCTAGGATCATTGTATACCTGTTAGTATGCTTAAATATGAGTTTGTAGTGTTTTTGGTACGAAGTAGGTTGACCTTGGCACGTATCTGGAATATGAAAATTCAGATTTCAGAGCTGCCAGTCGACTGCGACAGCTACCAGTTGACTGGGCAGTCGACTGGGATCGGTAGAAAAATGGCATAGAAAGTTTCATCGAGTGCGCAGTCGACTGGGACCAGGAAACAAGGGTTTAAACTCTTGTGTGCTCCGATTTTAGTTTTGCACGAATGATTTAGCAATTATCTTCCAACATGTCTATGATATACAGCTGCATGTTTAAGTTATGAATTGTTAGTTCAGTAAATAGCAAAATTTTTATATTCTCCCAGTTGGTTTAGCATCTAGAAATCAGTAATCAGTCAGCCAGTTAGTAGAGATCCGCCTTAAAGCTTAGTACCAGAAAGCGGGTCGTTACACCTTTAACCAAGACCAATTTCGTTAACCCTACCCAGCAAAACTGAGTTCCCTTAAATAGAGCTCGTGACTGAACTAGCTGTTACCAGTCGACTTGTTCCACCGCCAGTCGACTGATCCAGCGGAAACCGAATGTTATAGCTCAACGCTCAAATTCTGACTTGACTGCATAGAAGATTAGTCGATTAATTTTTTTTGAGACCTCTACTAGTTAACGGATTGGACCAATGACTGGTACAACCCTAAACATAGGGTTTCCCTTCCCGAGTATAGTTTACTCACAGTCATAACTTCACGACCCACTTGACTCATCCTTTGTAGCTTTGACTCTTACCTTCAAGTCTTCTTTGGTTTGGCAATCATCCCTCGGATGCATACAAACCCGTGGCTTGTCTCCACATGACATCATTCGCATATGCCTCGAAGTGCGCTTCCCTCGGCTCATCGTTGTTGTCTTTTCCACGGTCCCTCAGATGCCTCTCCATCCTGCACTGGAGCTGAAGCCGCCAAGCTGAATCATAAGTGTATTCTGCAAAACTACACACTCAAATACACATATTAAATATAAGGGTGAACCTAATTTAAACCCTTTGCCCAAATATCAAAACACATTATCCCATGAACCATAGATTGCCTCAACATATTTGAGTGTGCAGGTTTTGCAAGATACACATAGACTTATCTTGACGACTTCGGGTTTGGTGAAAGATGGAGCATCCGAGAGACCGTGGATAAGGCAACAACACTGAGCCGAGGGAAGCGCACTTCGAGGCATACGTGAAGGATGACATGGAGATGAGCCGCGAGCTTGTATGCATTCGAGGGATGAGATCCAAAGCGAAGAGAGCTTGAAGGCTAGAGTCAAGGCTGTAAAGGAGAGTCAAGTGAGTCATGAGGTCCGAGTACTAGTGAATTGTACTCGGGAAGGGAAACCCTAGGTTTAGGATTTTACTAGTCGATTGATGTGGGATTAGTCAGCTCGTTGAGGTCACAGAGAAATCAGTCGACTGATAATGTTGGGATGTAACATTCAAATTCGACAACTGACAGTTGACTGGTATTGATACTAGTCGACTGGTAATGGCTAGATCAGCAACTAGCTCTATTTAAGAGAGCTTGGTTTGCTTGAGCAAGGTTGATAAAATTGGTCTTGGTTAAAGGCCAATTAGTAGTCTAAGTACTCCGGAGTTCTTGTTCAGGTTGTTCTGAGGTTTCTCCACCCACAAGGAGCGACACGAGCTAGCCGGAGGATTTCTAGGGAGTCATCCACTAATGGATCAGGATCGTCCACTTTATGGACAACCATGTAGTAGGAGCTTTATCTCCAAACCATTTAAATTGGTTTGTCACTTTTTTTGTTAGTTTATTTTAATTGTTTTTCCACGTATACACTAACAAGTGTAGGAGAGAACTGAGAATTGAGGGTGACGAGCTATTCACCACTCCCTCTAGCTAGCCTACGATCCCGTACAATTGGTATCAGAGAAAAGGTTCGCTCGTCTATAGACTAACCGTCGGGAGAGCAAAGAGCTAGAAGAAGATGACACTTGAAGAAAAATTGGGGGTCGACATCATTATTTCACCTCTATACGATTGTGACAACTTCGATTATTGGAGGTTGCAGGTGAAGACGTGGTTCGACATGGATTGTGAGATGATGATAGCCATTGAAGAACCATTCGAAGTCCTAAAAGACAAGCATGGGAAGAAGCTCCAACCATGCTATTGGAACAAGGAGCAACAATCACAATCAAAGGAAAATGAGAATATAATATCAATTTTAATTAATATTTTGCCTAATGATGTGATTAGGAGTGTAGGGAAGTACAAGTGTGCTCATGAGCTATGGAGCAAAATGATTGCTCTACATGAAAGCCCTACACAACCTCAAGAAGAAGAACCCAAGGAGATGAGTTTAATGGTCCAAGAGGAGAAGAAAGACCAATCGGATGTGGAGATGAGCTCAACATCCGAGGAGGAGAAAGAAGAAGAAGAATCATCCACCTCTTCAACTGAAGTGACACAAGAAGATGAGGAACCATCCACCTCATCAAAGGTTGAAAAAAAAGTCAACCTAACGAGCACCTCCACCAAAGAAATATCAAAAGACGACATCACTTGCTTTGGGTGCAATGAAAAGGGACACTACTGTTGGGTATGGCTTGGCGGGTTTCCTAAGCGAACACGGGGTTGAACATGAGAGACCTCTCCATGTCTACAAATTAAAAATTTAACCCGAATGGAGACCTATTTCTCAAACGACCGTCTCGTCATCATATCAATCGATTTGAATTACAACATAGTCAATCTCAAAGTTCAAGCCTTGTTATTTGCCTAACTGATTGACCGCGGAAAAGATGATGAGCGAATCGTCAGTTTTTGTGTTTATCTTCAGGGTCCATGACATGATTAATTATCTTTATTAATTAACAATAATTAAAACATGATAACTAATCAATAACACACATGCAATAACAAGGATATCACATGAAATAATAGAGAAAACAAAAAGGAGCCAAAGAGAGATTATACCTCGTCTTTTACCTCGCAGTCTTCTACCTTATGACCCTCCCCTCTTGGACGTCGTGTGGGCGACGAACTACCAAGGCACGGAGTCACCAAGGACTTCAATTAATCCTTCTTCTTCTTCCTTCCATTGCGGCAAAAAACCCTAGGAATAGGGTTTTGCCGTCGGCCACCCTTCAAGGAAGAAGAAGATGAAGTGGAGAAGAAGAGCTCTTCTCCCTCACATACACCCTAGCCAAAACCCTAGCTCTTCTCCTAGCTCACCGCCGGCCAACCACCAAGGGATGATTGCCGCCCACCACTTTGGAAGAGCTCCTCTTCTTCTTCTTCTTCACCTTGTGCCGGCGATCATCCAAGGAGATGAGTCACCGCCGGCAACCTGAGAAGAAGGCTCCCTTCCCTTTCTTCACCTTGCGCCGCCGCCCCACCTAAAGGGATGGGTCACCGCCGGCCACCTTGGAAGAAAAATACTCCTTCTTCTTCCCTTGCGCGGCCGACCAAGCAAGGATAATCCTCACATGCAACTGCCGCCGGCGACCTTGGAAGAAGACACTTTCTCCTTCTTGCTTGCAACCGCCGCCAACCTCCTTGGAAGAAGAAGATCACTTCTTCTTCACCTTTTTCCGCCGACCAAGCAAGGGGTGTGGTTGCCGCCGGTTCTTCCTCACAAGCTCACTCCGGTCAAGGAAGATGAAGGTGAAGCCCTTCTCGCTTTCTTGCCCAAGCCCTAGGAGGAGAGAAGAGAGGAGAGGAGAAGAAGGCTCTTTTTCTCCTTCTCCACAGCCGGCAACTTAAGCCCTAGGAGAGAGAGATGGAAGGGAGAGAGGAGGAATAGGTTAATTGGATGATTAATTATGGATTAATTCTAGATTAATTAATTAGCCTTGGTATCATGACTCCCATGGGGTATATATAGGGCTACGATAAGGATCATGAGGAGGAGTTGGGTCTTGGCCCGCTAATGGATCCAAATCCGATCTATTAATGAAGATCCATTCCACTAAAGGATCCCCATTGAACTTCCTCACCAACCCCCATATTTTCATATGAGCTCCACATATTATGAGTACATCCATCTCTCCGTGTTTAAGATATCGAATGCCCATTGATTAATTTAAATTACTGACAATTTTAATTAATCAACTTCTTGATCCTTGACTAGTATCACTCAACCTTTTCATCATGTTGACCATAGTTCACTTGCAAGATTTAACATGATGAACCTTATGAGCTCATCAAGGGGGCATCATCATCCCAACTTACCAGGACACGGATTCCATCAATAATCAACAACACACCATGTATATAATATTATTTTCCAACTTACTGGGCCTATCGATTTAGCAGAATAAATCTCGTCCACTGGTAAATCAAAAAAACAATAATTAAATACACGTGCCCATTATTATATCGGGATTTAGAGATTGTACTCCATAATAAAACTGAGGTCTAATCCAATTATAAAGTCAGTACAAATTGGATGACCTCTATTTTGGTCCTACTCAATGCACACAAAGTGCACTAGTATAATTCTATGGTTAAGACAAACCACACCTAATTACACTACAACCTTCCCTATGGTTTGTCCAACTCCATCTCGGTTGTGAGTCTCTTACTTATACTCTGCAAGGAACTGATAACATGATCTTCTGTGCGTCACCACACACCATGTTATCTACAATACAAAGTATCAGACATTTTGAGCATATACTAATATAAACATGCAACCTGTGATTTTGTGATTCTCTTTCAAAATGTAGATGTTCTCATAAAAAAAACA
Source organism: Boesenbergia rotunda (assembly GCA_024364735.1). NCBI lineage: Eukaryota > Viridiplantae > Streptophyta > Magnoliopsida > Zingiberales > Zingiberaceae > Boesenbergia > Boesenbergia rotunda. The sequence continues at coordinate 195,518 of JAGFNQ010006199.1, read as the reverse complement.
AGGTTTTTAGTATATATCCTAACAATCTCCCACTTATACTAAAAGACTTTGCTGTTTTCAAAATGCCATACATCTCACCTCTTGATCCTCCACATGCCCAAAAGCTTTCGCTACCAAGGCCTCAGTGAAAAGATCTTCCTAGGTCATCCTCTGATGTAATCTAGGCAACAACAGCTTTTCCTCTCTTGGGTGGTACTTGCGCTCAATGTGTTTACTTACCTTATGGACTTGTGATTCCTTCGAGATCGCAACAGCACCATTTTTATCACAACAAAATGTGATAGCTCTGAGTAAACCAGGAATCATATCTAAGTCCATCTTGAGATTCCTGAACCATGTAGTCTCTTGGCTGCCTAAAAGGCTGCCACTTATTCAGCCTCCATGGTGAAGTCTGCCACGCAGCCGCTGTGCGACACTCCTCCAAACTATAGTACCAACTCCTAAAGTAAACACAAAACCCCGAGGAATACTTATAATTGCCCCTATTTGATTGGAAGTCTATATCTGCATAATCTATAGGAGATTGGTCTGCCCGGTAAACCAGCATATAATCCTTAGTCCTTCTCAGGCACTAATATATGTTTTTACCGCAGTTCAGTTTCCTTGACCTGGGTTACTCTGATATCTGCTAACCATGCCCACGGCAAAACAGACATCCAATCTCGTTTTAGCAAACATAAGGCTTCCTGTAGCCGATGTATAAGGAACTGCCTTCACCTGCTCTATCTCCTCTGATGTATTAAACACATCTCCTTAGATAGACTCCACAACTGAAACATACAAAATCTCTCTTTTCCCTTTGGAATTTCCTTCATAAAGCTTGAAACACCAAATCATAATCAAGAATCTAAGTGTTCCATATGTAACCTTCACTACCCAATTCTTGCAACTCACTTTTGATACAAAACTCCTTCAAGTTGCCAAATACTTCACTTTATCCTCTATATTTGATCAAATGCTTGATCCTCCCCCACACTTAAACTTTTGTCCGTCTCGGGCAAAGTAACCTCAAGAAACATTAAAGTAACCAAGTCCATAGAGAATGTAGGTATAAACAGAAATATATGGGAAAGAAAATAGAATATAGAGAAGATCAACAAACAAGATTGCAAAATTTGGTATGAGAAAGGAAACAAAATGATTCACCTCTATAAATGTGGTCCAATCATAGAAATATAGCTTTGAAAGAACCTAAGCAAGTTCTAGAGTACAATCACATGTGTGTATCACAAAAATTAGTTTAATTCCTCACTAGGTAAAAAGAATTCATCTCAAGTCATCAATCTAGAGTCCATAACTAAGTAGTACTCAAGCATCCAAGAATTTTCATCCATTGGCTCAAATCCTAAGTTTTGACAACCAAAATTTAATTTGCTTTCAAAGGACTCTAAAATGATATAGAGAAAATCTAGATGGATACATTTATTCCAAATCATGCAAGAAAATAAAGTGCCAAAAAGGATACAATGGTATCTACAATGACTCTTATTCAATCTACACTACCTAAGCATTTATTAGCAAGAACTCATTGCAAAAGAAAAATTACTGCTTGAAAACATGTAAATGGTATATACAATGAAATAAGAGTGTAAGGAAGAACAACTCCCCTTTAAATTGGGTAAAGAGCACGGAGCATCCACCTTGGGAGAACTATCCTCATGTGATCAATCTCATATTGCACAGATTTCTCCCTCATCAACTTAGCATAAGTAAATTCTGGTGGTCGGAGGCGATTAAGGTTTAGAATCCATTCTTGGGGTATATTGCTACAAGTCAAAGTAAATTCGACCCCTCCCACGGTATGCTCTTTAGAAGTCCTTCCGGGAGGTTGGAGTCTATTTAGTTTGAGTACCCACTCTAGAATCCGACGGCTCCCTGCAAAACCATGAATAGAAAATACCTCCCGCACACATACAGGGTAAGAAAGAAATGAAATGCAGACAATCTCTACGTAGAATGTATCAAGAAATGTATCACAACCAACGAAATCAATTTTGGGTACTTTGATGAATTTTTCACAATCAGTATCGACATAAGATGTATCAATAAATGCATCACTTTCAACAAAATCAACCCTAGGTACAATACAATCAGTCTCTACATAAGATGTATCAAGAAATATATCACATTCAACAAAATCAATCTTAGGTGCCTCTAAAGGTTTTTCTGAAAAATTATCCTATTCATAGAATGTATCAAGAACGTCATCACAGCCAATAAAATCAATTTCAGGTACCTCTATGAATGTTTCACAACAATTAATCTCAGTCTCTACATAAGATGTATCAAAAATTGCATCACAACCAACAAAGTCAATCTTAGGTATCTCTATGAATTTTTCACAACTAGTATCCACACAAGATATATCAAAAATTGCATCACAGCCAATAGATATATCAAAATTTTCATCACAGCCAATAGATGTATCAAAAATTTCATCACAGCCAACAAAATTATCCTTGGGAGAAATACTTACCTTATCATGCTGAAGAATACCTGGAGGTTCTACAAGAGTAGATGCAACTATGACCTCCTCTTGGTCATGTAAAGGCTCCTCCTCAGGTTCAGGTTCTGGTGGGCATGCAACTAAAATAGGTGATTCTTGGGTTCTTGCTTCCACCATGCAAGTGTCAACACTTTCATATTGATCCTTTGAATCTTCTAATGTATTAATCAATGTTGGTGGTCCCTGGGGCTCAATGCAATCCCCTACACCTATAGAATCATCTCCAACGCATGCTTCATCATCAATATCTGCAACAACCATATGGGAAAAGTTAGGATCATCAACAACTATTTCATCACAAAATAAAAGTTTAGAAGGGTCACAAAATAAAAGACTAAAAGGGTCCTGTAGAACTTCAGAATCAAATTCAAGGCTGTCAAAAGCTTTACTATCAATCTCCTCCATTGCCTCTATAGATAATGACTGCCCAGTAGGTATGGGTGGTCCCTAGGGCTCAGTGCAATCCCCTACACTCTCACACCTATCCTCTGAATCTCCTGATGTCTTAATCAATATAAGTGATCCCTGGGGCTCAGTGCAATCCCCTACACCTATAGAATCATCTACAACTGGAAATGAATCAGAAACAACCTCATCTGCAATACCCATACTAATGCTAGGAAGATCCTCTCTAGGGTGTTGTGAGAAAGGTAAAAAGACTTTTGGTTCCTCCACTTGAGCTAAAAATTTTGGAGGTAACTCTTGAACAGGAATTTCAGGAGGAATAGATGTTGTAGATGCCCTGATTTTGCTTATTTATTCTTCTTCTTCCACCAAAATTGCAAGATCAATTGAAGAAGGACTTAGGCTTGCACTAGGGTCACTTTGAATTGATGGAGGAGCCATTTCTGGACTGATTTGAGATGGAAAATAAGCTGCTGAAAATTTTTCAGAAAAATCGGCACTTGGAGTGTTTAGACTTGAAACAACTTCCTCATTCCTCAAAGTTAGTTCACAATCATGCCCCTTAAAATTTGGAGTAGCTTGAAAAGGTAATTGGCTCAATCCCTGGGCTTGCATTTGATTCATGTCACTAACCAATTGTCCAATGTGTCTCTCAATGTTTTGAAGTGTAGAATCATACTCTTGTTGTTATAAACTTCGTTGTTGTATGATTTGTTTCATAATCTCCTCAAGCCTTTGTTGTTGAGCCTCAAGCTCACTAGAATCCTCAAAGTCTCCTTGATTGGTACAGGACTCTTGTTGGTCATGAAATGTAACATAAGATTGCTGAAAATTATAAGTAAGCTATGAACTCTGAAAATGAAGCTGTTGAGGCTGATTAGATAAGCAACTGGGTTGTTGAAATTGTTGAAAATTAGTTTGACAACTTGGTGGATGTTGCTGAAAATTATGAGTCTGAAATTGCTGATCTACTTGCTGAAAATGTTGGTTGAAAGGCTGAAAATTTTGAAACTGAGAATTCTGCTGGAATGGTTGGAAAGATTGCTGCGAAGGTTGGAAACCTTGCTGATCATAATGAAATTGTTGTTAAAAATCTTGATAATCTTGCTGGTTCTGATAAAGTGGTGGCTGAAGAAATAGTTGCTGAAAATTCTAAAAATTTTGCTGAAATTGCTATTCTGGCTGATTCCAAGGTTGGTTTTGCTGAAATTGTTGGTTTGGTTGCTGAAAATCTTGATAAGGTTGGAATGGTTGAAAATTTTGCTGAAAATTTTGGAATTGAGAATAGGGCTGCTGAAAATTCCGACAAGGCTGCTGAAAATTCTGAAAATACTGATATTCTGCCATGGAACTACTTGAATGAGTAGAAAAATTTTCAATAGCATCTCAAACTCTCAAGATCACCACCTGTAGTCCTATCACAAAACAAACAAAATGGCAGCCAATGTATACAAAAGGATAAAGCAAATGAGAATAAAATCAAAGAATATAAATATTAAACACAAGCTCAAATTAAACAAACTCAACTAGTGTTTCCCCGGCAACGGCGCCAAAAATTTGATGGGACTCAAAACAGGTGTCACGAATGAGCCTCAAATTTAGATATTTATAAACTGAAACCCCTTGGCTAGCAAAATGGAAATGTAGTATAGGGGCCTTAGGTCGTATTTTTCCAAGGACTAGTTGTGAGTGCTTAACTCGAGCTTGCAAGTTATTTGTCGTTTGATGATTTGGGGTTTCTAGATAAAATGGGGGTTTTGGCAATAAGGAAATGACAATATGAAATAGAATAGATTGAACTCAACTAGAGCATGGAATGAATAGGGAATTGCAAGAACTATACTTAACCTAGTGGAAAACGAAACAATTAAAGCCATACTATAGAATTGAAAACTTAAGAACTAAACTTCAATTCAGGGAATAAATTACAGAGAATTAATTACAAGGAATTAATTGCAAAATTTAAAAGCATAGAACAAAACAATGCTTAAGAACTTAACCCAAAGTGTAGTTGGAACAAGCTAAACAATTTGAAGAAACAAGTGCTTAAAACTAAAAATTATCCTAATTAAACATCAAATCAAGTTTATCATCAAGCCTTCCCTTTGCAGTCACACAAAGATCAAGCTATGAACCCCCTAGCTTGAAATCCAATGAAGAAACACTCCCTGATCAAGTTTGCTGCGAATTGGCTTCCCTGATCGGTCAACTGACCGATCAGGTCCTCTTCTGATCGGTCATGGGACCGATCAGAGACATCTCTGTCCGGTCACCGTGATCGGTCAGTAGCTGAAACTCTTCTGCCGAACTCTTCTTCTCGACACGTTGATTCGCGATCAGCCTCAAAACCTTCAGATCAGCATCGGAGAACCCCTCCGGACAATCCTTCAGCTTCGGTCGATGAAAACCCGTGATCAAATGGAATCGATCGATAGAATGGAACTTCGGCGAGACCCTCACCTTAGCTCCTTCAGTTGCGAGATCAGATTAGCGAATTGAACCAGAAAATATACCTTATTGATCTGAAACCTTAATGAGAAACAACTTGATGTGGTCGCGCTCATGATCTGAGAAGAAAACTGCAAAGGAATTGATGAAGAAATGAAGAATGGAGAAGAAAACTACTCTGCGAACTCTGCTACTGGCGACCTCGCAACGACGACCAGCTGGGGAGAGGGAATTCCCAATTAAACTAATCCATTTGAATTTCGACGGCTGAGATCTTCCTTGCTCCATCCAATGGTCGGATCAACTCAAATCTGAACCCAACTTCCCAGATCTTGATCTGTGGCTTTGATCTACTCCTCCTTGGCTTGGATCAATCATCTCTGCGGTGGATGGCTCATATCTTCCCTTCTCTTGAATGGATGGTCGAAACTCCACTTAAGCTTGATCCGACGGTCAGATGGACTCTGATTGGGTTCAAACTTTCAGATCTTAATCTGTGATCATGATTAGCCCTATCTTGAGCTCGGATTGATCAGAAGTTGATGGATGGCTCAGATCTAGCCGTTTCTTGATCGGACGGCTCATATTAATCCGATGCTTGATCACCTTGATCCGGATCCAATTATGGCTCAAGTCTGACCAAATCTGATCAAGGTCCATGATCATTTGAAGCCTACAAAATTAGATTCAAATTTTAGTGCCAAAATATCTCAAATATACAAAGATTTGAATCAAAAGCTAAAATAGAGATAATTCATGAAACCTTAAGTAAATGCAAACTTAAGCATATAATAGTGAATCAAAACATGGATTTGAGAGCTTAAATTTATCAACAAAATGGTGATTATCAATCCACGCTCCCTGAGATGCCTCCGACCGGGAAGCCTTGGCGCAACTCTCAGGCGATGCGTGGCAATCCACGCTCCCTGAGATGCCTCCGACCGGGAAGCCTCGGTGCAGCTCTCAGGCGATGCATGGCGATCCACGCTCCTTGAGATGCCTCCGACCGAGAAGCATCTCCGACCGAGAAGCCTCGGCGTAGCTCTCATGCAATGTGTGGCGATCCACGCTCCCTGAGAAGCCTCCGACCAGGAAGCCTCGGCGTAGCTCTCAGGCGATTCGTGGCGATCCACGCTCCCTGAGATGCCTCCGACCGGGAAGCCTCGGTGCAGCTCTCAGACGATGCGTGGCGAACCATGCTCCCTGAGATGCCTCCGACTAGGAAGCCTCGGCGCAGCTCTCAGGCGATGCGTGGCGATCCACGCTCCCTGAGATGCCTCCGACCGAGAAGCCTCGACGCAGCTCTCAGGCGATGCATGGCGATCCATGCTCCCTGAGATGCCTCCGACAGGGAATCCTCGACGCAGCTCTCAGGCAATGCGTGGCGATCCACGCTCCCTGAGATGCCTCCGACCGGGAAGCCTCGGCACAGCTCTTAGGCGATGCGTGGAGATCCACGCTCCCTGAGATGCCTCCAACCGGGAAGCCTCGGCGCAGCTCTCAGGCGACGCGTGGTGAACCACGCTCCCTGAGATGTCTCTGACCAAGTGTCAAACATTTGCCCTAAACAAGTCATCCGTGGGCACACTCCCACCTTCTCGCTCTTTGCGAGCCTTACCCCTCGGATCGGTCCTCAGTCGGATGCGTGGCGACCCGCGCTACCTGAGTCCTACCTGACCATGTGCGCAAAACTCTTGCCTCGCCAGCAAGTTATCAGTGGACCAGCTTCCATGCCTCACTCGATTCAGTATTTCCGATCGGACGCGTGACGGTCCACGCTCCTGAGAATATGCCTGAGTCAGTGTCCAAACTCTCATCTTCGCTCAAGCTACTTTTACCCCTCGGATCGGTCCTCAATCGGATGCGTGGCGACCCGAGCTACCTGAGTCCTACCCGACCGTGTGCGCAAAACTCTTGCCTCGCCAGCAAGATATCAGTGGACCAGCTTCCATGCCTCACTCGATTCAGTATTTCCGATCAGACGCGTGATGGTCCACGCTCCTGAGAATCGGCCTGAGTTAGTGTCCAAACTCTCGTCTTCGCGCAAGCTACTTTTACCCCTCGGATCGATCCTCAGTTGGATGCGTGGCGACCCATACTACCTGAGTCCTACCCGACCGTGTGCGCGCCTCGCCAGCAAGTTATCAGTGGACCAGCTTCCACGCCTCACTCAATTCAGTATTTCCGATCGAACGTGTGACGGTCCACGCTCCTGAGAATCGGCCTAAGTCAGTGTCTTAACTCTCGTCTTCACGCAAGCTACTTTTACCCCTCGGATCGGTCCTCAGTCGGATGCGTGGCAGCCCACGCTACCCGAGTCCTATTCGACCGAGTGCGCAAAGTTCCCAAAGTACTAAATTAGGAACATCTCCCGGACATCTTCTTGACTTGGTTGCCCCCTAAGCGGGACCCAAGTGGAGGCACCATGACGAGCCTTTACGAGGCTTAGGACTCGGCAGGAGCACCATGAATTGCCCATGTCGGCAACTTGATTCGATTAACTCCGATGAGCTCTCCAAATACTGGGCCACTCGCTTTCACTCGAGCTAATATTATGCTTAAGTACTTTGCTCCGACAATCGCAAAGTAAGGATTATTCTTGCCCGAGTAACCAACACGAGTGAAAGGCATTACACTCGCACATTTCGCATACACATTCAGCAAGGCGGATATGGGTCGGTGAGTTCTCACTCGAGTTAGCAAAGCCACTCGGATGTCGGACGCTTAAGCATCGCTAAGACACAAGGAATAGGGAAAAGTTGGCATTCTTAATATCAAAGTCATTACAAAAACGAGGCATAGCCTCTCTTCAGCAAAAAAAAAAATAAAGAGAACATTCTTCATAACAACTGCTCCTGGTTCACAGGGCTCGGCGGGTCTTCTTCTGGGACTTGTCCTCGAGTAGGGAGTCGACATATGCTTTAAGGCGCTGTATGCGCCGCTGAACTGCCTTCAGCACAGATGCCTGAACTTCATGTTTTTGTTGAAGCTTGCCCAGCTCCGTAGCACAAGCAGCCCGCTCTTCCTCCTTGGCCTTCAGGTCGGCCCGGAGAGTGGAGATGATGTGGTGTGCTTCAAAAAGTTAGGTCTTGAGCGTGACCAGTTCCTCGAGGTCCCAAACTGGCCGCGCCACCTATCAAAAAAAGACAGCAAGTGTCAAAGGCAAAGAAAGAAAAAATAGAAAGAACATCTTCATAGCCTGAGGCCCTTGTGTCAGCCTATGCGCTCTCACCTGAGCAAAGTTTCCGGGCTCTCGCCTGAGCAGAGTTTTCAGGCTCTCGCCTGAGTAGAGTTTCCAGGCTCTCGCCTGAGAAGAGTTTCCAGGCTCCCGCCTGGACGGGGCTTCAGACTCCCTGTCCAGATCGCTCCTCGAACACGAGTCCCTAGCTAGGGCCCCGTGAGTGGTGGCGCTCGGAGAGACTAGCTGAGGAGAGCTGACAGTAGCATCATCACCAGCAGAGGCCCATAATCTGGGAGAGGTTGGTGAGAATGCAATAAAAGGGGCTCCTCGAGCTGGAGTTGGCAAGGGCAAGGGCTGTCTGATAGTAGCCCCTCCAATATTAGCCGAGTCAGTATTGCCAGCCGGTCGGTATACAGGACCGCCTTGGGTTGTGCAGGAGCACTCACTGCAGGGGACGAGGTAGAAGAAGAGGAAGCCCCACGAGTTGTATCGCTCGGGTAGGCTGCCCTTGTCAAAGGGGAGAAAACAGTAGTTCCCTCTGCAATCGAGGGCACTGGAATGAAAGCCCCCGACTGAGGCAGGGCAACCTCGCAGGTCGGCGGATCCGCCACGCGTCTGATCGGAGACACTGAATCGAGTGGGGCGTGGAAGCTGGTCCACTTATAACTTGCTGGCGAGGCAAGAGTTTTGCGCACACAGTCGGGCCAAACTCAGGGAGCGTGGGCTGTCACGCGTCCGCCTGAGGGACGATCCGTGGGATAATAGCTCGAGAGTCTGGAGCATCTGTGAGCGGGGCAAGGACTATGTTTTTTCACTATTACAAGTGTTTTACATTTACATTACAACTTCTCATTCAGTAGTCCGATAGGGTTGAAGGTGAATCGCACTCCAGGGCCGATCCAACCTTTTCCCTTTCTCATTTTCCAGATAGTAAGCCCCTGAGACGAGCTTTTGAATGACCTTGAAAGGTCCTCCCCACTGCGGCTCCAACTTGCTTACATCTCCCATGAGCATAATTCGTTTCCACACTAGATCCCCTACTTGAAATGTCCTTGGCAGTATCTTCTGGTCATACTTCTGTTTCATTTTCTGTCGATATGCGAGCATCTGAGCGGCTGCTTTGTCACGGATTTCATCGACCAAGTCCAGCTCCAGCCGCCTCCTTTCCGAGTTATCCTCGTCATAGGCCGCTCGTCGATCGGATTCACATCCGAACTCGACTGGGATTACCGCTTCGCTACCGTAGACTAGTTGGAAAGGTGTGCACCCCATGGTTTCTTTGGGAGTAGTTCGCAAGGCCCACAGGATGCTCGGTAGCTCATCTACCCATGTTCCACCAACGTGATCTAGCTTAGTCTTCAACCCTTTAAGGATCTCTCGGTTAGCCACTTCGGCCTGGCCATTGCTTTGGGGATACCACAGAAGTGAAGGCTTGCTTGATACCATACCTCGCACACCATTCTTGTATCCTTCGACCCTGGAACTTCCTTCCATTGTCCGAGACCAGCTTGTGCGGGATTCCATATCAGCACAATATGTCCCGCCACAAGAACTTCATCACCGCCTGCTCGGTGATACGCGATAAAGCCTCAGCCTCTATCCATTTGGAGAAGTAGTCGACGGCCACCAGCAAATATTTGTTCTGGGGTGCGGTAGTCGGGAATGGTCCCATAATGTCCATGCTCCATTGGTCAAAGGGGCAGGAAATCGCCGATGCTTTCAGTGCTTCTGCGGGTCGATGTGGCAGGCAGTGATGCTTTTGGCAGGATAGGCAGGTGGCGACCAGCTCGTTAGCATCCTTCTGCAGGGTCGGCCAATAATACCTAGACATCAGTGCCTTCCGAGTCGTCGCACGAGCCCCTGCGTGATTTCCACAGATCCCCAAGTGAATTTCCCGCAGCACATAATCTGCATCCTCCTCGCCTAGGTACTTTAGCAAGGGTCGGGAAAACGCTCTTTTGTACAGCACATCGCCAACCATGGTGTACCGAGATACATGCCTCTTGAGCCACCGAGCTTCTTCTCGGTCGCCCGATAAAACCCCCCTTGTGAGATAGGTAATGATTGGGGTTCGCCAATCGGACTTCAACTCCAGGTCAGCTTGTCTCTCTATTTGCATGATTAGCAGTGCTAGGCCGCCCGGCTGGGGAAGTACCCAGGAGCCGACTGAGCTGGCCAACTTGGCCAATTCATCTGCTTTGAAGTTATCTTCTCTCGGGATCTTCCGTATTTGCACTTCTTGAAACTTGGCCTTTAGCTTCTCATAGGCTTCGATGAAGGCCTGCAGGCGGTCGCTATTAACCTCGAATCACCCGACAACTTGTTGAGTAACTAGTTGGGAATCAGAGTAGAGCACCACCCGGGTTGCCCCTACATGCTTGGCAGCCTGCAATCCATATATGAGGGCCTCGTATTCTGCTTCATTATTCGTGGCCCGATATTCCAGCCGGACGGATAAGTGCATTTGCTCTCCCTTCGAAGAGATCATCAAGATACCAATTTCGCTGCCCGACTGAGCTGCTGAACCATCTACATATATCTGCCACGCTTCTTCAACCTCGTCCGCATGTAGTTCACTTAGAAAATCAGCAAGGGCCTGAGCCTTGATGGCTGGCCGAGGTTGGTACTGAATGTCGTATTTGCTCAGCTCGGTGGTCCATTTGATCAGCCGTCCGGATGCTTCATGATTAGAGGCCACTCGACCCAAGTTTCTATTCGTCAGCACCACGATGGGGTGTGCCAAGAAGTAAGGTCAGAGCCTCCGAGCGCCCAACAATAGCACATATATACATCAACCTCTCGAGTGTCGTATATCGGCACTCGACTCCCTTTAGTAAATGGGCAAAGAAGTACACAGGATGCTGCTTGGCGGCTTCTTGCTTTACTAAGACCATGCTAACCGAGTCAGCTGATGCAGCCAAATAGACGTACAGGACTTCTCCAACCTCTGGCTTGGCTAACACGGGCAACTCGGCAAGGTAAGCCTTGCCTTATCACAGTCAGCGTCCCACTGGTATTTGGTGGCCTTGCGGAGGGTTTTGAAGAAAGGCAACCCTCGCTCAGCCGATCGGGAGATGAATCGAGACAAAGCTGTGATTCGCCCGGTGAACCGCTACGCTTCTCGGAGGTTTCTTGGCGGGGGCATATCTAGCAGAGCCTTGACCTTGCTGGGGTTGGCCTCGATGCCTCGCTCGGTCACTATGTACCCTAAGAATTTGCCGCTCCGAGCCTCGAAGAGACACTTGGCGGGGTTCAACTTGAGCCCGTATCTTTGCAGGGTCTGACATGTCTCCTCGACATCTGCGACCAAGTCCTCATCTTGGGCGGACTTGATGAGAATGTCATCCACATATACCTCAACATTTCTTCCGATTTGGGATCGGAAGACTTTATTCATCATTCACTGGTAGGTGGCTCCAGCGTTCTTCAGCCCGAACGGCATGACGATGTATCAGTAGGTACCATCTGCCGTGATGAAGTTGATCTTCTCCTGATCCTCCACGGTCAGGGGTACTTGATGATACCCCTAGTAAGCGTCCAGCATGGAAATGAACTCGCTACCAGCTGTCGAGTCCACCATCTGGTCGATCCGAGGCAAGGGATAGCAATCCTTCGGGCAAGCCTTGTTGAGGTCCCAAAAGTCAATGCAAATCCGCCACTTATTACCTGGCTTGGGCACCAATACTACATTGGTCAGTCAGGCCGGGAATTGCACCTCCCGATGTGCCCGACCTCCATCAGTCTCTCGATTTCGGCTCGGATCGCTTTATTTTGCTCAGTGCTGAAGTCCCGCTTCCTTTGTTTCACGGGCCGAGCATGAGGATATACATGAGGCGGTGTTCCGCCACCTCCGGTCGGACGCCCTTCAGTTCCTTGACTGTCCAGGCGAAAACATCTTGATTTCGAGCCAAGCACTCCAACAGGGGCTTCTTCAGTTCCTCGGGCAGCCCTACGGCGATCTTGACTCGTGATTCCTCCCGGTCAGGAAGGAGCTGCACCTCATCCTTATCTTCCTGCAACTCAGACCAGGGGGAGGCCTGAACCATGTTGCAGTCAGAGAAGGGGCGCGGAGCCTTGCGACTTTCTACTTGGACATCGTCCACGTAGCATTTACGGGCCACTCTCTGGTCGCCTTTGACTTCTCCCACCCTGTCCCCAACGGGGAACTTAACCTTCAGGTAAAAGGTGGAGGCGACGGCTCGGAATTCGTTAAGGGTCGGTCGGCCCAAAATGACGTTGTAGGACGAGGGAGCATCCACCACCAAGAAAGTGGACCATCTAGTCCGCTTCAATGGCTCCTCGCCCAGGGAAATGGCCAGTCGGATTTGGCCAAGAGGCTGCACCTGGTTCCCCGTGAAGCCGAACAACGGGGTCGCTACCAGGTCCAACTGGGACCTCTCAATCTGGAGCTGGTCAAACGCTCTCTTATAGAGTATGTTGACCGAGCTGCCAGTGTCCACTATGGTACGATGGACCTGATAGTTGGCGATGACGGCTGTTATGACCAGCGTATCATCGTGTGGGACCTCCAGCCCCTTCAAATCCTGAGGCCCAAAACTGATCTAGGGCCCTTCTGCTTGGGCCAGGCTAGTGCCGACCTGGTGGATCTCCAGTTAGCGCACCTGTGCCTTCCTGGCACGGTTGGAGTCTCCCCTCGTCGGTCCACCCGTGATGACATGTACGCCTTCTCGGATGACGTTTTGCTGGTTGGCTTGCTCCACATCCATCTCTTTGTCCTCAGCCTGGTTCCCCTTAGGGAAGAGATTACGGGCAGCTGGGGGGTTTCCTCGTAGCTCCTCAGCCTCTGGGTCAACATTCGACCCACCTCGACCTGCACTCCACCCAGGAGGTGTCTGTTGTCCTCGCCCCCGGGGGGCAGGGGCTCGGCCCCGACCAGCTTGGCGGCACTCCTCGGTGGCGTGGCCGTGACTCTGATGGAAGGTGCAGTAGGGCCTTCATCGAGCGGGGAAACATCCCTGGGTCACCTGCTGAACATGCCGCCGCTCCATACCAACACACTCGGCGGGCCCCCGGGGGCTGCGAATAGGCCCACCTGGGGGTCTAGCAACCTGCACGGGGGGTTGGAAGATGCCGGGACGAAATTTGATCCTGTCGCGAAGTGAGCTGGACGCCCCTACAGCTGGATGGGCCTCCGGGAAGTGAGGTCGCTGAGGTGGTCTACGGAGCTGGATCGCCTCTAGTCTGCAAGACAGAGACCGTTAGAACCCGTCGGGAAAAGTCCTCGGCCAGACACTCCGACGGTCAAGTCAGTACTCGACGGTGACAATGGAAAACAATAGAACAGTATGGAATTGCACTATTGCGCGTACCTGAGAGATGCGGAGTGAGGAGGCTTATATAGCCGGGGAAGCTGACAGCTCCTGCCTCGCCTGCTACCTATTGTCATATAGTGAGGACAAGGTAATACATACCTAGAGGTGGCAGGATAAAGTGACACATGCCGTATTAAGGAAAGGGGCACTGTCAACTTAATAGTTGGCGCAGGCGAGCGTCGCTCGACCTAACATCAGTGTATGTGGTCGTGGTACCGGGGGGGGGGGGGGGGGGGACAGGATGTGGCAGGAAGATCACTACGTCGGTAAGATATCCGTCTTTTGCGACCATGATGGCTTCAGTCCTGCGCCGACCCCGTACAGCTTCTGGTAGTCTGGTGTCAGAGATTGGTTGTGCATGTTGGGCCGAGTGAGGGCCTAAGAGGGTGCCGACTGAGGGCACTGAATGATGAGTAAAGCCTCCTCCGGTTCGGGCTTACCCCCGGAGCGTGGGCTGCCACGCGTCGGCGGGGAGTCGCACCAGAAGGGGTACTAGAGTGTGAACATCCGAGTCGGGGTCAGGCCGATACCGAGGAGCGTGGGCCATCACGTGTCCATTCACGGGCCTGGATCTGAGCAGCACCTATCCGACGGGCCTTCCCCGCCCATTAAATATTTTCCATCTGAGTGGGTGCCAGACTACCGGGCCAAGCTATACGTAGACTGGCTCGTGATCAAGTACAATACAATACTAGGCAAGATAGGACGTTTTAATTATTTATTAATGCGTCTTGAGTAAAGGAAGGCACACATGCAAATACGTAGATTGGATACAGCATGAAAATAACCTGAACCGATTTAAAGAAAGAAAATGAAAACCATCATTATTCCAGATAAGATGAAGTACGTAGCTTCTTCATCTCGCACTGCATGCAATCTCATCACACTACTTAATTATAGTAATCTTAATCAATAGAAGAGCTGGATGAGAGAACGGAATCCCAAGATTGGTGCGATGTTGTAGCCTGAGAAACCAGCAGCTATAAAGATACTCTTCCATTCTGCTTCGGTCCTTTCCTTCCCTGGCATAGGCGCCATCATGAACACGTCGAACAGAAGCTGCGTCTCTGTGGTTTCATCATGAATACTACTTTCATTCTTCTCGTTCTCCAATTTCATCACCATGTCGATAATTATCACCTTCCCTCCTTCCTCCTTTGGAGGAATCGCCTTCTTGCAATTTCGCAGTATCCTCACGCAGTCTTCGTTGTTCCAGTCATGCAATATCCACTGCAGATGATTAATTATTAATTATAAGAAAATTAAATGGAAGAAGAACAAGATTAATGATGTTGCATATTTGCATGCCTTGAGAATCACTGCGTTTGCAGGGGGGACAAACTCAAACATATCACCGGCGATGGCGGCCACTGTTTGGTTTCCCTGCAGCGAAGCCACCACGTGCGGGAGATCGAACACGGCGCACTTGGTCTCCGGGAAGGCGTCGGCGATGGCGGTGGCCAGCGTGCCGCTCCCTC
This sequence comes from Boesenbergia rotunda, assembly GCA_024364735.1. Taxonomy (NCBI): domain Eukaryota; kingdom Viridiplantae; phylum Streptophyta; class Magnoliopsida; order Zingiberales; family Zingiberaceae; genus Boesenbergia; species Boesenbergia rotunda. The sequence continues at coordinate 180,167 of JAGFNQ010006199.1, read as the reverse complement.
CTCCGACGTCCACCAGCGATTGCAGGCCTCCGAAGACGTCGTCGCCGCCGCACTGTTCGAGGATCAATTTCGCCACGAAGCTGGAATCGGCGGCCATGGCCCGGTTGAAATTTAGGTTGAACTCGAGGTTGTTTCCGGTAAACTCGAACAACGGCTTCCCGTGGCAGAGGTCAAAGGCGGCGTGGGGTTCGTCGGCGGCGGTGAACCACCTGCTCAAGAAGTGCCAGGGGTCGATAAAGACCGGGTCGAGCAAGGTGGATACAAGCGGGGACATGTTCTCTGCTTTGCTGCTCACGAGAAAGGAGGCGGAGATGGGGGTGAGGGCGTAGGCCTCTTCTTTCTCATTGCTGGCGGTCGAGCTTGCGAAGAGGCGGGAGTGGACGAGTAGGCGCATGAGGCGGCGGAATGTGTCTGTTCTTGAAGGGGGAATGGAGAGCTTGGTAAGCAGAAGGGAGAGAGGAATAGGCTGGCCATGGCGATGGATTACGTCGGCGATGCCGAGCTCGGCGGCGCACTTGAGGGCCATGGAGTTGACGTAGCTGAAGATGATGTTCCAGAGATGGCCGTGGCCTCTCATTAGCTCAGCCTTGGCAACTTCATGATCACCATGAACACCATTCTCATTCATTGATTCCATCTCTCAACTACGGAATTAATGGATTATTGCAACTAGTCTTCGTGATGTATAAATAATACTCAAACGCCATCTCATGAATTTGGAAAACGATTATATTGCAAAATAAATAAACGGGCAATTAAGTGTTTATACAAACATAAACGATTTGCACGTGGGCCCCACCGGTTTTGTTTAGTCTTATTCATTAATGAGGTGGATCAAGGCCTGTCTACTCCATTCCATTACTGACCGATCGATCAATCACTTATGTCATTTACACGCACGAACTACTGTAACTATTAACCGAAAACGATTTGCACTCAGGAACTGAAGTATCAACCGAAGACGATTTGCATTTGAAGTCATCAACTGAAGTGAAGGAATGTGCAGAAAACTAAAAACACCTTTAAAATACATCCATTAATCCTAATCCAGATGCAATGTTCAACGTGCTCAGACGATGTGCTGAACGCTATCCAGGAATGTTTTTCTTCTTTCTTTTCGTTTTTTTAGTCGTTGGATTTGGACGGGATTGATATAATTAAAAAAATAATTCACGAGGATAGATAACTTTGGGCGATCAGTCCGACCTCACGAAAATTTTTCATCAATCACCGTGGTAAGTCGGAAAGTCTCACGGCTGATGGTCCAAAAACCCAGTGTCCCAAAATTCGCATTATATTTGGAAGAAAATTTTCTATAAAATACGTAATAATGGGGATCGAATCGCGAATATCTAAAACTCGTAAGACTCGAACTTTACCACCGGCAGCAAAGGAAGCACCAGCGCCCGGAGTCCGAAGGGACAAAAGTCAAATCAGGTGTTTCAAATATCAAAAGCACGGACACTACAGGAATCAGTGTCCATCCAAGGTACGAAAAATTTACGTTCGTAAAAATTTCCAAATTACTGCACAGTCTTTCAAGTATGTAAATAATTTAGATAAATCTATTGATTTTTCTGATAAACTAGATCTGTTACATAATCAACTTAGGGTATTGCATAATCAATTACCAAATATAGACAATATAAATTATTAGGAAATTAATTCCTTAATTGTCAATATCAATGCAATGATTTTTAAAATTAATTCTGATAATATTGAAATTAATTCTTATAATGTTGAAATTAACACTAATAATGTCGAAATTAATATTGATAATGTTGAAATTAATTCTGATAATTTTAAGAATAATTCAGAAATCAATCCTGAAAATATTGAGATTAATCCTGAAAATATTGAAAATATTTTTGAGGATAATAATGATATTTTTGAGGATATTGAAAATATGTTTGAGGATAATGATGATATTTCCGAAGATAGTGGAGATGAAATCTTTTTAGATAATAATTTAATTATTTTTTTGGATAATCCTGAAAATAATTATAAAACATTAACTAGGAGCCCTGAAAATTACTTCACCCACTATGAAGATGTAGAAGGATATGATGTTGGTGATGAGGAGTAAATTGAATTTTCTAGAATCAAGGCTACAATAAATAAAATTTACAAAAATTCAAACAAATTAGAATGGTTAGAAAAATTTGAAAAATTAAATATAGAAAAAAATTGTAGATAAGTCAGCTATTTTTGAAATAATGAAAATGATGAAATTAAACCCACAACTTTTAATTAACCTAGAAATTTTGAAACTTAAATCAAGTTAAATCTTAAAAACTTTAATTAATCTTTAATTATTTCAACCTTAATTAATATTTAATTATTTCAACCTTAATTAATCTTTAATTATTTGAACCTTAATTAATCTTTAATTATTTCTACCTCAATTAAATCTTAATTAAATTTTTAATTAATCCTTAATGTTAATTAATCCTTAATTAATTTCATTCTAATCATCTCTTAATTATTTTAATCCTAATTAATTCTTAATTAATTTAACTTCAATTAAATCTTAACAACTTAAATTTCCTCTTAAACCTTAATTAATTCTTTAATAACTTCAACTGTTAATAATTTCAACTCTAATTAATTAAATTCTTAATAATTACACTTAATTAATTCTACAAATCAAATCTTTTTCCAACTCTTAATTCAACATAATCCACGAACTAAAAATCTAATTAATTACCTTCAAATATGCAACCAAATAAAATCCTACCCAACTGAAACCCCCAACTAAATAACAACAAATTTGTCAAAGTGGGTTGGCATATTCGCGGTTCACATGACATGTATCAAATTGGGAATTTGATACATTATTAGAAACTTAAGTAAAATGGATTGACTTGTTTGACTCATACAAAACTGTCATGTCATGCATCTGTTATTTCTTTAAAATATATGTCATGTCATTCATGTTTAATTTTATGCATGATTTAGAACGGTTATAGGAAAAAGACTAGTTAAAACTTGAACAACCTAGTATTAGGTAGAGGTGAGATGATAGTACGTTAGAGAAGCCCTTCTAATAAGGTCAAGTAAGGTAAGGCGTGCCCTACTTGGTATGTTTAGTCTGGTGGAACTAGTCGATGCTACTGATCCAAAACCTAAACTAGTTAGACCAAAATTTGTCAAAAATTAATTTGAAAATGAATTTTCGGTAAAAAGGTTTGTCAAGGAAAGGGTTGTTGCTCCAATAAGGCTACGGCCAAAGAAGGCCTCTGTGTTGGTGCCCCGGTAAGTTTTGATGTTATCAACCAGGTTAAGTTAGGTCCTGGTATGTTTAATCCCTCTGCTAAGTGTGCAGGAGCTTAGGTACGGAGGAAGTCGAGCCTAAGACGTAGCGGACGAGAAGGATTGTGCGTGGAAGTGAACCGACGGGCTCGGTACAATCTGAGGGACGCGGAAGCTACGGAAGAGTACGCCGGTGGAGCGAGAAGTACCTGCGTGGTGTCCAAGGGACGAGAAGCCGGGAGGAAGGACGCTCGAGGGGCGAAAGGCCGGAGTCGGGTTCGGGTGAGCCTAACTCCGGTTGGCCGGAAATCACCCAGAAGATGAACCAAAAGACTGATCAGTTTGACCAAGTCAAACCAGGCACCTGAAACAAAAAGAATTTTATTTGTTGCTGTGAAGATTCAAACCAGAAACCTCGCCTGCATATATCACCAGCCTTACTAACTGGGATAAGGAGGAGATGTGATTAAAGTTGTTGCGAGCAGATGATAAAGTTATTTATCTGTTGCGAGCAGAAGAACCAAAAGGCTAGTCGCCCGAAAAAGAAAGATTAAATTGTTGCTAAGAGGAATTGAACCCAAGACCTCGAGAACAGAGGTTACCAAGATTACCAGTTGGGATAAAGGTCGGAGACAGTTTGCTTTTGCCGATATTCTTACTTGGAGATTACAATAGCAATCTTGAGCAGAAGATAAAAAATCCTTTATCTCATAAAGGATAAAGTCTTATCCTTTAATCAGATCCAATGGATGCAGGTTAATCCCATCCAAGATCAACCATCCAGATTACATCCATGGATCAACGGCCAAGAGAAAATTCCTCAACAATCAACAATCCAGATTTATTCTCTTAGACTATAAATAGGCTTAGAATTTAGAATTAAAGGCATCAATTGAATTGTAACCTCTCTAAGCCTTCAGTGCTACAACTGTAAAGGCTTCTCCGCCTAAAGGAGTTCAGTTTGAGCGTTAACCTCCTTGGAAGCAACGTTCCAGTTGCAACCAAGTTTTTTTTAGACGAGTGCTATCTCCATTATTTTTCATAACCGTCTATTCACCCTCCCTCTAGCCGACCCACCCCATCAAATAAGTGGTATCAGAGCCTAGTTCGCCATAGAAGGACTAACCGCCAACTGCAGCACCATCAACCAAAATGGTCGGACCTGTCATCTACCCGCCGAAATTCGAGGGGGAGATCGCCGAATGGAAGCGCAAGATGGAGGTATTCTTCACTATAGAATTCGAATTGTTTATAATAATGCAATCTGGTTTTGCAGCTCCCAAAGAGAAGGATTTAACCAAATAGAGCAAGAAGGAACAAGCTGATTTTGTGGCGAATGGAAAAGCAGTTTACCACCTGCTTTATGTACTCCCAGCACAAGAAGTCAACCGAATCGGCACATACGCATCCGCTAAAGAACTCTGGGAAAAATTCCTAGAGTTACACAAAGGGACTTCCGAAGCCAAGCTCGCCAAAAGGGACATTCTCCGGAACTAGCTGACCAACCTCCGCATGGAAGAAGGTCAAACAGTAGCGCATTTGCACTCAAAAATATAAGGTTTATTAACGGAACTGACGAATCTCGCGGAAGAGGTAAGTAACTGAGATTCGTTGAGGTACGCACTTAATTCGTTTCCGAGAAATTCCGATTGGACGTCTTTTGTTGATTCTTTTTTTATTGCTAAAGATCTCGAGACAACTTCGCTCGAGAATTTATTTTCAACATTTGAACTTCATGAATCGAGAATTGCAGGAAATCGAAAGACGAATGGTGTAGTCCTGAACGCGAAAATAACAGTACCAGAATCGGTATCCTCGGATGATGAAGAAGAAGAAGAAAAAGGATACTTGGTAAGGAAATTTAAAAAGTTTGTTAAATCTAATCAATTTTCAAAGTTTCATGAAAAGAAGAAATCTCCGAAGAGACGAATGGTAAAGTGCTACAATTGTGACGAAGAGGGTCACATTAAAGACAACTGTCCCAAATTAAAGAACAAGAAGAAGGAAAATCAGCTGAAGAAAAAGAAAGTACTGAAAGCGACATGGGATGACACGTCTTCTGACGAGTCAAAAATCGAGGAGTATGCTGGACTTGTCCTGATGGCGAGTCACCAAGAGGAGGACGACGAAGAGAGCTCATCGGAGATGAGTATCAATGAAGGGGGAGAGTCGTCTGACGAAAGCAGCAACGACGAGGAACCACTAAGCAGCAAATACGGCGACATGGTAAGTGAGGTATGTAAATTACCTCCTGACAAACTTTTTTCTGTTTTAAAATCTGTTTTGAATAGTTTATGCAAAAAGAGGAGAAAGATATTGAGGTTGAAAAAGGAGTTATTTACATCATGTCCATTAAGTATGTTCGATAACTTAAAAAATAAAAATGAAAATCTAGAAAATTTACTTAAGAAATTGGAATTTGATATTACAAGCCTGCGACAGAAAAAGAATCATTATCCAGAGGGGCTGAACTGGTATCTTAAGAATCACAAGGGCCAACTTAGGAAAATACCAAGAAATTATGTGCCCCCTAAATTTTTAACTAACCCGGTTGATAGTATCCTATTTTGGATTCCTAAATCTGTCTTAAATTAATTTTTATTGCAGATATTGACTAAGAATTTTTATTGTGTGTCATTTTTTTTAAATTCAGTATAATTTTTTGTTACTTAAGAAAAGTTGGCTATACACTTGAAACTTTTTGAAATTTTTCGAACACTCTTCAAATTTTAATGATTTTTCTGATGAAACCATATTTTTAAATTTTAAGAATTCGAAGAAAAAGAGTTTGACTAGATCCAATTTTTTAGAATCTATAAATCGAATGTTGACTTTGTCAAAATTATTTCCGAATTTTTTAAGTCCATTTAGAATTTAAAGAATTTTTTTTAATGTAATTATATTTTCTTTAATTTGAAAAATTCTTGAAAATGCTATTTTTGAAAACTAATTTTTTTTTAATCTTTTAAGCTTTAGTTAAACACTTCAATTTTTTTTCACAATATGCTAACTTTTTTTCGTCCCCGGTTTATTAGTCCCTGGTTTCTACTGTGATCAAAGGGGGAGAGTAGGCTAGTGTACAGGGGGATATTGTAGATTTGCATTGAAACATCTTTTTCATGCTTAACCTGTTTATTTAATTTTACTATTTTTTACTTATTTGGTTTAACCCTAACTGAATCTGGGTTGATGCACATCAAAAAGGGGGAGATTGTTGGTGCCCCGGTAAGTTTTGATGTGATCAACCAGGTTAAGTTAGGTCCTGGTATTTTTAATCCCTCTGCTAAGTGTGCAGGAGTTTAGATACGGAGGAAGTCGAGCGTAAGACGTAGTGGACGAGAAGGATTGTGCAGGGAAGTGAGCCGACGAGCTCGGTACAATCCGAGGGACGAAGAAGTTGTGGAAGAGTACGCCGATGGAGCGAGAAGGACATGCGCGGTGTCTGAGAGACGAGCAGCCGGGAGGAAGGACGCTTGAGGGGCGAAAGGCCAGAGTCGGGTTCGGGTGAGCCTAACTCCGGTTAGCCAGAAATCACCCAGAAGATGAACCAAAAGACTGGTCTGTTTGACCAAGTCAAACCAGGCACCTGAAACAAAAAGAATTTTATTTGTTACTGTGAAGATTCGAACCAGCAACCTCGCCTACGTATATCACCAGCCTTACCAAGGGTTGGGCACTAAGTCCTGGTTCGAAGAATTGGGCACTAAGTCCTTGTCGAGGGCTGGGCACCTAAGACCTGACCGAGGGTTGGGCACGAAGTCTTGGTTCGTGGAATTGGGCAATAAGTCCTGGTCGTGGACTGGGCATGAAGTCCTGGTGAGTGAAGCTGAGCAAAAGTCCTGATAAGTGAAGTTAGACAATAAGTCCTGGTCGTGGACTAGGCATGAAGTCCTGGTCGTGAGATTGGGCAAAAGACCTGGTGTGTAAAGCTGGGCAAAAGTCCAACCGGATGGGTCGGGTGGCAACTATCTCCTGAGAGGAGTAGGTGAAAGGTGCGTTCCCCCAGGATGGGAACATAGGTGTCAGTTCGACCTAGGGTTTCGCGAGAAATCTGAAGTCAGAACCAATTCGTTAAGGTTAAGATTTTATATGTGTTTGCCTTGTATTTATGTATCTTGCAGGTACCTAAAATTGAAGACAAAGCAGGCAAACAAACACATAACAAGGCTGGAATATGGGCTCCTGGGTGCCCCCATTAACCAGGGCACCCTAATGAACCAGGCGCCTCAATGAACCAAGCGGCTGAATCATTCAGGCGCCCTGTATGTCTAGGGTAGCCTAGATGAAATCCTTATCAGCTGCTGCGAGTTCGGAGTGAAGATGAGGATTGACCAAGATGTATGAGGCGCCTCATTGTACACAGGCACCCAGTAACAAGCCTATAAAATGGGCTTCGACCCCTCAACTCTGTACAGACATTCCAAGATCATTCTGAGCATTCCGAATGGAAGAAAAGCGCTAACGATGAGGCTCTGCGACCAAGGAAGCTCCGGGAGGAAGTGTGGGGCACTTCGGAGTTCCAGATCGGCCGAGTCTTCGACCTTTTTCATTTGGTTTGATTTACTTTCCGCATTTCAATTTACTTAATATTTTGATTGTAAATCGTGTACTGTAAGACGGGTTTCTTCGCCTTCGAAAAGTCCAGAAAGAAGACCATTAGTGGACTGGCGTTTTCCGTGCTTAGGCCTTGGATGTACTGACCCTGGGGGGTTGGGAACCAAGTAAATCCCGTGTGCATTCTATGTTGTCTTTCATTTTCATTCCTTTTTATTTTTTGATGTGCTACTAACTCTTTGATTAGAACGAACAATCGAAAGACGAGTTTTCCGCAAAAAGTTTTAACGAGTCGATATTCACCCACCCCTCTATCGACGACACCGGTCCCCACACTATCTGTTGGTATGAAAGTAGTGAGAAGAAAGAAATGGGGTATCAGATTGACCTTATTAATAATATCACAGAAGCTATAAAGATCATCTGCCAAAGAATAGAAACTGCTCAGAGTAGGCAGAAGAGTTATGCCGATGTGCGTCGTAGACCGCTGGAGTTCGAGGTTGAGGATACAGTTTTCCTCAAAGTAGCTCCCATGAAAGGCGTAATGAGATTTGAGAAGAATGCCAAGCTAAGTCCTCGTTACATAGGACCCTACCTGGTAACGAAAAGAGTTGGCAAAGTACCTTATGAGTTAGAGCTACCACCAGAGATGCCAGCTATTCATAATGAAACATATCCCTGATGCCAAACAAGTGACTGAGCCCCACCATATCAACTACTTTCCCCACTTCTTTTTAGAGTTCACAGCAGCCACTAACTCCTCTCCTCCTTGGAGTTTTTAGAAGAGACATCTAATTGATTTCCTTGGAGAAAACTTTGGGTGTCAACCTCACTCCTTTTGGAAATTAGGCAGCCTCCTCTTGATCTTCCTTGGAGAAATTTTGGAGTCACCGCTCAACACTTCCTTGGAGAGTTGATTAGTCACACATTCTTCATCTTCCTTGGAGGCAACATTTTTCCTCATCTTTGAGGAAATAGTTACAACCAGCTCAACAAAAAACAACACTCACTATTAGAAAATTAGTCTATCATTACACACATAAATATCTTTATAGTATATTTATAATGACACTAACGTTTTGGTGACATCCTCAAGTACTTGATCTCTAGTGCGATTAAGTGTTAGAAAGTGGACTCCAATCACGGACTGGAATAGACGGATGAAGCACGAGTTACTGAACCCGAAATAGTTGGAGTCATCCCCTAACAAAGGTTATTTGAGAGGTATGATCTTCACATATGTTTTTGATTGTTATGTATGTTGATGCATTTATTAATAGTTTTATTTAGGTTATGCTTATATATTCTAGTATGTAATTAGATAGTTTTGCATGTCTAAATAAAATGATTAAATTAGCTTTAGATGAATCAATCACTTGATAGTTTATCTTTGTTATGATTTTAGGATCAAACTTTAATGGTTAGATTGTAATGTATACTTTGATTAAAGATCAAGTTTATGTTTATTTCAAAAATCCATACGAACACTCCTTTGATATAATTATTAAATCATAATTTTTTTTAATTTTCTGCTACACATAAGAGTGTAGAAACACGATATATGACTTTTGAATTTTGTCAACAAGGATGTCGTCCTCTACTAGTATAAGGTGTGACCTATCTGCAACAAGGTCAAAGTAATTCCTTTTTTCGCCCACATATTATTCTCTGACGCTTTTCTACTGACTCTATGGTGCAAATAGTCTATTGCTTATTGTTCTTGAGATCGTTGACAATTGAGCCACCGGTGAAGATGAAATATTACTTGAAGATGGACATCAATACTTGAAGATGAAATATTAAAGATCGAAGATGGAGATCAAAGATGAACATCAATACTTGATTCGCGGTGAATGAGGGATTCACCCCTCCTAAGGATGATGAAGGCAAAGAACTCGAATCATGGCGGTGGACTGCCGAACAAACTCGGAAGAGTGAAGCCGACGCAAAGGCGGTTGTCACTCTACAATGCAGCATGAACAAAGACCAATTCATCAAGGTTGGTCCTTTCACAAGTGCAAAGGACTTGTGGAACAAACTCATTAAACTTCACGAGGGCACCCGAGACTCAAGAATCTCAAAGAGGGACTTGTTCCTCAACCAACTCCAAAATCTCTCCATGAAGGAGAATGAGTCGGTAAGTGAGCTTCATAGCCAATTCAAAGAAGTCCTCAATGGTCTTCATTCGATTGATGAAAAGGTCGAGAATCGTGACCTTGTGAGGTATGTCTTGAAAGCCTTTCCAAGGTATGCTTTGTGGTCATCCATGGTGGATGCCTACAATGTTTCCAAGGATCTATCCATTGTAAAGTTAGATGATTTATTTTGTGAGATGGAATTGCATGAAATGGCTAACAAAGGCCCCAAGGAGAAGGGGATTGCCTTAGTTGCAGGGGACCGATCCAACAAGAAGAAGAAGGAGAAGGAGGTCTCTTCATCTTCATCCTCTTCCGAATCCGAGTCCGATTACGAAGAAGATGGCAGCGGCTCCTCATCCTCTGAGATGACAAACTTTGTGAGAAGGATGATGAGAAGGGGTCGACGCTTCAAGAGTAGAGGTAACTCTAGTGAAGCTAAACTTGATAAGACTAATGCCTCTTGCTTTGAGTGTGGTAGGAAAGGGCATTTCAAGAATGAATGCCCAAAGCTAAAGAAGAAGGAGGAGAAATCCAAAAAGAAAGAAGAAAAATTCAAGAAGAAGAAGAAGACCTTAAAGGCCACTTGGGATGAGTCATCCTCTAGCTCATCCGATGAAGAGAAGGAGGAGAAGAGCACAAGGTATGTGGCACTCATGGCATTGGGAGATCAAGAGAGCAGTGATGAATCTTCTAACTCATCAAACGCGGCTTCATCATCTTCGGATGATGAAGAGGTAACCTCTCCCGAACTTGAAAAGTGTTATAGAGCAATTGCATGTTTAACTATATGCTTAAGAAGTCAAAAAATAAGGTTAAAGCTTTGCAATTAGAAATTGATCAATTGAGATTATCTAGAGATGATAACATTGATGACTTGCATGTTGAATTGTTAGAAGATGAGATTAAATCATTGAAACTTGAAGTTGAAAACTTGAAATCCTCTAGGGTTGAGGAAGTAGATGACTTGCATGATGAGTTACTAGTAGAGGAAAACCAATCATTGAAGAGTGAAGTTGAGAGACTCAAAAATATTCTTGAGAAGTTCTCAACTAGCTCTAAAACCCTAGATATGATCTTGAATGCCCGAAGGGCGGTCTACAATAGGGCCGGTATTGGTTATCGACCCAAAGAACCCTCATTCGTGTCCTTGATGTCTAGGACTGATACGAGATTATCTAGGACACCCAAGGTTCAAAAGAAAGTTGTCAAGGCATGGGTGCCCAAGTCTTGTTTAGTTGATGCTTTAGGTCCCAAGGTTTGGGTACCTAAAACTTCTATTTTTCGAATTGTGTAGGTTATGATTGAGGGGGAGCATCTATCAACTTGGTTCGTTGATAGTGGATGCTCCAAACACATGACCGGGGATAGATCATTATTTACCACACTTCACAAGAAAAGTAGAGGTAATGATTCATTTGGTAACAATGGTAGTCTTAAGGTCATAGGAATAGGAGACATTCAAATATCCGAATGTCTTAGAATTTCAAATATCCTTCTAGTCAAGGGGATGAAATTTAATCTCCTAAGTGTGAGTCAATTGTGTGACACGGGTTACACAATTGATTTCCAACCAAGTCAATGTCTAGTTAGACAACATGACACCTTGGACACGGGTCTAGTAGGAACAAGAGTAGACAATATTTATCAAGTTTCATTTAAAAGTGCTACTAATATTTCTGCTAAGTGTTTCATGTCAAAAGAAGAAGAGTCCACCCTTTAGCACCGGAGGCTAGCACATGTGAACATGAAGAACATCCGGAAGTTGGCCAACAAGGGATTAGTTCGTGGCTTACCAAGCATCAAGTATGAGAAAGATAAACTTTGTGATGCATGTCAAATGGGTAAGCAAACAAAATCTGCACATAAAGGTAAAAGCACTGTAAGTACTTCTACTGCATTAGATTTACTTCACATGGATCTATTTGATTGTAGTACTATCATATCATTGAATGGAAGTAGATATTGCTTTGTGATCATTGATGACTTCACTAGATATACATGGACTTACTTTTTAAAATATAAGGACCAAACCTTAGATGTTTTCATTTCTTTTTGTAGAAGAGTTGAAAATGAGAAATCATTAACTATTAAGACAATAAGAAGTGATCATGGAGGTGAATTTTAAAATCAAAGGTTTTTAGAATTTTGTCAGGATAGGGGTTATAGACATGAGTTCTCTACTCCTAGAACACCACAACAAAATGGTGTTGTAGAGAGGAAGAACCGTGTTCTACAAGAGGCTGCACGAAGCATGCTTAATGAGTACTCACTCCCGAGTTACTTGTGGGCCGAAGCTGTAAATACAGCTTGCTATGTGCAAAACCGAGTCCTCATTCATAGGTTTTTAGGGAAGACTCCCCATGAGCTTTGGTTTGGGAAACCACCCACAGTTAAACACCTTCGGGTGTTTGGTTGTAAGGTGTTCATCCTAAACACCAAGGATCATCTTGGAAAGTTCACGACAAAGGCTGATGAAGGGATACTAGTCGGGTACTCCCTCGTTAGCAAAGCCTATCGAGTCTACAATAAGAAGTCTAGACTAGTTGAAGAATCTTCTGATGTTGTCTTTGAAGAAATTCCAAAAGTCAATGGTCAACCAGAAGATGAAGTCCAATTCGAACTTAGGAGACTAAGTTTGAATGAAAGTCCAAATGTTGTTGATGGTGATGAATCCGATGACGGTGAGCCTAGACAATCCATAGATCAGCCGGATCCTGAGGCTGAACTTGTGTCTAGTGAGCCCATTCACGAAGCACCACCAACACCAAGGCAAACTAGATTAGCCTCTAGTCATCCCTAAGACCAAATTGTTGGAGACATCCATCATGGGGTTAGGACTAGATCATTCTTCCGGAATGAGGCTAATGAAGTTGCCCTAATTTTCGAAATTGAACCTAGAAAAATTGATGAAGCATTAAATGATCCCGATTGGATTATTGCAATGCAAGATGAACTAGGTCAATTTGATAGAAGTCAAGTTTGGGACTTAGTCCCTAGACCCAAGAAGACCACCATCATTGGAACCAAATGGGTCTTCAAGAACAAATTGAACTATAAGGGAGAAATCATTAGAAACAAGGCACGCTTGGTAGCCAAGGGCTATAATCAAGCTGAAGGCCTTGATTATGATAAGACCTATGCTCCCGTGGCACGATTAGAATCCATTCGATTGATGCTTGCATTTGCAGCACATCGCGGCTTCAAGCTATACCAAATGGATGTCAAATCTGCCTTTCTAAATGGTCTAATAAGAGAAGAGGTCTACGTCGAACAACCACCGGGGTTTGAGAATTCCGAATTTCCAAACCATGTGTTCAAGCTCAAAAAGGCACTTTATGGCCTTAAACAAGCACTCCGGGCTTGGTATGAGCGGTTGTCGACGTTCTTAATAGAGAAGGGCTTCGTTAGAGGCCAAATACACCCTACACTATTTCTACGAAGAGATGGTGACGATATTTTTGTAGCCCAAGTATATGTCGATGACATAATTTGTGGCTCAAACAATAAGGGCTATTTAAATGAATTCATTGGACATATGGAGAGTGAATTTGAAATGAGTCTAGTGGGAGAGTTGACTTTCTTCCTTGGACTTGAAATCAAGCAAACTCGCGATGGTATCCATGTGCACCAATCAAAGTATACACAAGAAATGCTTCGGAAATTCAATATGAGTGATTCAAAAGAGGTAACCACTCCCATGGCTACAAACACAAGACTAGACAATGATGAGAGTGGTAAACCCGTTGATTTGACTCAATATCGAAGCATGATAGGTAGTTTACTATACCTCACAGCTAGTCGACCGGATATTCTTTTTGCTGTGGGTATGTGCGCTAGGTACCAAGTTTGTGCCAAGGAATCTCACTTAATCGTTGTTAAGCGAATTTTGAGATATCTCAAAGGCACAATAGGAGTCGATCTTTGGTACCCCCGTACCAAATCATTTGATTTAATTGGCTATACGGATTCTGACTACGCTGGATGTAAGTTGGACCAGAAGAGCACAAGTGGGGGTTGCCAATTCTTAGGTTTGTCCTTAGTAAGTTGGTCAAGTCGGAAGCAACATTGTGTTGCTCTCTCCACGACCGAGGCAGAATATATTGCTATGGGAGATAGCGTATCACAATTGTTGTGGATGATACATACTTTAGAGGACTATGGATTGAGTTACAAGGGTGTGCAAGTGTTATGTGATAACATTAGTACAATTAACCTAATCAAGAATCCAGTCCATCATTCTAGGACTAAACATATTGAAGTGCGTCACCACTTCATTAGAGATCATGTAGCAAGGGGAGATATTGTACTCTCACATGTAGAGTCCAAGTCTAACCTAGCTGACATTTTCACTAAACCACTCCCCGAAAGTGAATTTAGTTTCCTAAGTCGGGAGTTGGGAATGTGTCGCGCTTCATGAATTTTAAAATGCATTCAAACCCTTCATGATTATTTCGAAATTGTTGGAAAACAATTGGGTAACTTTGGGGACATCTCACACAAACTATAAGGTTTAACAAAACGTTTTTGTTTGCTAGATATGGGTTGAGATGTTAGGATCAACTAAATTTCTCAAAATGTCATTGCATCCCTTAAGAAATTAAGTTGACTAGATAATAATCACTTCGGTGACCAAGTGTGGGGAAAACCAATGCATAACACATGTGTATTTGGCTCCATGATCATACTTGGACATTCCAATCAAGGAAACTTGATTGGAAACCTGAATTTCATACAAACTTAGTTGAAATTGCTTGAATGATTGTTGATTGAGTTTGACTCCATTTGGATGGATCAAAGTGATTGTTGAACCTATAAGGACTTTTGATCCTTGTTCAGGGATCAATTTTAGTCATGAGATCATGTCCAAGCTCGATAAATTTCATCAGATCTCGTAGGAAAGATTCAAAAAATCTGAAACTGAATGTTTCAGATCATATCAGGGAGTATCAGGAACCCTGATCGGTCACCGGACCGATCAGGCATAAGGCTGATCGGTCCCCGGACCGATCTGGCTCCACCCTGTAACGATCGGTCCACAGACCGATCAGAGGGGCATCAGTGACTTTACAAAATTCTGATCAACCTTACTGAGCCAGCCTAGATCGGTCCCTGGACCGATCTGGCACCCTATGGTGATCGGTCCACAAACCGATCAAGGGGCTCACAGGTCTCTCTCTGAACCCTACTGTTCCTGTCCTGATTGTTCAGCCGACCGATCAGGAGCGCGCCTGATCGGTCACCCGACCGATCAGGCCCGGTTTAGTCCGATCAGGCCATCACCTGATCAGTCTGAGCGCTATCAGATCGAACGGTGATCCGTTCCATAGCATTAAATTGCAGTTGGTGGACCGATCCACCAACCGATTAATTTCGCGAAAAACCTCTCATTGCCGAACCCTAGCGCCGAAACCTCCCACTTGCGCCTCTTCATCCTGAGCGAGAGTGTTCCTGCGTCTCCCTCTTTCTCGTGCGTGCGAGTTCTTGCGAAGGTCTCTACGGGCGTTTCCTTGTTCTCTGCAAGTTCTCTACTTGCTCCAAGTTTTCTGCGTCTCTGTCTTGTGCCGAGAGCTTCTCCTGCGCAAGTACTTCTTCCAGTTTTTGCGATCCTTTCAAACTAACTTCAATGGCACCAGAGTGAGTTTTTGATTTAGTTTCCTTTATGACTCTGTTCATGGATTATATGTATATGAAGCTAATCATGTTTTGGTGTTGGTTCTTGGTTTGGTGTCGTGACCTTCTTGTATTGGCCGTGAGCCTCTTGATCAAATGCTTCACTTTATGATTATCACTCTATCTTGGTTCCTTGATCCAACTGTGTTCTGTTAATCATTGTGTCTTGATCACGTTCTCTGATTGGGTTTAACCTTATCTTGATCATATTTGTCTATCTTTATAAAATCTTCTAAGAGTAAGGAACCTATGGTGGAAAGTTCAAAGGGTAAAGACCCTTCAGTATCTACACCTTCTCCAAGGCCTCTACCACCTCTACATACTCGATTTCAGAATGTCACTCTTGCGTTAAATTTTGAGTGGCACATTTTCAAACTTATGTCGTGTCGGTCAGTGGACCAAACCTTTATTTATGAATATTGTCCTACGGTGAGACAAATCATTGAGTACTATGAGCTCCAACCCATCCTTTTCTTAGAGAGGCCAATCAATTTTGATTTGGTCTCTGAATTCTACAATAACATGGTCAGTGGAGAGGGTACGGGGTGGAGGACCCGTGTCGCTGGTGTCGATCTTGACTTTACTCTATCTGCCTTCACTGCCTTTCTTGGATGTCACCGGTCCGAGAATGCCTTCTCACTCTATCCCTATCTTCCGGACCCCTTACCAGTTCGTTTTGATGGAATCACTCCTGACTCCATCTATGAGCATTTTCTAGGTCATCCCAGGCCAAGGGGTTCCAGTGAGCGTGCTCGTAGCTTTCCCACATTTCCTACTCTTCGCCTTTCCCCTGTTGACTATGTTCTTTTCAAGATCATCACCAATTGTCTTCTACCTACTACTTCGAAGCACCTCAATGAGATTCATCCATTCCACTGCTTGATGCTCTATGGGATGCATCGGCAATTAGACTTTGATATCGTGTCATCCATCGATTTCTCCATCATCGTCCATAGTCTGAGGTACGGCCAGACAGTTCACATGGCATTTGGCCATATCATTACGGCTTGGCTTGAGTCAGTGGGTATCGATGTTTCACAGGGTCGTATTGTGCCCATGATTCGACAGGACTGCCGCCTGGATCATCGCATGCTCACTCAGTCTGGCATTGTTGTTGGGCCATGAGGACTAAGGTGGAAGGATAGGAGACGTGGAGGGGAGCTACCGAGCGCCGCCCATGATCCGGAGCTGCCAGCTGATGCTGCAGATTATGATGAGTGGGCTCCTGACCTCCGCTGGCAGGTTGCGAAGCTAGAGCGGATGCTGCAGCACAAATTTCATATCTCTGAGCTCTGGCGACAGGAGGTCCACTCAGAATTTCAGTCTTTTGATCGCCGTCTAGATGCTCTATCATCCAACATCTCTGAGGTCAGCTCACTACAGGACAGATGGTATGAGGAGTGGTATCATCATACATTTCCGGATGGTGCGTCCCCCAGTGGCACTTCACCAGGGGATATCATATACATTGATGATTCAGACGATGATCCAGTTGACAATTGACTGCTCTATACTCATGTTTGATGATTTTTGACTATTTGGTTGTGTGACTTTTGGGCTGTATGCCCTATGACTTGTCAGTTGTGGTCTTATACCACACGTTTCTGGATTTTGATGCATGTGTCTTGCATTGTGTTATTTCTCTGGATGCTTTATGACTTGACTTTTCTGAATTTGCCTTCCATGTTTTATCCTACTTTAGTATGCTTCTTGTTGATGCTATGATGAGTACTATCTGCATATTTGTTACACTACCATGATTATGATTATGATGACATGCTCATATGATACATATGCTTATTTTGCCACTTCTATATCTGTTTGTCATATGTATTCATATGCTTATCAAAAATCAAATTGTTGTTGGTTTGGGATACCCCTAGGGTTGAGGGGGGGGTATGGTTTAAACTTAACAGCCCTTCTAGACTCCTTTTCGGTGTTCGACAAAAGGGGAGATTGTTGGTTGGTTAAGTTTAGGATGATCATGTTGTAGGGGGAGGATCTGGATTCCCCTATGATTCTAAATTTGAAAAACTTGATTGAGAATCCCTAAACTTAAAATCGGGTTGTCAAACAACAAAAAGGGGGAGATTGTTGATGCAGTCTGGCCCTGATTGTTGTTTTAGTGTTGACACCGATTTTAGTTTAGGTGGATGATTATTGATTATGATTAAGTCCTGATTGGGGATCAGACATGGTATGGAAAATCCTAGCTTGGAGGGCTAGGTGTTGGAAAATCCTAACCTGGAGGGTTAGGTGTTGAAAATCCTAGCTTGGAGGGCCAGGTGTGTGAAATGTCCTAATTCGGAAGAGGTGGGTGAAAAGTCCTAGCTTGGAGGGCTAGGTGAAAAGTCCTAACTTGGAGGGTTAGGTGCAAATTCCCATCTTGGAGAATTAGGTGAAAATGTCCTGGCTTGGAGGGTCAGGTCCTAGCTTGGAGGGCTAGGTTTGGAAAAGTCCTAATCCGGAAGAGTTGGGTGAAAAGTCCTAGCTTGGAGGGCTAAGTGAAAAGTCCTAACTTGGAGGGTTAGGTGCAAATTCCCAACTTGGACGGTTAGGTGAAAAATCCTTAGCTTGGAGGGCTAAGGTGGATGAAACCCTAGCTTGGAGGGCTAGGTGAAAAGTCCTAACTTGGAGGGTTAGGTGCAAATTCCCAACTTGGACGGTTAGGTGAAAAATCCTTAGCTTGGAGGGCTAAGGTGGATGAAACCCTAGCTTGGAGGGCTAGGTTGGAGCCCCTGGATCGGTCTGGTGACCGATCAGGGAGTTGGCACGGTGCTTCTTCGTGGATCGGTCTGGTGACCGATCTAGCGATGACTGATCGGTCTAGTGACCGATCAGGGAGTATGCATTTCACCCATTGCTTTGCTCCTGATCGGTCTGGTGATCGATTAGGGAGCAAACAGTGAGGTTGAGTTCCCTTGCTGAACTGCTCCTGATTGGTCTGGTGACAGATCAGGATCACTGTGCATATCATTCTGGAGAACAATCCAACATCGCAGGTTCCTCTCTATGATGGATCAGGACGGAGCCTGATCGATCTGGACCCAGCCTGATCGGTCTAGTGACCGATCAGAAGGTTTCCTGATCGGTCCGGTGATCGATCAGGAGGTCTGGACTGCGAAGCTCAGAAATCGCCCGATAAAGGGGTGGATCGGTCGGGTGATCGATCCACAACCTAGGATCGGTCTGGTGATCGATCCAGGTGAGTCCCAAAGAAATCACAATTTCTAATCAAGCGTTGGGGACCGATCAGGACGGAGCCTGATCGGTCTGGACCCTGCCTGATCGGTCTGGTGACCGATCAGGAGGTTCTCCGATCGGTCCGGTGACCGATCACCTTAATTCAAATTGCACTATCAGACGCTCTGATCGCGCCTGACCGTATCCGATTCTCTGCTGATTACATCTGATACTTGATTTACTGTGTGATATGCTGCTCTAACACTCTGATTAAGCTGCAGGTGACAGGGAAGGATTCAAACACTCAAGGAGAAGTCAATGGAGGCTTTCCTTGGAGCAGGTTTGTCCGTTTTCCATCTCAGGTTGCAACGGCTGGAGCTGCAGACTGGAGTTGCCGACTGGAGCTAGGCTTAGGGGAGCTCAGGAAGTCCAGGGAGGGCTCAGTGGTAGCTGGCGTTGGCAGGGAAGCAGCTGGAGGCTGCAGGAGATGCTATCACCTGGTACTGAGTGGAGAAACAAAAAGGCGGAAGAAGGCTTCGTTGAAGCAAGGTTCTAGAGTTTGCGAACTAAGTTCTGGTTGCGCCTTTGTGTTCTTCACATCTAGCTTGTGCGTTCTGAAGTTTTCATCACCTTGAGCAAGCTACTGCAATCGAGAAGCAATCATCCATTACTTGAGCGCTTGAAGGAGAGAACAAGAGGCTTGGAGTCCGACAGCGGGAAGACATGAGGAAGGGTTTCTTGCGTGAGATCGCCGCTGGGTGGAGCTCAGGAAAGCTTGCTGTGTTCTTGTCCTTGCTAAGTGTTTGAGTAAGATCCTTCTTGTTGTTTCTTTGTGCTTAAACTTAAATCTGTGATTGAAACGCTGTGGAGAGGTTTCTCCACCGAGAAAGAGGTTGCTTTCTATCCGGTGATAACCGGGGCTTGATCTGCCGACGATCAAGGGATCGCCCACCTTAAGGGCACGCCAAGGAGTAGGGCCAAGTTATCCCCGAACCTTGTAAACCCTCCTTGTTAGTGATCTTGCTAGTGTATCGACCCTAAGATGATCTGGAGGATCATGGGTTTTGGATGTGTGTTGGTCAATATGGTTAAGTTAGAGTTTATTGTTGGACTAATATGTGTACATGAGTGTGCAGGTGTACAGGTACACATGGACTTGGTTGATGTCTTTAGGTGAAGGGTGTCATGGAGGCAAGCTGGAGGCTTGTGTGCGCACCCGAGAGACCGTGGAGAGCAAAGACGATGAGCCGAGGGATGCGGACTTCGAGGCGTACGTGAAGGGTGGCATGGAGGCAAGCTGGAGGCTTGCGTGCGCATCCGAGGGACGAGAGTCGAAGATGAAGAGGGCGTGAAGGCAACAGTCGAGACTGCTGATTGAAGAGTCAACCGGGTTGTGAGGGTCCAAGTGTAAGTCGTTGTACTTAGGGACTAAGCTGAGAGGGTTTGAGTGCTGAGTGAAATGTACTTGGGGAGTGTAACCCTAGGACTTAGTGTTGGACCAGTCGACTGGTAGTTTGGCAGTCGACTGGTAGGTGAGTGGATCAGCTACTGGATTCGAACGTTGTACTGTAACGGTCGAATCTGAGTGGAACCAGTCGACTGCCATTTTGGCAGTCGACTGGTAGCGGTTGTTTCAGACTCGAGCTCTATTTAAAGAAGCTCGTTTAAGGCTACTTCTCTTTGGCGAAACTTGCTTGGTTAGAGTGAGTTAGTAGCCTAGTGATCTCAGGTAGTGTCCAGAGTTTGTAGAGAGGTTACTCCACCCACAAGGAGCTACACGATCTAGCTGGAGGCGCTCCAGGGAATCATCCACCGACGGATTAGGGATCGCCCACCTTACGGGCAGTCGTGGAGTAGGAGTTTATCTCTGAACCAAGTAAATCGTGAGTGTTCTCATTGTTAGTTTTTGTTTTTATATATATGTATATATTCCTATATATATTTATATATATTATTTTATTTTGTCCATCTATTTATTATTATTATTATTATTTTACCGTATTTTACATATGATCAGATGAGAGTTCCAGGGGAGGATTCACAACCTCTTTCAACCGACGAGGTGAATCAGTTTTATTATGATTTCGTCGGTGGAAGGAGAAAGACCACCCTATACGGCCTGGGCTCTCAAGCAAAGATCACATATGATCAGATGAGAGTTCCAGGTGTTAGGGGGCGTCCAGGATCCTCCTCCTCTTCCTCTAGTCAGGTTCGTCAATTGTGGGAGGAAAATGATACCCTGCAGAATCGACTCACAACAATGGAGACGATGTGGGCTGAGAGGGAAGCAGCATGGACTGAGAGGGACGCAGCGAGGGATGCAGAGTTGAGAGATTTGTGGGCCCGCCAGGCACACACTAAGGAGTTAGTGTGTCACATGTAAGCTTTTGCAGCGACCCTATCGCCCATGACACAGATGTGTTGGAAACGAGATGGCTAGAGAGGGGGGGGTGAATATAGTCAATCACTTTTTCTTGGCACTTAACAAGTTTTCTGCACTCAACTTATCAATAG
This sequence comes from Boesenbergia rotunda, assembly GCA_024364735.1. NCBI lineage: Eukaryota > Viridiplantae > Streptophyta > Magnoliopsida > Zingiberales > Zingiberaceae > Boesenbergia > Boesenbergia rotunda. Next base: position 158,856 of record JAGFNQ010006199.1, on the reverse strand, counting down.
CACAGCGGAAGATGTAAAATAAAATGAAGGAGTGCAGTAAACGAAAACAGAAATGAAAGCAAACAAAGACAACTACCAAGATCGCTAACAAGAGGGTTTACAAGGTTCGGGGATAACTTGCCCCTACTCCTTGGCGTGCCCTTAAGGTGGGCGATCCCTTGATCATCGGCAGATCAAGCCCCGGCTTTCACCGGATATAATGCAACCTCCTTCTCAGTAGAGAAACCTCTCCACAGCGTTTCAATCACAGATAAAGTAAGCACAAAGAAACAACAAGAAGGATCTTACTCAAACACTTAGCAAGGACAAGAACACAGCAAGCTTCCTTGAGCTCCACCCAGTGGCGATCTCACGCAAGAACCCTTCTTCGTGTCTTCCCACTGTCGGACTCTAAGCTCCTTGTTCTCTCCTTCAAGCGCTCAAGTAATGGATGATTGCTTCTCGATCGCTTGCTCAAAGTGATGAAAACTTCAAGAACACAGCAAGCAAGTTGTGGAGAACACAAGGCGCGGCAAGAACACTAGTTCACCAACTCTGCTTCCACGAAGCCAACTTCCGCCCTTTTGATTCTCTACACAGCACCAGGTGACAACATCCTCCGTAGCCTCCAGCTACCTCACTGCCAACGCCAGCTACCACTGAGCCCTCTCTGGTCTTCCTGAGATCCCCTCAGCCAAGCCTCAGTCTCGGCTCCAGTCTGCAGCTCGGCCGTTGCAACCTGAAATGGAGAATCGGACAAATCTGCTCCAAGGAAAGCCTCCATTGACCTCTCCTTGAGTGTTTGAATCCTCTTCTGTCACTTGCATCTTAATCAGACTGTTAGAGCAGTAAATCATACAGTAAATCAAATATCAGAGGCAAACAGCAGCGAATCGGATACGATCAGACGCTCTGACCGCGTCTGACAGTGCAATTTGAATTAAAGTGATCGGTCACCGGACCGATCCAGGACTTGTGGATCGGTCACCAGACCGATCTACTGCTGTGCTAGGATTCCCAGCTCTTACGGCAACATAACCTGATCGGTCACCGGACCGATCAGAGTGAAGCCTGATCGGTCACCAGACCGATCAGAGTGAGGCCTGATCGGTCACCCAGACCGATCAGGACAGATGAACAGTGATTTTTTAATCAGCTCCTAAGTCCCTGATCGGTCACCAGACCATTCAGGACTTGATCAGCAAGGGAACTCACTCACTTCCCGCTCCCTGATCGGTCACCAGACCGATCAGGAGCAAGGCAGTGAGGAAGCAGCCTGCTCCCTGATCAGTCACCGGACCGATCAGGAGCCACACAGTAGGTTCCCAACCTCACTGTGCGCTCCCTGATCGGTCACCAGTCCGATCAGACATCGCTGGATCGGTCACCAGACCGATCCACGAAGGAGCAGCGTGCCAATGTCCCTGATCGGTCACCAGACCGATCCAGGGACTCAAACCTAGCCCTCCAAGCCAGGGTTTCATTCACCTTAGCCCTCCAAGCTAAGGATTTTTCCATCTAACTCTCCAGGTTGGGAATTTGCACCTAACCCTCCAAGTTAGGACTTTTCACCTAGCCCTCCAAGCTAGGACTTTTCACCTAGCCCTCCAAGCTACGACTTTTCACCCAACCCTTCCGAGTTAGAACATCATCCATCCTAGCCCTCCAAGCTAGGCACCTGACCCTCCAAGCCAGGACTTTTTCACCTAATCCTCCAAGATGGGAATTTGCACCTAACCCTCCAAGTTAGGACTTTTCACCTAGCCCTCCAAGCTAGGACTTTTCACCCACCTCTTCCGAATTAGGACTTTTCATACACCTAATCCTCCAAGCTAGGATTTTCAACACCTAACCCTCCAGATTAGGATTTACCATACCATGCCTGATCCCCGACCAGGACTTAATCATAATCATCATAATCATAATCAACCTAAATTAAAATTGATGTCAACACCAAAACAACAATCAGGGCCAGACTGCATCAACAATCTCCCCCTTTTTGTTGTTTGACAATCCGATTTTAAGTTTAGGGATTCTCAATCAATTGCTCAACTTTAGAATCATAGGGGAATCCAGATCCTCCCCCTACAACATGATCATCCTAAACTTAACCAATCCACACTCTCCCCCTTTGTCGAACACCGAAAAGGAGTTAGAGGGGCTGTTAAGTTTTAAACAAACTCCCCCTCAACCCTAGGGGTATCCCAAATCAACAAAGATGTAATTGGTTTTTGGATAACCATATGAATACATGTGAAAAAGATAGAGCAAGATATAGCAATCACATGCATCATACGAACATAAAGTAACAACTCACTAAGCATGCCATAACATTCATATGTATCAAGTAAACATGGCATTATAAGCATGAACATGGCAATGTAGCAAATATGCAGATCATAGTCATATAAACAACACGGCATCAACAATAGACATACTAAGAGTAGATAAGCATGTGAGGCAAAGTCAGACAAGTCAAAGCATAAAATATCCAGACAAGTAGCAAGATGCATGACACATGCATCAAGGGCAAGATACGAGTGGCACAAGGCCACAATAGTCAAGTCAAGTGGCATATAGCCCAAAAGTCACACAAATCAAGAGATCAGCAATCGTCAGCGGCATCATCGTCGGAATCATCGATATATATGATATTCCCGGGTGAAGGGCCACTGGGGGACACACCATCAGGAAATGTATGATGATACCACTCTTCATACCATCTGTCCTGGAATGAGCGCATCTCAGAGACATCAGAGGCTAGAGCATCGAGACGGCGATCGAAAGACTGAAACTCTGAGCGGACCTCCTATCGCCAGAGCTCGGAGATATGCAACTCGTGCGCCATCATCCGCTCTATCTCTGCAACCTGCCAGCGTAGATCAGGGGCCCACTCATCGTAGTCGGCAGTCGCAGCTGGCGGCTCCTGGTCATGAGCTGCTCTCTGTAGCTCTCCCTCACGTCTGCGATCCTTCCACCTTAGCCCCTGGGGCCCGAGAACAATACCGGACTGAGCAAGCATGCGACGGTCCAGACGGCAGTCCTGTCGAATCATGGGCACAATGCGGCCCTGTGAAACATCGATGCCAACCAATTCTAGCCAGGCGGTGATGATATGGCCGAATGACATATAGACTGATTGGGAGGACGGCATACTGTGGACGATGATAGAGAAATAGACCGAAGCCACTGGGTCAAAATCTAACTGTTGATGCATCCCGTAGAGCATCAAGCAGTGGAACGGTTGAATCGCATCAAGGTGTTTGGAAGTAGTTGGAAGGAGACAATTGGTGATGATTTTAAACAAAACATAGTCAACCGGGGAAAGGCGAAGAGCAGGAAAAGTGGCAAAGTCACGGGTGCGCTCACCAGAACCCCCTGGCCTGGGATAGCCTAGAAAGTACTCGTAGATGGAATCAGGAGTCACTCCATCGAATGGAACCGGAAGGGGATTAGGAGGATAAGGGTAGAGAAAGAAATCATTGTCTGACCGGCGACAGCCGAGAAAATCAGTGAAAATAGATCGATTAAAATCAAGATCAATACCGGCAACACGGGTCCTCCACCCCGTGCCCTCTCCACTCACCATGTTGTTATAGAATTCAGAGACCAAGTCAAGGTTGATCGGCCTCTCAAGGTAAAGAATGGATTGAAGATTATAATGTGTGATAACTTGTCGGACAGTCGGGCAATGCTCATAGATGAAGGATTGATCTATAGTTCGACATGGCATTAATTTGAAATTGTGTCACTCGAAATTTAACGCAAGGGTGATACTCTGAAATCGAGTATGTGGAGGTGGTGGAGGCCTTGGTGAAGGTGTAGATATTGAAGGGCCTGTGCCCTTGGAGCTTTCCACCATAGGTTCTTTACCCTTAGAACACTTTCTATAGAATGGAATTGGTCATAACAGAGGATTTAATCAGGAATTTGATGACATACAGTTTGAATCACAAGTTTAAGAATTGATCATCATAGATAAGACCCAATCATAAGATAGACGTTAAATCAAGATCAAAAGAAAAAAATGAGATGAAAAATCAATTTGATCATTTGATAAGAAAGTGAGGTCATGGCAAATACAAGAGGGTCACGGCACCACACCAGGAACAACACCAAATCATGATTAGCTTCAAAACATAATTTTATGAACTGATTTGCAAGGAAAATCGAAGCCAAAACTCACTTTGGTGCCATTGAAGAGAGTCCTGAAGTTTTGAAGGGAAAAAGCTTGCGCAGAAGACGCTCGAAAGACAGAGACGCAGAAGACTCCGAGCAAAAGAGAACTTGCCGGGAGCAAGAAAACGCCCGTAGAAGCCTTCGCGAGAACTCGCATGCACGCGAAAGAGGGAGACGAAAGCACTGGAGAGCTCTCGCATGAAGCAAGGGTTGCGCGAGTGGGAAGTTTCGGCGCTAGGGTTCGGCAATGAGGGGTTTTGGGAGGATTTAATCGGTAGGTGGATCGGTCCACCAACCAGATTTTAATGCATCTGAACGGATCACCGTTTGATCTGATCGCGCCCAGACCGATCAGGCTATAGCCTGATCGGACTGAACCGAGCCTGATCGGTCGGGTGATCGATCAGGCAAGCTTCTGATCGATCGGTTGATCGATCAGGGAGAGATCAGTAGGCTCGGGAGGCTTAATGTGAGCCCCCTGATCGGTCTGTGGACCGGTCCCAACAGGGTGCCAGATCGGTCCGAGGACCGATCCAGGCTGGCTCAGTAAACTTGGTTAAAATTTCGGAAAGTCACTGCTTGCCACGCTGATCGGTCTGTGGACCGATCACCAAAGGAAGGAGCCAGATCGGTCCGGAGACCGATCAGCCCTATGCCTGATCAGTCCGGTGACCGATCAGGGTTCCTGATACTCCATGATACGAACTGAAATGTTCAGTTTCAGAATTTCTGAAACTTTCCAACGAGATCTGGTGAAGTTTATCGAACTTGGACATGATCTCATGACTAAAATTGATCCCTGAACAAGAATCAAAAGTCCGTATAGGTTCAACAATCACTTTGATCCATCTAAATGGAGTCAAACTTAATCAACAATCATTCAAGCAATTTCAACTAAGTTTGTATCAAATCCAATGTTCCAATCAAGTTTCCTTGATTGGAATGTCCAAGTATGATCATGGAGTCATATACACATATGTTATGTAATGGTTTTCCCCATACTTGGTCACCACAGTGATTATTATCTCGTCAACTTAATTTCTCAAGGGATGCATTGACATTTTGAGAAATTGAGTTGATCCTAACATCTCACCCCATTTCTAGCAAGCAAAAACGTTTTGGTAAACCTTATAGTTTGTGTGAGATGTTCCCAAAGTTACCCAATTGTTCCCCAACAATTTCGAAATAATCATGAAGGGTGTTAATGCAATTCAATCCTATGAAGCGCGACATATTCCCAACTCCCTTCTTAAGAAACTAAATTCATTTTTGGGAAGTGGTTTAGTGAAAATGTCGGCTAGGTTTGATTTGGACTCTACATGAGAGAGTGCAATATCTCCCCTAGCTACATGATCCCTAATGAAGTGGTGACGCACCTCAATATGTTTGGTCCTAGAATGATGGACTGGATTCTTGGTTAAGTTAATTGAGCTAATGTTATCACATAACACTTGCACACCCTTATAACTCAATCCATAGTCCTCTAAAGTATGTATCATCCACAACAATTGTGATACACCCTCTCCCATGACGATATATTCTGCCTCGGTCGTGGAGAGAGCAACACAATGTTGCTTCCGACTTGACCAACTTACTAAGGACGAACCTAGGAATTGGCAACCTCCACTTGTGCTTTTCCGGTCCAACTTACATCCAGCGTAGTCGGAATCCGTATAGCCAATTAAATCAAATGATTCGGTACGGGGGTACCATAGACCGACTCCGATTGTGCCTTTGAGATATCTCAAAATTCGCTTAACAGCGATTAAGTGAGATTCCTTGGCACAAACTTGATACCTAGCGCACATACCCACAGCGAATAATATATCAGGTCGACTAGCTGTAAGGTATAGCAAACTGCCTATCATGCTTCGATATTGAGTTAAATCAACGGGTTTACCACTCTCATCATTGTCTAATCTTGTGTTTGTAGCCATAGGAGTGGTTACCTCTTTTGAATCACTCATATTGAATTTTCGAAGCATTTCTTGTGTGTATTTCGATTGGTGCACATGGATACCATCGCGAGTTTGCTTGATTTCAAGTCCAAGAAAGAAAGTCAAATCTCCCACTAGACTCATTTCAAACTCACTCTCCATGTGTCCAATGAACTCATTTAAATAGCCCTTATTATTTGAGCCACAAATTATGTTATCGACATATACTTGGGCTACAAAAATATTGTCACCATCTCTTCGTAGAAATAGCGTAGGGTCTATTTGGCCTCTAACGAAGCCCTTCTCAATTAGGAATGTCGACAACCGCTCATACCAAGCTCGGGGTGCTTGTTTAAGGCCATAAAGTACCTTTTTGAGCTTGAACACGTGGTTTGGAAATTCGGTACTCTCAAATCCCGGAGGTTGTTCGACGTAGACCTCTTCTCTAATCAAACCATTCAGGAAGGCCGATTTGACGTCCATTTGATATAATTTGAAACCACGATGAGCTGCAAATGCAAGCATCAATCGGATGGACTCTAATCGTGCCACGGGAGCATAGGTCTCATCATAATCAAGGCCTTCAACTTGACTGTAGCTCTTGGCTACCAAGCGTGCCTTGTTTCTAATGATTTCTCCCTTATGGTTCAATTTATTTTTTGAAGACCCATTTGGTTCCAATAATGGTGGTCTTCTTGGGTCTAGGGACTAAGTCCCAAACTTGACTCCTCTCAAATTGACCTAGCTCATCTTGCATTGCAATGATCCAATCGGGATCATTTAATGCTTCATCAATTTTTCTAGGTTCAATTTCTGAAATTAGGGCAACTTCATTAGCCTCATTCCGGAAAAATGATCTAGTTCTAACCCCATGATGGATGTCTCCAACAATTTGGTCTTGGGGATGACTAGAGGCTAATCTAGTTTGCCTAGGAGTTGGTGGTGCTTCTTGAACTGGTTCACTAGACACAAGTTCAGCCTCAGGATCTGGCTGATCAATGGGTTGTCTAGGTTCACCATCAACAACACTTGGAGTTTCTTTCAAACTTAGTCTCCTAAGTTCGAGTTGAACTCCTTCTACATTTTCTAATTGGTCACTTGATTTTGGAATTTCTTCAAAAACCACATCAGAAGACTCTTCAACTAATCTAGACTTCTTGTTGTAGACTCGGTAGGCTTTACTAACGAGGGAGTACCCGACTAGTATCCCTTCATCAGCCTTTGCCGTGAACATCCCAAGGTGGTCCTTGGTGTTTAGGATGAACACCTTGCAACCAAACACCCTAAGGTGTTTAACTGTAGGTGGTTTTCCAAACCAAAGTTCATGGGGAGTCTTTCCTAGAAACCTATGAATGAGGACCCGGTTTTGCACATAGCAAGCTGTATTTACAGCTTCAGCCCACAAGTAACTCGGGAGTGAGTACTCATTAAGCATGCTTCGTGCAGCTTCTTGAAGAACACGGTTCTTCCTCTCTACAACACCATTTTGTTGTGGTGTTCTAGGAGTAGAGAACTCATGCTTATAACCTCTATCCTGACAAAATTCTAAAAACCTTTGATTTTGAAATTCACCTCCATGATCACTTCTAATTGTCTTAATTGTTAATGATTTCTCATTTTCAACTCTTCTACAAAAAGAAATGAAAATATCTAAGGTTTGGTCCTTATATTTTAAAAAGTAAGTCCATGTATATCTAGTGAAATCATCAATGATAACAAAGCAATATCTACTTCCATTCAATGATATGATGGTACTACAATCAAATAATCCATATGAAGTAAATCTAATGCATTGGAAGTACTTACAACGCTTTTACCTTTATGTGCAGATTTTGTTTGCTTACCCATTTGACATGCATCACAAAGTTTGTCTTTTTCATACTTGATGCTTGGTAAGCACAGACTAGTCCCTTGTTGGCCAACTTCCGATGTTCTTCATGTTAACATGTGCTAGCCTCCGGTGCCAAAGGGTGGACTCTTCTTCTTTTGACATGAAACACTTAGCAAAACATTAGTAGCACTTTTAAATGAAACTTGATAAATATTGTCTACTCTTGCTCCTACTAGTACGTGTCCAAGGTGTCATGTTGTCTAACTAGACATTGACTTGGTTGGAAGTCAATTGTGTAACCCGTGTCACACAATTGGCTCACACTTAGGAGATTAAATTTCATCCCCTTGACTAGAAGGACATTTGAATTCTAAGACATTCGGATATTTGAATGTCTCCTATTCCTATGACCTTAAGACTACCATTGTTACCAAATGATACATTACCTCTACTTTTCTTGTGAAGTGTGGTAAACAATGATCTATCCCGGTCATGTGTTTGGAGCATCCACTATCAACGAACCAAGTTGATAGATGCTCCCCTCAATCATAACCTACACAATTCTAAAAATAGAAGTTTTAGGTACCCAAACCTTGGACCTAAAGCATCAACTAACATGACTTAGGTACCATGCCTTGACAACTTTCTTTTGGATTTTGGGTGTCCTAGATTGTCTCATATTAGTCCTAGACATGAGAGACAAATGACGGTTCTTAGGGACGGTAACCAATACCAGCCCTATTGTAAACTGGCCTTTGGGCATTTAGGATCATATCTAGGGTCTTAGAGCTAGTTGAGAACTTCTCAAGAATATTCTTGAGCTTCTCAACTTCACTCTTCAATGATTGTTTCTCTACTAACAATTATCATGCAATCATTTACTTCCTCAACCTTAGAGGATTTCAAATTTACAATCTCATGTTTCAAAGATTTAATTTCATCTTCTAGCAATTCAACATGCAAATCATCAATGTTATCATCTCTAGATGCTTCAATTGATCAATTTCTAATTGCAATACTTTAACCTTATTCTTTGATTTCTTAAGCATACTAGTTAAACATGCATTGCTCTATAACACTTTTCAAGCTCGGAGAAGTTACCTCTTCATCATCCGAAGATGATGAAGCGCGTTTGAGGACTTGAAGATTCATCACTGCCTCCTCTCAAGAGCCATGAGAGCTACATGCCTTGTGCTCTTCTCCTCCTTCTCTTCATCGGATGAGCTTGAGGATGACTATCCCAAGTGGCCTTCAATGCTTCTTCTTCTTCTTGGATTTTTCTTCTTTCTTTTTGGATTTCTCCTCTTCTTCTTCAATTTGGACATTCATTCTTGAAATGCCTTTCTACCACACTCAAAGCAAGATGCATTAGTCTTATCAAGTTTGGATTCACTAGGGTTACCTCTATTCTTGAAGCTCGATCCCTTCTCATCATCCTTGCACGAAGTTTGCCATTTCGGATGAAGAGAGCCGTTGCCATCTTCTCGGAATAGGACTCGGATTCGGAAGAGGATGAAGATGAGGAGACCTCCTTCTTCTTCTCCTTCTTCTTCTTGTTGGTTCAGTCCCCTGCACTAAGGCATCCCCTTCTCCTTGGGGCCTTTGTTAGCTATTTCATGCAATTCCATCTCACATAAATAAATATCTAACTTTACAATAGATAAATCCTTGGATACTTTGTAGGCATCCACCATGGATGACCACAAAGCATTCCTTGGAAATGCTTTCAAGACATACCTCACAAGGTCGCGATTCTCGACCTTTTCATCAATTGAATGAAGCCCATTGAGGACTTCCTTGAACCGGCTATGAAGCTCACTTACCGACTCATTCTCCTTCATGGAGAGATTTTGAGTTGATTGAGGAACAAGTCCCTCTTTGCGATTCTAGAGTCTCGGGTGCCTCGTGAAGCTCAATGAGTTTGTTCCACAAGTCCTTTGCACTTGTGAAAGGACCAACCTTGATGAGTTGGTCTTTGTTCATGCCACATTGTAGAGTGACAACCGCCTTCGCGTCGGCTTCACTCTTCCGAGTTTGTTCAGCAGTCCACCTCCACGACTCGAGTTCTTTGCCTTCGTCATCCTTAGGAGGGGTGAATCCCTCCTTCACCGCGAACCAAGTATGGATATCCATCTTCAAATAATATTCCATCTTTGATCTCCAATATTGAAATCAGCGCCATCAAAGAATGGAGGTCGGGTGGTGGAGAAGCCTTCTCTCAAAGCCATCTTGTTGATAACTCTCGGATGTTAAGCCGTAAACAGAGCCCCAAGCTCTGATACCACTTGTTGGAAACGAGATGGCTAGAGAGGGGGGGTGAATATAGCCAATCACTTTTTCTTGGCACTTAACAAGTTTCTGCACTCAACTTATCAGTAGCACAGCGGAAGAAAAAAAAAGAGTGCAGTAAACGAAAACAGAAATGAAAGCAAACAAAGACAACTACAAGATCGCTAACAAGAGGGTTTACAAGGTTCGGGGATAACTTGCCCCTACTCCTTGGCGTGCCCTTAAGGTGGGCGATCCCTTGATCGTCGGCAGATCAAGCCCCGGTTTCACCGGATATAACAACCTCCTTCTCGGTGGAGAAACCTCTCCACAGCGTTTCAATCACAGATAAAGTTTAAGCACAAAGAAACAACAGAAGGATCTTACTCAAACACTTAGCAAGGACAAGAACACAGCAAGCTTCCCTGAGCTCCACCCAGTGGCGATCTCACGCAAGAACCCTTCTTCGTGTCTTCCCACTGTCGGACTCCAAGCTCCTTGTTCTCTCCTTCAAGCGCTCAAGTAATGGATGATTGCTTCTCGATCGCTTGCTCAAAGTGATGAAACTTCAAGAACACAGCAAGCAAGTTGTGGAGAACACAAGGCGCGGCAAGAACACAGTTTCGAACTCTGCTTCCACGAAGCCAACTTCCGCCCTTTTGATTCTCCACACAGCACCAGGTGACAACATCCTCCGTAGCCTCCAGCTACCTCACTGCCAACGCCAGCTACCACTGAGCCCTCTCTGGTCTTCCTGAGATCCCCTCAGCCAAGCCCCAGTCTCGGCTCCAGTCTGCAGCTCGGCCGTTGCAACCTGAAATGGAGAATCGGACAAACCTGCTCCAAGGAAAGCCTCCATTGACCTCTCCTTGAGTGTTTGAATCCTCCCCTGTCACCTGCAGCTTAATC